>VWZW01004088.1:0-21004 GCA_013397115.1 Edolisoma coerulescens
ACTCCCGCTCCTATTAGCAGATCGTGACACTTCCCTATGAGCTTCCCTCCAAAGAATGAAAAGCAGTACTTCCCTCACCCATGCACAATATACTCCCTACATATGTAAAACAGACAACAAGGCAGCTTGCCAGAAATGAAAGGCAAAACACTTCTGCCTTGTTTATTGCACATTCATCTGGAATGCCAGAAGTGTTTACAGGGTGATACAGGCTAACTAAAGAGCTCCTCTCACAACAAGGTAGCACTGAAAAATACCAGCATCCTCTGTAACATGCAGTGGCAGCAGCACCCTGAAAATACCTGTGGGTCTGGGTCTCCCTGCTACAGCCAGTGAAGATGGGGCTGTGCCATTGGATGCACGGGGTGATCTCTGGTAGTCCCTTTTACCTTGAGAGGATTCTTTCATTCGGTTCACTACATCTTCAGTGAGCTGAAACACAGAACCAGGGAAGACACCAACCAAGTCAGTTTCTGGTGTGTATTTCACAAACCTCCCTGTTTGTGAGTTCCCCTGATACCACAAAAGTATTGCCAGTTAACTCATTGCAATGTCCCTCCAATCCAGGGGAGCATCTCTATGTCAACTTCACATTTTTAAAACCCACAACCTCTCAGTAAGTGACAAAACCTCCGATCTACTGCCTGACCCAAAAAACTTCACTAGACAATCTTCCACAAACACCAAAAAAGGTAGAGAGCACCCCTAAACTAGTCAACTCTTTGTATAGCAACAAATTTACCAGAAGTGGAAGGAAAGGAACTAAGCAGGTTTTAAGTCCGTATATCCATTTTTTCTCTTCTTGCTCCATGCTTGCTAACCCAGCTCAGCATGGCAGACATGCTGCAAGCCACATGACAGAGAACAGCCATGCAGACCTCCCACTCACATAAGGCTGAAAACATTTTTGCAGTCTCAACTTCATTCTCACTCCCTGACTTGGGTTCAAACCCACGAAAAAGAAAGAAAAGTTAACTTAAAGTTTTCTGGCAATTCAGTTCAAAAGGCTTCTCACAGCACTGTAAAAATTGACCCCTTCCTCCTCCCAAGGTCAGAGGGTCTGGCTGCAGAACAGAACGAAATGAGGCTATTCACCCACCTAGACTTGCCACACTAGAAGACATATTTTCAGCTATGCCACTACTATCCAACTTAATAGCATTTTTAACATCTTCATTATACATTGTTATTGTGCCAAATTCCTGATTTTAAATCTCTGTCGATATCCTATAAAGAGAAATTAGGCAAAGACAACTTTATCTCCATCAAACACTTTAACAGGGAGATAGGCACAATCTTAGCTAACTTTTGTCAAATAATTAGTCAAAATGGGATGAAAAGAAAGTAGCCACTGCAAAACACACTCTGTAAGTTCATTTCTGGCAGATTTTAGGGGGAAATCATACAGAAGTATCAAGAAGCAAGAGCAATGAAAATGATGGTAGTAATAATAAACCGCCAAAACTAACATGTAAAACAAACAAAGAAAAATATTCATGGGAAAAAAAAAAAATTCCTTAATGATACCATCACCACTCTCTAGGGCTTGTTTCCACAACACACACTTGTCAATTTCCGACCGAAGGTCAAGAAGCCGTTTCCCACTGTCCCTCCCAGGCACACCTCCCTATCTCCACGCACTCTTATCTCCCCGCCTGCTCACACAGCGGTGTTTTGCCCGGGCTCTTGGCACCATGAGCAAGGGCAGAGCTGTCTCCTCTTGGATGCGCTCAGAGGCGCTCAGAGCCGCGCGGCGCTTTTAGCACCAAACTGCTTGCAAAGCACAAGGCAGGGGCAAAACGAGGTCATTAAGCAGGGAAGAGGGAAAGAGGGCTGAGAGCAGAGTTTGGAAGTGGACATAAAGAGCTGGTGTGCCCCAGCTCGACAACAGCCATGCCCAGGCCTCCAGACCTCACCCCCACCACTCACCAGTCGCCCCATCCCTTCTCCAACCCCCTACTCCTTCAGCTCTCCAGGTTTCCCTCCCCTCCTCCTTGCTGGTTTCCCCCACTCGTCCCTTCCAGCCCTGCACCTCGCTCCCCTGACCTCCCGGCCAGACCCTTCCCCAGCCCAGCTCCCTCCGCCCCCGGCAGCCTCCCCGCCTCCATCACCCGGCCCCACGACACCCCCGGGACGCCTTACCCTGATGCCTTGCAGCACCCGGACTTGCTCCCGCTCATCCAGCCCGAAGGTGACCCTCCTGCCGCCGTGGCTGCTCTCGCTGCTGCCCATGCCGGCTGGGGTCGCCTGTCCCCGCCGCGCCCCTCTCCCGCACCGGCTGCTAGCAGCGCCTCTGCCCTCCCACCGCCTGCCAACATACCCTCTCCCCATTGGCGGCGGCCGCGGAGCGGCCAATAGCGCGGCGTGGTGCTGGCGGCCGGGCGCGGTGCACGCTGGGGGCTGTAGTCTGTGCCGGGAGCGGGCGGCCCGCCAGGCGCCGGGGAAGCGCAGGGCGCCTCCGGGAGAGCGGAGAGTCCCGCTCCTGTCCCGGTGTGCCCGCCCTCCGCACCGCCCTGGGCGTGAGCGCGGCATCAAAACTGCCCGTACAGCCCTCACTGCTACACGTCCAACTCAGGGGGTTTTCCCAAGCTGAGGAAGGATGACCTCTCGTCAGATAGAGCAGCTGCGCTGGGGGCAGAATTCAGCTCTGCTCCTTCCAGCCGCCCTGCTCCAGCAAGACCGTGCCGCCCCCTGCCCTGACACACGCGGGTGGGTCCTGCAGGGGTCAGGCCACGGCTGACACAGTTCCCGTTGCCAGGCATGGCTGATGCACAGCCTAAACCAAAGGAATGAGATAACGCAACACAGAGGCAGCTGGACCAAGAAATAACAGCTTTGGAGAATCTTTTTCAAACAAGCTTTCTGCATTCCCAGAAGTGTGGGCCAGTTGGTATCAACGTGCTACTTATCTACTCAACACACTCGTCCTCAGTAGTGCAAGGGAGCAGTTTGAACTGTTTAATGCTTATTCCTCATTGCATTAACGTGGCAACCAGAGCTTTGCCTCAGAGTGGGACTTGAGCCAGCATTAAGGGAGTATCTGGGACTCGGCACCTCCCCCAACCCCCCCTGGATATCCAGGCCTCTTTTAGAGCATATTCCTGCAAGCAGGAAGTATTTTTGTTAACTGTGCAGTACCTTGTATGCTGGACACTTGGCCCATGCCTTGAGCTCTCAAGACAAGGGCACTGCATCGTGCAGCGCGAGCTGCTTCCACCCCAGAAACACGGCCCACAGCTAGGCAAGAGCAAAGGTGTGGCTGAACTCCCTCCCAGAACACTCTCACCTGCCTCCTGCTCATTTCTCATCTGCCACCTGCTCATTTCATTTGACGGCACCCGGGTTTTGCACTGAAAGAGTCCATGAACAGCTATTCCTTATTCACCTCTTCTGTCCTCTCTAAGGGTTTCACAGACCTGCACCATTGCTCTTCCAGGCTGGCGAGTTCTCAACCATGGAATTACCCCTCCAGAAGTCTTTCCATAACTGTGATCATTCCTGTCATCCTTCCCGAGGCCCTTTCCAGGTGTACATTCCAGCCAGCTGGCAGACAGCACCCACAACGTTCCAGGAGGAAGAGCAGGCAAAGGCAAACAAAACCACATCACACCTGTGCCCATGCCTTCCTGCAATCTTTTTTTTTTTTTTAAATCTTCAAGTTATTTTTTCTCCCTAATCCGTCTTATTTGAGAAATAAGGTATGACCATTTATGCCAAACTTAATTTTATTTATTTTACAAACAAAAATATACATTTATTCTGTATTTTCTCTCATTTTACCACCTCCCCCCACACATAACACACTTCTGCTCAAGAACCACTTCAAAGATGGCCCAAAGCATTATATATACATAAATATACAACAGGAGGAAGGCCAGTCCATGACCTAGTGCAGAAGCTCCTCAGCAGCAGAACATGGGACATTCCAGAAATACTGGAGTCCTGCCAGCAAAGGACAGGATGGATGTGTTGACAACCTGCACAGGTGATCCTTCAGCACTGCATTCAGATGGTAAAAAGGCAAATTCATAACAGGCTCTTCACATCATCAAGGAGGGCAGATAAGTCCTTTCAGTCCAGGTGTTGAAAGTCGACAAATACTCCTCGGGATGGAAAAGCAGTTGCTCCTTTAGTTCTCAACTGCTTTGAAATCTTCATCTCTCTTGACTCTGCCCAAGGCCCAGGGAAGCTTTGCAGGTTCCCCCACCCTTTCTAACCAACAGCAGCTTGGGATCAGTGTTGTAAGCAGCTTTAGGAGCAGCAGCACAGCAAGACAGGCATGACATCATCCATCCCTTTTACACTAGGCAGTCCAGCGTGGCTCAGGCTGACTGACAGCAGTGACAGAGGAGAATGGAACACTTCCCTAATGTGGCAAGGGCTGACTTGGCCAGCGGCTTGTCCAGCCCTTGTAGTCATTGCATGAAGTGGAAATGTGAAAGGCTGTGACCTACAAGAAACTACTCAGCTCTAGCACATAGATAGAAGCCTTTTTTCCCCAGAAGTAAATTTAAAAAATTTAAAAAAAAAGGGGGGGGAGGGGTGTAGGGGCATTGTTTGTTTTCAAGGTGCCAGTGCTACTTAGGCCTACAGGGCAAAGTCCTCAGGCAGACAGAGAAGCTGCATTGCTCATTAACAAAAAAAAGATAAGCAAAGGCCTGCATAGTTTTGGCAACCAATATGAACTTCATGTTCCTACCCATGTTTTCTTTCCCTGTGGTGGGAACACCTGGTAGTGAACACCTTCCTCAACCTGCTAATGATCCAAACCAACACCTCCACACTGCACCCTGCATAACAATTTCCCAGAAACTCCTACCTCAGTATTCTTCAGGAACAGCAGTAAATTGGGGCAAGAGATACACACAGTCCCCAAACATTGCAAATTCCCTCTTTCTACCATCCCTAGTGGAAAGCTGCTTACACCAGATCTCCACCTACCTGGAGGACTCAGGTAGGAAAGCACCCCCAAAGCTAGAGGAATACACATCTTCATCCTTGGAAAGCACAGGATATCCCAGAAACCAGACTGATGCAGCCTTTATATGAACAGTCACTGGATTGGAACACCATGTCCTGAAACTGCATGCCAGACAGCTCAGAAAACAGCAGTCCCTTTTCCAGCATGGAAGAGGTTAACAAGAAGTTCCAGCAAGTCTTTACAATGACCACTCTCCACATGCACATAAGTATTTTCAACATAATGAGCCATAAAACTTACTCAGATCAGCAGCAGTCTGGGGATCTGAACTGCAACATACGAGAAGGACACTGCCAGAGATGCACATCCATCTCCCACTCCTCTCCCACTGCAGCACACCAGCCTGCTTGATTCTAGCACACCTAAGGTGTTTTGAGTTTCCAGTCACTAAATTCTGACAGCTCGGACTCATCATTGGTTTCTGCTCTGCCTCAAGCACCTGAATATCCTGGAGCCTTCATCTGCAGAGTCATCTTCCTCCTTACACAGTACTCTCCAAGCCCCTGCCAAAGCCATGAAGCAGGGTGCAGATGGAAAATGCACCTACCTCACAGGTTTTACTCTGGAAACTCAGCCCTGATTCAGTGTTGTTACTTAGATTTTCCTGTGAGCTCAAATGCACAGCACTACAGCCTGCACAGACTGGTTCACAGCTCCTTCAGCTCAGCTAGACAGCAGCACTGTCTGTCCTTCTGTCTCCCTACTGTTCAGTCACTTCACATCCATGCTGTGAGCTACCAGCCTTCCCCAAATGTTCCCTGGGCACAGAACAGTTCATTCCTCTTCATACCTCTTTTTCCCCACACACTCAGAACACTCCTTTTAACCACTAGCAACTCCAATTCACAATTTTCATCAGTGTTAGCTGAAACCAGGGGTGAGCCCCAGTGACCAGCTTCCCTCTTCAGACACTATCACCACCTGTGTTGTTGCATGATGGCAAGATGCAAGCAGCCATGCTGCTTGAAAAAGCCCAGGAAGACCATCTTTGGTTTCAACCACAAAAATCTTTCTATATATGTACAATACAGCAGTCAAATCAGCACCCTCATCCCTAAACACCGTTCCCCTAAGTGGCAGACAACACCGTTCCCCTAAGTGGCAGACAAGTGCTTTCAGTCACTGAAAAGGAAGAGGTGCCAGCCAGGGCTATCTTCTGGGTCATATTCACATCTGGAACGTGGAGGATCAGGAAAGATCAGTGTTTAAAGGCTTATGAACAAAACTGCTCTACATTGTTCTCAGGCAGAAACAGAAAGTGTTCTTTCCAAAAGGTTTTGGGCTGCCAGCTTAGTTCCACGATAGGTTTTGGAAATCTTAAGGACAAGAGGAAAGCCATGGCAGGTAGCCAAGGACAGATTTCCAGTGGACATCCTAACAGCTGTGATATCAGGGAGTTTGGAAGGAAAGGAACGAGGCATCATGTGATTCAGGTGCCCTGCCTCAGGCATTGATGGATTTCCAGCGGTCACTGTCTATGCTGTTGATGCTGCCCACGTGGTACGGCATAGAGGCCACGTCGTCCAGGTAGGCTGTGGTGTCAATCTGAGTGCTCGAGTAGAACCCAGAATCCATTCCTTCCTTCTTGGCAACAGCATAAGGGTGGGGTAGGTGCACATCCACATCGTCAGGTTCATCCACCTGACATTTGTAGGAGAAAAGGATCTTTGGTTCAGACCTGGAGTGATGAAAGATTTAAAATGCATGTTTAACCAATGCGGTATCACAGCCACCTATCCTTAATTGAAGCTCATCAGCATTAAGAAATTGTGCATTCAGACCTTAAACACGCTTTAAATGAGCTTTTGGTCTAGAAATCTGTGGCAGAGTAAATAAAGTAATGCTAAATGAAGCTTTGGATGAAGTCACTTAAGAGAAATACAAGTGGCAGAATCCTGACTCTACTGTGGGAAAAGTGTTCTCATCTTTGGAAGTTTTGAATTACTGAGGGCAACAGCACCCAAACACTACTGAACTCCACAGCAGCCTGGCGACTGACAGCAAAATGAGTTAGAACAGGAGTACACTTCAAGTTCCCACCACTGCACATCATGAAAACCAAAATACAAACACTTGTGGATCAGCAGTTTCCAGCTTTAACTCCAGACAGTGTTCCCTTCTAATTACAAACGGATGCAGAGGTACATTTTTATATTTTAAAAATAATTTATGTTCTTAGTTATTTTAAAGCCTACTGTTTCTTGCTAATGACCAACAAATACTAAACCCTACAATAAACCACTCGCGTTTTCCCACCAAGGTGCATTTCCTGTGAGTGGCCACACGGCGGCGACCCCGGCCCGAGAATCGCCCTTCCCAGAGCTTTTCACTGGTGATTTTTGGGCCCACGGCAGAGTCCTCAGCAGAAGAGTTACTCAACCCCCACATCCTTTCTACAAATTTACCCCAAAACCCACCCAGAAGACCGTTTAAGCTCCCAGGACTCAATCCCTTCAGCAGAAAAACTTTGTACTACACAGGATGCTGATGCTGAAGAAGTGATCCTCTGAAACATGTGAGAGGAACACAGCCATCGGCTCTGCTCTGCATACAAAGGAGCCTTGCATAGAATTGGGCAGCCCCGGGTCACACAAGAAATTCTTCAAGGGCAGAAATTAAGACTGGTTCTCTAACTGGCATTCTAGATGCTGTCTTTATTGTACAGATTGAGAGAACCTGAGTGCAAAACAGTTAAATGCCAATATGTACCCATCTAAACTCCTGTTCCTGGCTACTCACCCAAAGAAACCTTTCAGGAACGCCACGTAGATGAGAGGTGCAAAGAAGCTGAAGTAAAGGAACGTGGTAGCATCAACACAGCTGTCAACAGCAAAAGGGAACATTAAGGGATTCAGCACTCAAGCACAATACAGATGGATAATACCACTCACATCCTCCCAAATGATCCAAATTCCCTCCAAAGAGATCAAGAAAAGTCATGCCAAACAAATTTAAAGTGATGCAAAGTAACAGCCATTGTTATCAACACGTGTCACTGCTTCTAGACAGTCGGGAACCAAGCCAAAACCCAAGGTCTGACCAAGAGCAGAGTCTCAGTGCTCCCAAATCTGACTCGCAGATGTGACACTGATCCCTGCAGAACTAGACTCCAGATATAAGGGTGTCTCCGTATTTCTAGCAGACTATTTCCTCTCTTATTACCTATTAATGGCCAGACATCAGTGGATTCACACTATTACTCTCACTCACCATCTCAAGACCACTGCAGCACATGCAGCTCCACAACCTCTCCACTGGGAGTTTCCTGATTACATAGAGGTCTTTTGGCACAAAACAGAACCAACAGGTTTATTCCTTCTTAGGAACACAGCATAAGTTTGTTTTCGTGGGAGAGGCAGTGTTGAAGGACACGCAAATACAACACAAGAGCCAGGGCTGCAGACCTCCTTCCCCAGAGTACATACCACAGTCCTTCTATGATATCCACACAGAGGAGGGCACTGCCCAGGCCCTGCAGCAGGTTCAGCAGTGCCAGAATGCCAGCATAAACATAAAAACTCTTCCTGGCTGTGGGAAAGACATGGATGCAGATGAAGCTCCACCTCAAACACCAGAGCAGTGGGAATCTGTTTGATGGAGATGCCAAATCCAACAGAAGCTTCTCACCCCCTTGTCTCTTTAAGAACTGCTGAAGAATTAAGACTGCATTTTCCTGTCCCATGCTGGCAGGATTGATGGTGGTATAATGGACTAAACCATACCCTCCTGTATGTGTATATACACACACAAGGTGGGTTTTGAAAGTGTAGGATTATGGCAACACATGCAAAGATTTAATTGGCAAGCATCTGGAACCAGTGTCAGTCATATAATTGAATGCAAGAAAAATGAACAAAGACAACCCAGCTGAACCAGAAGCTGTGCCCTTCCAGTGTACAGCACCAATAAAACTACTCAGGAGACCCCAACAGGAGCAGAAGGGTGTGCTGGACACCAGGCAGATCAGGCCCAAGACCTGTGCCTGTGACATGTGACATACATACCCCCTCCCTCAGGGTACCCACACATGGATGCCAACACTAGTTAGAGAGAGAAGAGCTCAGAGCAAACACCTTAATAACAGCTTCTCACTATTCAAAAACTGCAGATATTCTGCAACAACAAAAACCAAACAAAGAGAAGCATCTTAATAAAGTAAAAGCCCAGATAAAAACTGTTGAGCAGCTCCCACTTAGCCTTCCCTTCCCAGAGGATGACTTGCACTTTAACATCATGTGTGCATTTCAATGGAAGCTGTTATTAAAAAGCCATTTCTTAAGGCTCTCAGAAGATTATATACGTACATTATACCTGTATCATTAACTGAGCAGTAGGTCTTGTTTTCTTAATGTAATTGTTTAGCTACTGAAGTAGCAGTGTAACTGCTCTTACTCCGCTCTCCAAAAGACACAACATACTAATTTTTCTAGGGATAAGTTATCAGTCCTTTGCCATGTTATCCGAACCCTGAGACATGGAATGCATCTGCAGCACAAACACATACAGGAACCTTTTACTCCCACCTATGCTTTATCCTGATGCTGTGCCCATCTATACTACAGAAAACACTACAGTTACTTACAGGGCAAAGAAATCCGGTCTTTCAGAGGGGTTTTTGGAAGAATCACCACCAAGGAATAGACCTGTTGAGACAAAGAACTAACAGTTCCATGGCTGCTTGGCACCTGAGCTTAACAATCTTTGCAAGGATGGTGTGTGGTATCATGCACTCCCTACATGTGTCAAGGCAGAGGCACAAACCCTCAACATTAAACACAGTACAGGTGTGAAGGCCCCAAAACTCACCCCCATCAGCATAAAACAGCTGGTCACTGAGAAACAGGGGAGCGAAGAACACCTGAGTTCAGCTGGAATCCAGCTGCCCAGCTTACACCACTCCCACTGCCCCTTTATTGCTTCAGCTTCCCTGCCACATGAGAAGCATCAATGCTGTGCTGTATGAGGCAGGAGGGGGATTAGGGCATTACTGTACTCAAATCATCCTCCTTGCTCCATTTAGAAAATACAAAGAAGCTATCAGAGTGCATAACACATTCCCAGTATTTACCAGAAAGAAGAAACAGGAGCTGGCAAGCCAGAAGTGTCTCCCTCCATGGCCATAGATATTGAAGTCTTCTGCTGAGAGGTGGGCATCAGGGTACAGGATTTCCAGGGTGCCCTAGGAGAGAAATGGTACCAACATGATTCTGTTACAGGCAGTATCCTCACTGAAATGCATGTCTGGACAACGGACACTATGTTTACAGAAGTTCAGAAAACAGCTGGCCTGCCCCCATGACCCAACCAAGCCCTGCTTAGACCAAGTTACGCTCACACAGAAGAGGAAGAAACTGAAGACAAGAAGTGAGGAGAAAACAAGTGGCAGGAATCTGCATCTGAAGGAAACTGGCATCAATGACATTCCAGACGAGAGACTGAGGTGGACAGGGGATGCATGCACTTATCTAAAATAGACCAAGAGCTCCATTTCCATCTTTAAAGTAGACCTTTCTGCTGAAACATCCAGAATATAGTCAGTTTGGAAAAGGACACTGTCTTGTTTAGGAGCTACCACACAGACAGTGGAGACAAAAGTGCTTGTAAGCACTACTGAACCCAGATATAGCTCAAACACTTGATATTTTATGAGGCTCCTCCAGCTTTATCATGTGGTAATGATCAGCTCACTGCCTCTGCAGCCAAGAGCCTGGTCCCAGAACAAAGCTCTGTGTGTTATTCTGGCGCTGCCCTGAGTACAGAGACATGGGCTGACCACTGACATGCCGAGGAGGAGAATAAACCCAGACACAGATTGCATTTTTCAGGGACATGAAGACAAGCCTAATAAACTGAGCCAGCAAGCCAGCTGCTAGTCTGAAGAGAAGCAAGAGCTCTCAGCTCTCAAAGACTCAGCAGACAAGAGGCCACTGCAGTGCCCTTACTTGGCAAGCCCATGGTTTTCATGGCCCTTGAGGCCAGATCCAGAACTTGTGGCTCAGGTGGGGAAAACCTCACTCTTTTTCCAAGATTCACTAAACAAGGCAATCCATCCAAGCCTCATCTTATTTCTTCACCTTATCTGAGCTATTTATGCAGGAAAGAGGACAAGCAGATACTATCTGCTTATACACTGCCACAAACACTCAGTCTTCCTCCAAAACCTCATCCAAAGAGCAAAGCTGCAACTTTCAGATAGGAGTCACACTCTTAACTGCTTAACTTCAAGCAAAGTCCCTTCTTTTGCAAATTCTTCTGCTTCAACGTACTCACCTGGGTGACAGAATACGCCAGAGACAGCACAGTGGTGATTGCCAGCACACGTTTCACGCTCGACTTGCTCTCCAGGTGACCTGTAATTACGGGGTACAGAAGTGACTCAGGATGTAATCCCAGCACTGGTTAAAATCAGTTCTTTCCAGAACCAATAAAGGAAAACACTTGTATTTCCAGAGGCCTTCAAGGGGAGGTTAAATCACTAAACCCCGTTTGAAGAGTTGAGCCTTTCACAGGCAAAATCCTACTTACAAAACAACAGATTTTAACTTGCTTTCCTCCTGTCCACACTAATATAGAGAAAACTACTAAGTCCTTCTGCTGGGGTTACAGGAAAGAAAAAAAAAAAGGAATGACTCCAGCATCATGTACACTGAGATGCTGTTCTTCTCAGGGAGAAGAGTTGATGGGAGGCTGGGGTAGAGAAATCTGTACCGGAATATACTGAAGCAGGCAATTTCCAGAAGCTCCTTTCAATCTAAATTATTCTCTGAGCCCTCAAAAGATGAAAAGGATACTGCTCACATGTCCCACTGAGAGATGCAACAACCTACCCTCTCCTCTATCTCTGACCCACAGGGAGAGGCATTTTCACTTGCACAACTGAAAAAAGTAGAATTACAATTGCAGGTACAGATAAAGCATTTGAATGCAGCCAGGATGGATCAAACCAATCAAGGATGGGATAAAGGGGATAGAAGGGCCCCCAAAGGAACCATCTTAAATAAAACAGGGTTGAAGCAAAGATCAGACTGTTGATCTTGGCATAAAAATCTTACCTAAACTGCACACTCCATCATGAGAGTGTAGGACAAACAAAGCTCATATAAACCCTTAAATCACACAAACCATAAATCTCTAAGTATAATCAGGCCTTCAGCCTTCTGACTAAAACTCCACAATTTGTCCTTTGTATTTATTCTATAGCCTCTTCACTTCATAGAATCAGCATCATCATGAACTTACAGACGCAGCCTCTATGGAAGGAAAGGGAATAGGAAACATTCAAAGCACCCAAAAACCTCCTGACACATACCAAAGGCAAGGCCTAGAATCACCACACTCAGTTCAATCGCCAGAAGGAAGAACCTTGTGATCTCCCACAGGATCTGAGGGATAACAGAGACCAGACAAACATGATTAGATGGAGCCAGGAACCAGTTTGAACTTAATAAAGCAAAACTCCAGGGGATGGCAACCTCTGCATGGCTGGTCGTTTCCACAAGCCATTTTCATGCTTTGTAGGGATACTGATCAGGTGCTCATTCCAAGCCCTGTTCGTGCCTGTGGAACAGAACAGTTGTGTGGGAACGAGCAAATAGCAGGTCTACAGAGAGGAAGTGGCCATGGTTTGCCCCAGCTGAGGATCTGTCACTTGTCTCAGTTATGTTCTTGCTGCTGTGCTCCCAAAGAGCACAAGCCCATGATGACCTCAAAAGTGTAATATTAAACAAGGCCAGTTCTTAAAGCAGTAGATATGCCTGAACAAACTCTGCATTCTGCCCTCTTCCAAAGCTACTGGTCCTTACATATAAAGCATATTCAAGTAAAAAGCACCCCCCGTTCCAGCTTGCCATTTGCAATCTCATGTTTTATTTGATGAAACAAGACCAATAAAAAGCAGGTGAGGCAACTTTTCAGGGAGTCATGCAATAAATCAGTGCCAAACCTAGAACAAGGACACAGATTCTGGCTTATTAACCCTTTACCTCTGAACACTGAATGGTACTCTCTCTTGAAGATACATAATATTTTAAGAGGCATTGGATCTTCTTCTAATCTAATCCCAGCACATACAGAGTGTGTGTGTGCATATATGTCTGAGAGAACACAAAAGAAACATACTAGACAGGATAGGACGTGTTTACAGAAAAAACTGTCAGAGTATCTGTCTTGCTACATGATTTCCCAGTTGCTGCACTTAGCAGCAACACCAGAGCTGAAGAAAAATACCTCTCCACCTCTTCTTCATTATTCAAGTCCTGGACCTACATCTGTTGGACAGAGGTGAATGAAAATGCCACAAACATCCAGCCACTCACAACAGCAGCTCATCACAATGCTTTGACAGTAACATTAAAGGGAAAAGCATGGGAACCACACTGATCCCAGAGAATGAAGCCCAAAGACCTGTACTCTGTAGGTGGCTCCTCTTTCTCTAACAGCTTAAGAACTGCAGAGCTTTTTGTTTTAAGTAATATTCTGCTACAAGTTAAATTACTACAAAGAACAGCATGTACAAAGATATTTCCTGTTTGCTATGGGTTCACCCTGTGCTCAGAGTGATTGCAAGGACGTTCAGGTGTCAGTCTCAAAAGGGAAGTTGGTTTTATTTGCATTCAATATAAAAACTTAAACACTTTCAAAGAGCCACTGGAATACTGCAAGAGTAACAAAGGCCAGCTCTTGCCTATCCACGAAAGGTATCTGAATGTTTACCTCTTGCAAAAGAAAATAATTTCATCCCTGTAACAGGAAACTTTTTCTGCCACTATTTGTGTGTCTATTTTAGGAAATCCATTGTTTTACCATCCTGGATGTTGTGATGATTTAGATCCAGCTATCAAAACAGGATTCCATAGTACACATAGCTATGAGTACTGCAAAAACCCGCATTATTCTTGTACACACGTAAGAGGGAAGCCAGAGCAGACTGCTGTGATCAGAAGTACACAAGGCACAGACTCTAAAGCCAGTGCTGCACCTACCTTGTCAGCAACCATGGCAGCATCAGAGGCACTCACAGTCATGGAGACAACGGCACGGGCGATGCCAACTAAAGCCACCACAAATACCTGCAAAAAAAGAGCAAAAGCGAGCTCATGTCAAAAGGCTAGTGATCAGAAACCCTTTTGGAATACCATTTCCAGGTCAGCTTTCAAGCCTGATAATGTGTACTAAGAGTTTCCTGCAGCAGACTAGAGTTAATTTCCAGAAAAAGATTCCTCAGACCTTTTAGATAGGAGTAATGCCTTAGAGTTTAGGAAGGAACAATTGCCTCAGCGGTCAGATTAAGCTCCAAAGAGTTCTTCACCCTGTCTTTACAACAGTATCTTTACAGTCTTCCCACCCTTCATTCCACTGGGGCAGGGGAGGAGAAAAAGAAACAGATAGAAAACATATCCCTCTGAATTAAAAAAACCAAATGGTTGTTATGTCTGACTAAACCAATCACATCAGATAACAGGAACCACTCAATACCAACTACCACACTACACAACTGCGACAAAACTAAACCTGCAGTTCTCTCACTCCACACCCACAAAGTCACCTGCAGCCACCAGCTTTAAAACATCTTACCCTGCTGCACAGTGCAACATAGAGATCCCCAACTCACTTCATGTACCATTTAAGCATGACAGCTCAGCAAGGCTCAGTTACTCTGTGCTGTCACAGTCATACTATGCAATTAAGAGCTCAGTTGGATGTATCTACACTTCACTGTGCAGACTTGCACTCTAAGAAAGTGGATTTTTCCAAACAAACTTCTCTGAGTCACAGGCTGATCCTAATGATGAAGGTAGAAGACAGCTAAACCTATCAGAGAACCATGAGTCCAAGCTGATTCAAAGGTGGTTGCAGAATGGAAATGACCAATAAGCGACCCACAGATGAGTATCTCCTTCTTAGAGGAAGAAGGAACGGCAATGGCATGAAAGAAGAATACAACAATCCCTCCTGGGGTGGAAAACTCCATGACATAACACTGACAAAAAAGAAGGGTCCCTGAATATAGTGGTTGTTCTAGAGCTGTAACAACTCACTGGAGAGGAACACACACCTTTTTGTTTCCTCTCTAAGCAGGTAGAGACTCTTCCCAATCTGTTAACTCCACATAAATCACCAACTCCACAGGAAGGCATTCCTTACGGACGTGACAAACAGTCAGTTTAAAGGAAGTCCTCACAGAACACATTTCCATCCTCATTTCCCAATAATATACTCAAGAAATTAGTATGAAACTGAGTTAAAGCATTTTCCTCTAAGACTGTGTGCTGGATTTGGCTGGGATAGAGTGAATTTCCTTCACAGTAGCTGGTACGGGGCTATGTTTGGGATTTTTGTGCTGAAAACAGTTGATAACACAAATGTTTTCATTACTGCTGCACTGCTCTTACACAGACTGTAAGGCATTTTTTGCCTCTCACCCCACTCCAGCAGCAAGCTGGCTGGAGGTGCAGAAGAAGTTAAGAGGGGACAACTGGGACAGTTGACCCCAACTGGCCCAAGGAATATCCCATATGGCATCATGCTCAGCACATAAAGCCAGGAAGAAGGAGGAAGGAAAAGACTTTCAGCATAATGGTGTTTGTCTTCCCCAGTAACCATGTGATGGAGCCCTGCTTTCCTGGAAACACCTGAACACCTGCCTGCCCATGGAAAGCAGTAAAGAATGCCTTGCTTTGCTTTCCCTGTGTGCACAGCTTTTGTTTTGGCTTATTAAGATGTCTTTATCTCAACCCACAAGTTTTCTCACTTTTCTATTCTCTCCCCTGTTCCAGTGAGGGGGAGTGAGAGAGCAACTGTGTGGGGCTGAGTTGCCATTCAGAGCATAAAGTCAGCTCACTTTCCTCCCTGTCATTTATAAAAGTTTTGTTTTTCAAAGCCTTTGGCATAAACTTCTACTGACCATGTGCATTTCTGGAAACATGTAGGAAGGCTTAAATCCAGACTGGAAAGGGATGGTAATATTTTTTAAAGGTTGAAACATTTGTGTGTATACCTGGTTATCCAAAACTGTGCAGAAGCCCAGAACCCCAACTCTTGGCCTGAAAGAGCTAACAAGACTTCCCAACGAAGATTCAGGTGAGGCTACTATGTCAGATTTGGTTTTGAGCTTCTTGGGCTTTGCCATGCCAGCACCTGTACACAGACCAGGGAAAGAGGCATCCATCTAACCCAACTCAAACGCACATTCACTTCCACACCCTGTACTAATCTCACTGAGGAAGAGCAATCACATTATGTTACATACTGAGGCAAGCCATGATATCAAAAAGCTTCTGAATGGTCTTTTTAAACAAATTCAGGTAGGTTCTTGCATTTATGATGTCCTGTAAGCAGTATCACAGGGCATCACAGAACCGGTGAGAGGAGAACAGCAAGATCTTAGATGTTTGTGAACTATAACTGTACTGTATATTCTGTTTCCACCTTAAGACCTATCAAGAACACGATCAAGTCAGGACCCACTTTGACATGACGTGAAAGAAACTAACAGGGCTGGGTTTCTACATTCCCAGACTAACGAGAACCCTGTCACATCACCATTTTCTCCAGCAGATGACCAAGCTTTTAAACAGCTTCACACAAATTATTCTCCTTTCCCTACCTCAATGAAAAGCTGGGTTTGTGTCCCATGCTACTTACTGCAAGGAGCAAAGAAAGCGTAAGATACTAGATTCCAAGACACCAAAGCAACAAAGGAAGGAAAAAGGAAAAGAAAAATGAAATCACCACAGGAGAACAAAATCCACTCAAATCCAGCAGATATGGTCCCAATATCTACTAAAAGCTGCATTCAGAGAGTGCAAAAAATGTCTGTGTCTACTTATTGTAGTAGACCTTCAACAAAAAACAGATTTTATCCCCGCAAGAGCCGGTCTAGGCTCTCTCCACTAGTTCAGTGACATTGCTCATGAGTGGTAATCAAAAAAACCACTCCTCAGTTCAAAAGCACAGAGTGGTACTCACTAGTATGTAGAATGTAGTGAAGATTGGGCTGGAAGTGATCCGGATTTTGGCCCTCGCAGAGGGCAGCTTCCAGAGAAGAAACATAAAGAAAAGCACATTGGGAACCAGGAGTAGAAGATCCCAGTAGCGGACTCTGCAAAAAGTAAACAAAACAGGTTTTATCCCTGTTCTTCAGGCTCTAGAAGGGAAGGCACCAGCCCCAGTCCCTTCTCTGCCAAACTGAGAAACAAACAAAGCTCTTTCCCTTAGTCCAGGGTCAGACTGGGGTCCCATTTCCTCCAACTCACCTGGACTTCCCAATGTCTTCATAGAGCAACAACAGGCACTTGTGCGGCACTGTGATGTTCGTGTCGTTGATCACCTGCGTCGTCATCGGGGAGAGAGTTGTCACATTATCCAGTGCTGTGACCAGGGCAGTCGAATGTGTGACGTTGTCAGACACTGAGAATGTCATCACAGACATCATGGACTGGAACATCCTGTCTTCCTTCTGGTCCAGGTCAAACAGAGCAAGACAACCACAGCAGGGAAAATAAGCAATATTAAATCAGTTGTGAGTCA
This sequence comes from Edolisoma coerulescens, assembly GCA_013397115.1. NCBI lineage: Eukaryota > Metazoa > Chordata > Aves > Passeriformes > Campephagidae > Edolisoma > Edolisoma coerulescens. Next base: position 17,510 of record VWZW01004088.1, read on the forward strand.
GAGCTAAAAAAACACATCCTTGACATTAAGCCCCTGCACAACTGCTTCCTGCTTGGTACAGCCAATTATCATCACGTCAAAGACTGCATTATACAATGAAATGCCACCCGCCCTAAGTCTGCACACAGCAATTAGGGTGGTCAGTATAAAACCACACTTTGATATCAGAGTAACAAGCACCTTCAAATGGTGCTATGTAGGATTAAATTTTGTGATTATTTGAGCTTTGGAAGATTCCTAGAAGAAATCAAGACTCAACAGCAATATATGGCATCATAAGATGGAGACAAAAACCCTACTTTACCAGGACACTCATTCTTGGTCCCAGGATGAAGAAGTGACAGTCAATTGATTTCAACTACTGCAAAGAAAAGATGAAGGCCCCTGCCAAAAACCCGTTGCTGTTACCAACCCTGAAGTCTGAGAGCGGGGAGAGCCTCACATACACCTACCTAAAGGAACTGTAAAGTCTTTACCTTTCAAACCCAACACTGGCAAAAACTAAGATTCAGCATTCTTTTTCTAACACTTTGCAAGACACCAGAACTATTCTGGTTTTGAGCAAATCTCTTCCCACTCTAAAGCAGAACCCTGACTATTAAGGTACTTCAGTAGCTACAAGCTGAATACAAACACAGGGTCCAATCACCCCTCCTGACCATCCCTAAAGAAGAAATCACAGACAACCCACAGATGCAAAAATCATAAATCTCTGTCAGCCAACATCTTAAAGATGCGCATTGCCAGGGACAGCACTTGAGCAGTCTGTGTGTTATAGCTAATCCAGGATTTATCTCAAAAAAAATTCTCCCTCTTTGACTCCAGCCCTGACTTGCGTGGTGAAAACTGACAGCCCCCATGACAGGGCTCAGAAGGTATTTTCCCTTAGAGGTTCTGGGTGAGTCACAAGCTGGAAAGCATCAGCACAGCCCTGTGTCATCTGCTGAGCTTTTGGAGTTCAGCAGCACCTTCTCCATAAACAGCTCGAGACTGTCAGTAACAGGCTCTTCTTTCCCTTCAGAGGCTGAGACTCTTCCCAGGTTCTCCAGGGGGCAAGGGAATCATCCCACCCTCAGCCAACAAACCCTCCCTTTGATTCATCCTTGCTGACAGATACTCCCTGAGCTGGGATTTTCTTTTGTAACTGCCGTATGCTGTGCTGCACAAGAGGCATCACAGTAAATAAACACACAGACCTGGAAGGAGCAGCTTCGTGCCAAGATGGCAAAGCCTGGGCCAAAAAATTCTGCTTCTAAGTAGAGGTTCCAGCAAACAACCCTCACATTCCAAACTTATCTCTGAAAGTGTCCTCTCTTCCCTCCAGCTACTCACTTCTCTGAATTATTAAGAGAAGGATTTTCTCTTAATAATTTTGCTCCATTCTCTTCCTCTGTAACACCACTACATTTCAGTAGAAGCGAGGGCAAGCACAGTCACATTTGCCAAGACAGACAAATTTCTAGATGATTTTTTAAAACGCTGGGAAAAAGTAGAGAAAAAGCTCACAGACCACAGGCAGAATAACATTATCAACTGTGAACCATCACAACCTCATAGCAGCTCTTCTGGGACAAAGAATTCCATCTGCCTGTCACACTGAAAAGAGCTCAAGTATAAAGCTGTGAGAGATTTACATTAGAAAAACAACTTATGAAGAGAGCAAACTGGCTCCATTATTTTTTGCTAGAAGCCACCGCTATCATGCAACAACAGCTGCTGATAAGGAGAGGAGTTGGCCACACGTAACAGAACTCTAGTCACAAGGTTTCAAAGGGCAAAGCAGAACCAAGCTCACCTCTCAGCCAGGCTGCTCGCTACAGCCTGGTACTTGTATTCTTCCTCCCCAGATAAAGTGTACACAAAGCAGAGCAACAGTACATCCAACATGATAAGAGAGGGCAGCCAAGGCCATCAGACAGATAGCACTGTGGTCATGCTTTTCTAATAGCTAAGGCCTACAGCAAGAATGTGGAGAACTGGCCCACTCCTGTCCAAATCAACAGCAAAAATCCCACAGCAACAGGACCAGGAATTGGTGGAAAGGATCCAGCTAGGGGTTGTCATCCCCAGCAACACTGCTCCTTTCAGAACACTGTCCTTGCCCTGTCTAGTCCTAAATAAATCCAGTCAGCTGAGCATATCCAAGAGCTCACTCACCACACCCTGCCTCCACGGGACTGCTCACTTCAGCCAGCCCAGCCCATGACACGGGGTAAAATCACCCAGAGCCGCATGAAAAGAAACCACTGCTGCAGTCGTGGTCTCCCCTTTTCATCCAGCAGGCAGCTCTGTACACCAGAAAACAAAACAAAATGTTTTTCTATACTCCAAATGAAGTCAGGCTGACTTGGTCGAGGCCAATTCCTCACTCCAGGCCCTGGACAAGCTGCATTTGGAACAAGACCACAGGGATGACTCCTGGGCTACAGTGACAGAGCTCTGGGAAAGGCTCTGCTGCACCTTCAGGGAAATGTTATCTCACCAAAGTATATCGTTCCTTGAATCGTGGCACTGTAACAATATCAGGGCTTAGTGAAATGCAGAGCTCACACCACTGGCAATTCTGTCTTCTTTCAAAGCCCACCTACAGAAAGGTGAATTACACAAGTTGCAGCTGTAATAAAAAACCGAAACATTTCTTTCTTTCTGCAAAGAGCATCAGAAAGTCTCTTAAGTACAGATCGTGATAAGGTTAAGACTGCTTCTTAAAATACTCTATTTGTGCAATAAAAACTGCACTGACAAATCCCTGCTCAAGTACAACTGTTACTGCAGTAACTTAAATGCTTAAAAATACCCTAGAACACTAAAAAAAACCAAAAAACAACAACAAAAAAATCCCCACCAACACAAAAAAAAAAGAAGCCTTTTTTGTGTTCTCTTCCTTTTTAAGAAGGCTTTTCAATCCTCTATTTTGCTCACAACAGCTGCATTTTTCATTTCACTCCTAGAACTTAAGACAGGGATTTTCCCCTCAGTGACCGAGGCGCTCCTTTTTAGTTTCAGGCTCACATCTCGTTCTGAACTAAGCTTAAAAAGAAAGGAACTGCAACGGGAAAAAAATAAACAAACCAACCCGATGAAAAATACCGAAAGCAGAAGTATCAACAATAAGCCCAAACCCTCAGAGACAGAGAACACTGGCCCAGAGGTGGATTTTAGAAATGCATATCCCGGGGTTTTTTCTGTTTTGGTTTTGATTCCTCTGGAAGGCGGGTGCACAACGCGCAAGAGAAGTAGCAGTGCGTGGTCACTCGGTTCTAGGCTGGAGAGGACGCGCCGCCTGTTTCACAGGCTGCTAAAGCAGCAGAGTTGGAGACCCGCTGCGGTTCAACCCCACCCTTCAGCTGGCCAGAGGTGCCCCGGAGGCTCCGGCCGTGGGGCTCCCGGGCTGCACTAGGAGGCCCCTCGGAGGCCTGCGGCCCCCGTGCAGCACGGCCCCGCCGCCCCGCTCTGAGGCGCCCCAGCGTCCCTCCCTCCCCGCTACCCCCTCCC
>VWZW01004088.1:21056-47439 GCA_013397115.1 Edolisoma coerulescens
CCTCGCTCCCGCCGCTCAGTCCCGGGGCCCCAGCCCCGGCATCCCAGCCCCGGCCCTGCCGCTCCCCTCAGCCGGGGAGCGTCGCTGAAGAGCGGCCCGAGCGGAGCGCCGCGCAGCCAAGCAGAGACGCTGCCGCCACAAGCTGGGGCTTGTCGGCCGAGCCCAGGGGCGCTATTGAGAGACGGTGCCCGAGAGGGCTCCGGCTGGGCCAATCAGAGGGTGGGCGTTGTCAAAGGAGCCAAGAGAAATAGCGGAGCGAGCCAATAGAAAGGGCCGGGAGGCGGGACTAAGGGGGCGGGACCGCCGCTCTTTAAAGGCGCCTCGTCCCCCACACACCTGTGGGTCCCCAGCGCGGCATGGAGCGGGGGGCGCTGGGGACGGGCAGGGAGGTGGTCGCGGGTCCGGCGGTCGCGGGTCCGGCGGTCTCGGGTCCGTCCGTCCGTCCGTGTTGGGCAGGCTCTGTCCTTTACAGCCCGATGCCACCCCCGGGCCAGCCCACACAGCCCAGCATCCCACCCAACAGCGAGCGCTCTGCGATGCAGCACCCACCGTCACTCACCTCCGGCGGGGAAACAGGATACAGCTGCGCAGGAATTCTGTCCGGCCTGGGGATGCAAGGCAGGGCAGTTAATAATTGAGGGAGATCCGATAAGTCCCTGCGGGGGAGAATGATTAACAACCTTGGAGCTTGGCTTTTAAGGAGAGTTTAAAGCTAACTGAAGAAACTCGGCGTAGTTTGGACAGCAGCAGCTAAAGGGAAACACGATCGATAATTAGCAGGACTTGGAGGTGCAAATACTGGGCAGACAAAAGAGACGCTTAGTATAGTAAACAAGGGAGTAACTGTGACAAATGAGCCAAGATTTATATAGGAAATTAAAGGAAATAACCAGCTAAGCACCAGCACGTTATTCTCAGCAGTAAGAGCTGGCTGACAGGGAAGTTTCGAGGAGAATGTTTGTTATCTGAGTCATTGCAAGGACTGGAGGATACATTCTGGCATGGTTTTCTACCTGTGGTTCACCTGTGGCTGCCTGGTTTGCTCCTGTAGGAACGCAAGGCTTTTGCTGAGCTGAAGTTTGCTGTACAGAGCCTATGCCTCTTTAGAAGATCCATACACTGGTCAAGTTTGCACGTTCTGCTCTAGCAAGCACCACACACAAAGGGTTCCAGGCCCTCCTCACACACAGATCTTCCTCAGCTTAAATGTGCTTGATCCTCTTCTCAGGCGAAAATTTCCAGCTACACCTCAGCAAGCCTCATGAAGGGGTTGTACCTGGAGACTTGCCTGCCTCAGCCCTGTTCCTCTTGATTTCCACTGGGTTGAAACAGGTTTTCATGCTGGTGTCATGCCTTTGGAATGACATCTGGAGAAGCCAGTCCTTAGCTTGTCTCATCTCACACTGTCGTGCAGGTTAATGATATGTTGCAATATTTTGACATGTTCCATTTATGGATCCAAGCTCAAAGGCTTGGCTGACACCAAGATCTCTGAGTTACAGAAGGGACACTTCTGCTTGAAGAGAGGTGGAGTGTTTCTGCCTAAAAAGTGCCTTGGTAACAGACAAGTAAAATCCATGTCTTCTCACTTGTAGCCTCAGGCACTAACTAGTTGAGTGTTGTTATCTCCCACATAACTGTGTCAGAAGGAGAGGTTTTGCTTTCCAATCCACCTGCTCTTCCCATCTGATTCAGGCTAGAGCCCGGTATTTTGGACACCAGATCCAAGAGCTGTTTCATGGTCAGGAGACTGCTGGGTGCCACTGCAAGGACCGTGACACTTTAGCTCCTGCCTTCCTCACTGCTTGTGTGAAACAGGAGGTGGGGGATCCACACTTACGGTTCCTTTGTATAAACCAGCTGTGCCTGTCAGCCCCACGTGGTGTGTGCAAACATAACTCTCCTGTTCCCGTCTCCAAGGACTGCTCCATGTCCTTAGCTGCACACATCCTTCCACTCCAGCTGAGCACTGCTGCTCTCTGCATCATCCCCTCCAGCCAGTGCATAAAGATGGCAGGGCTCACTCCCTTTGCTGTGTCACTTGGTGTTGCCTGGCTGAAGCAGGACAAGAGGTGATGTTCAGCAGCCTTGATACAACCTTGAGGGCCCCAAGGAAAGCTGGCACTTGTTGCTGCGCCTGCTGCAGCCTGCTGTGCTTTGGCAATCTCACTTGCCTCGCAGGTGTCAGAGGTGGAAGGTGCAGACATGGTGTCCAGGACAGCATTACACCTTTGTATCATCACCAAATTCCACTCTTCTGGGACATTTTATCTCTCTCAAATACTCTTTCAGCTTTTATTAGATCAGTCTACTGAACAGGATATTACTTCTCATCTGAAACTGCTTTGCTGCTCAGGTGCTGAGCAACTCCAGGGACAGATGTGCCTGTCTTGTTTCAGAGCTGTTCTACCAGCCTACTGATTTCTAGTATTGGGTATAAATTTGCACCACAGGATACCACCTGAGCCCCTGAGTCTCTGCCCTTTTTTTTTCAAGGGGAGTTCAGTCCCTAGGGCTCTTCCTGTGCTGCAAGAAGCCACGAGTCTGCAAAATCCTGGTGGTATGGTTGGATATTCAGGGGTTTGGTGCTCAGAAGAGGTCACCCCAGTGAGCAGCCTGGGCCCTGTCTGCGTCTCAGCCCTCTCACATACCCCAGTCCATGTCTCTAGTGTAGCAGGAGCCCTTTCCCATGCATGGCAGCAGCCTGATTTTAGGGGTGGTTTTAGCTGCCCAAGCTCAGCTCTTGTCAAAGAGACAGAGCACCCCAGCTCAAGCATAGGACCACTTGTGGGTGGCACCCAAAGTTAGCAGTGAAGACATGGACGTGGTGTGTGGTCTTCCAGGAAGGACAGACAGAAAAGATGTCTGTCTATCCAGCTGTCCAGTGTCTGGAGAGACAGTGGCACCCTGTGGTGACTCTGGCTCATCACAATGTGTCATCTGGGCCTTGTGACACAGCACCACCTTAGCCAGGTCCTGGGCTGCCTTCCTTTAAGCCATTGAATCATTTAGGCTGGAAAAGACTGGACATGAGGAAAGAATTCTTCATTGGAAGGGTGCTCAAGCATAGGACAGGTTTCCCAAGGAGGTGATGGATTCACCATCCCTGGAAATGTTCCAAAACGATGCAGGTGTGGTGCTTAGAGACATGTTTTAGTGGTGGACTTGGCAGGGCTGGGTTAGCTGTTGGACTCCATGACCTTGAGGATCTTTTCCAACCTTCATGGTTCTGTGACTCTGTGACCTCTAAGATCACCAAGCCCATGGTGGTCTCTAGGAGCCTGCAAGTGGGGGCATCTTGGGGGTGTCCCTGTGTCTGTTTCACTCCGAGCACCAGCCAGCTCCCTGTCATGTGTCACAGAGAAGAGGCTGAGCCACTCTCCTATTTATATCGTGATGCTCCTGCTTTGCTATATTAGTCCCAGCCTGAATCATCCAGCTGGACTCCTGGAAGAGCCATTTCAGATTGTCAGCTGCCTCTTCGGTCACTTTTGCTTCTGGTGTCTCCTGTTTCAGGGTCACTGTCCCACACTCGAGTGCAGCCAAGAGCAGAAATAGCCTGATACTAAATAGCGATCAGAAACCCTTCAGAGAATGCAGATCTCCAAAATCCAAACCACCTGCTGTTATGCAAGATCCTGTGGCATGGGAGGAAGCATTCCACCTCCTTGCCAAACATCAGCCCATTGCTTGTTTTGTCTCTCTAAATTCCTCTTCCCGTCTTTCTGGGACAGGTGCCCTTCTTCAGTTCCTCTCCCAAATGGCATTTGCTCACTGTACTGAACAGCTGGGGAGACACATGTGTCTCCAGAACAGCTCCGACCGGCTCCCTGTTACTGTTAGCACATACACGCTAACACACACACACAAAAAAAAAAAAAAGAAAAAAAAAAAGAGACAGCAAAATGCTAGAACCTCTCTCCCACCTCTTGTAGTTTTAGCGAGAATCAGAACAAAGGTGATTCAGCTGGGTCAGTGGCAAACCCGGTCAAGCCAGGCTTGATTTTAGCTGCCAAAGAGGCAGACGTGAGCACGGGCATTCGCAGTGGGATCTCTCCGGTGACTCGGGTGCCCGGCGGGAGGACACCCCTCGAGCCCAGATGGAAATGTTTGCCAAAGTTTGCCAGTGCCGCCCAGCAGCCCCGAGCCCCCTTGGCCGAGGGTGGCCCTGGGTCCCTCCCGCTCCAGGCTCCCGCCCCCCGCTCATCCATATTCACAAGGGGGCGGGGCCCGCCCTGCTATCCATTATTCATGAGGTTTCGCGCGCTTTTTTGACCACGTGGGTCGGTTTTCGCGCGGAATCCGGCGGGGCAGGAAGCGGTGGTGATGGCGGTGAGTGGCCGGGGATTTGGGGTGCCTCCCCCGCGGCGTGCGGGTCCCGGGTCTTCCCCGCTGCGGGACACTTGGCGCTGCGGCCGTGCGGGGGCCAGAGAGGATTTCGGGCTGGGGGGAGCAACGGGGGTGCGCTTGGCCGTGCTCCCGAAACGCCGAGGGAAGTTTCCCGCGTGCCCGGCGCCGCAGAGAGAGCTGGGCCGGGGTAGGATCGGACCCTTTCCCTCCGCTCCGGCTGCGCTGCTCTCGGAGGATGGATTTACCCCGTCTCCCCCCTCCATATGTTTCCATTGTCATTTGCGAGGAGGGCTAATTATTATAACTCATCGGTGATCCATATACCCCCTTTCGGACCGCGGCCCGCATCGCAGAGGCCCCTGGAGGCACTGAGCCCCTCTCTCCCCGCGGTCCCCTGCCCTCACCCCCCCTCCTGTCCTTGCAGGACTCCTCCGAGTCGCAGGCGGCGGTGACCAGCCCCGTGCGGAGCTCCCGCCGCGGCGATACCTTCACGTCCAGCCCCGGTCGGGACCTGCCACCCTTCGAGGATGAGTCCGAAGGGCTCCTGGGGACCGAGGGGCTCCCCGAAGAGGAGGAAGAAGGGGAAGAGCTCATTGGGGAAGGAATGGAAAGGTAAGGAAATCGTTTGTGGGGGTTGTGTCCGGCGATGTGGTGCTGGGGATGTCAGTGCAGATAGCGACGTGGAGGGGGCTCTCAGGCCTTGTGGGATCCCTCTGCTGTGCTGGTAGCTGGGGCGAGGGGGCTGAAGAACTGCTGGGCAATGGGGAAAGGTCAGAGTATGGTGTCATTTGAGTCCTGGAAGAACTGAGCAAAGTGCCATCATGGTCCCGGGTCGGTAAACCAGGATCTGCCTGGATGCATGATGTGCATCCAGCCCAGCTCCGTACTCCTGCAGGCATGAATTTGCATGTTGTTTTACTCAGCTAGGCCTGCCGGCAAGCTGAACTTTACAACACAAAGGCTTGAATGCTGGCATTCCTAACAGTGGAGCTGGAGCCCTTTACTGCAGGCCATCTTCTGTTGGGAAGCGCCTTCCTGCTCAACAGTTCTGTCCTGCTGCAGAACAACTGTCCTGACACCTGCCCAGCAGCAGCCAGAGAAGGGCTGCAGAGTTGCCTTCCCGGCCTGATTCCCTGCTCTGTGTGTGTGTGCTAGGGACTACCGCCCCATCCCGGAGCTGGATGTGTATGAAGCAGAGGGCCTGGCCCTGGATGATGAAGACGTGGAGGAGCTGACTGCCAGCCAGCGGGAAGCCGCCGAGCGAGTGATGAGGCAGCGGGACCGCGAGCTGGAGCAGGGCATGGGCCGCATGAGGAGGGGGCTGCTCTATGGTAGGTGCAATGAGCTGTGCCAGCTGTGCCACCCTGTGTGCTTGATGATAACCTAGCCCTTTGCAGGGAGCTGGGCTCTTTACCCTCAGGTTAGCAGGGAGGTCTCAGGAGCTCCAGTGTATCTGGGCTCCTTGTGAAATCACTGGCTGGGGGCTTGGCTGGATTCCCTGGTGCATGATCCCTTTCCTTTGGGTTTCCTAGGAACTCATTTGGTGTTCTGGTTACTGCTGAAACAAAGTTAGGATCCTGGGCCTGTCTCAAAGGGTTGGGATTCTACCAAGCGTATGCTATAGAGTTTGTTGGTGTTGGTGCTCCTGTACAGACTTCTGTGGGCTGGATGGAAGGGCCTTTGATGCACTTTAAGCCCGTTCCTTGGTCAGTGCATTAATGGACTTGAACGTGTGCTGTTGCACACAACTCTTCCTATTCCCACCCTTAAAATCTTAGCTTTGTTGTGGAAAATGTAGGAGCAAGTCTAGAACTGGATTTAGGCTGGGCCTGGGATGTCTCTTGGTTTGTGTTGCAGGCTGTGACCTCTCTACTTCCAGAGCCCATGCAATCCCACTGTGACTAATCCAAAGAGTGGGAATCCCAAGTCTTGAGCAGTTTTTCCTCCCAACCCTTAGACAGTGATGATGAAGACGAAGACCGTCCTGCACGGAAGAGGCGGCTGGCGGAGCGGGCTGCCGAAGGCATGGAGGAGGAGGATGAAGACATGATTGAGAGCATTGAGAATCTGGAAGACATGAAAGGGCACTCAGTGAGGGAGTGGGTTTCCATGGCAGCTCCCCGGCTCGAGATCTACCACCGCTTCAAGAACTTCCTGAAGACCCATGTGGATGACCATGGGCACAATGTCTTCAAGGAGAGGATCAGTGACATGTGCAAAGGTAGGGCTGGGTCACTGGAGGCTCTCTTTATGTGGGTCATGGTACTTTGTGGTGATCCGGTCCAGAGGTGGCTATTTTTCTGTCTGCCCTCTTTGTTCCAGACGTTGAATCAGCACTTTAAGAAAGCCTGATGCTGATGGAGATAAATGAATAATGGAAACATGTCTACTGTCTTCTTTGATTCTGGCTGACTGATTAGAAGGCCCCTGGCGTCTGCTCCTCATTAATATTCATATCGTAGAAATGCTAGCAGAAGAATATGTGGGGCAGCAGACAGTGGTCTGCAAGTTTGTGATCTGAAAGAGACAACAATTACTTGCTGTCTGCACCAGTTACTTTCTCACACTGGAAACTGGATTATCCAGCGAGGGGACACAAATAGACCTTGTGACTTAGGAAACCATGTCAGTGTTGCAGCCTTGTATTCTGACTAGGTGCTGCCAGAAGAAACGGTCATTAAGGCTGTCATTGATGAGTTTTAAAAGCAGAAATTGTCACATCTAGGAACAGCTCATGTAGCTGTACTTGTTGTATTTCTTCTTTATATTGAGCAGAAGCTTGAGCAGTGGAACAGGATCAGTTTTATAAAGCTAGGAAATAAAAGGCATTTGTCTCATCCATTTCCACGAACATAAGACACAGGAGGTTTTTTGCCAGCTATTCAGCACACATAATGTCTTTCCTATTAACTTCTGTTTCCTGGAGGTCTCTGAGAGAGTTGTGTGTTGGGCTGAGGCTTCTGAGTCTCAGGGACACTGAGCCTGGGAAGTATCTGTGCAGAACTGGAGAGGAACAATCACAAGCTTGGTGCTGATGAAGAATCTGTTAGAGAAATAAATTTAAAAGGCTTTTCCACCCATTTCCAAATTGTTAACCTCTAAATGTTTTTCAGGGAAAGTGCAGAGGTCTGCTAACTGCAGCCTTCAGGATACAGGCTTGTCTCTTCTGGCTATCCTCTGCAAACTCCTTGAGGAGTGAACAGGCTGAAATTACAATTCACCCCATCTTTTTCTTAAGAGAACAGAGAGAGTCTGGTGGTTAACTATGAGGATCTGGCAGCCCAGGAGCATGTCCTTGCCTACTTTCTGCCTGAGGCCCCAGCAGAAATGCTGAAGATCTTTGATGAAGCAGCCAAGGAAGTGGTGCTGGCCATGTACCCCAAGTATGACCGTATTGCTCAGGAGATCCATGTCCGAATCTCCCACCTCCCTCTGGTGGAAGAGCTGCGGTCACTCAGGTAAGAGCAGAACTACCAGCAGTGGCTGTGGGGCCTGCATTAGGCTTTGGGGTGCTCAGGACTCACGTGTGAGCTAAACCTCTGGGTAAGTCTAACAGGATAGCTGAGCTTAGCACACGAAAATAAAATCATACTAAGGATGAACTTTCAGCATCCCCAAGGTAAACTTGTGCCTTGCAGCAAGAGTATTTCTGGAGGGTGTTTTGCCTTCTGTGCCCTGCAGGCATCCAGCATATCTGTCTTTCCTCAGGCAACTGCACTTGAATCAGTTGATCCGGACCAGTGGAGTGGTGACAAGTTGCACAGGGGTCCTGCCTCAGCTCAGCATGGTCAAATACAACTGCAGCAAGTGCAACTTCATCCTGGGACCCTTCTTCCAGTCGCAGAACCAGGAGATGAAACCCGGTTCCTGTCCAGAGTGTCAGTCTCTTGGCCCCTTTGAAATCAACATGGAAGAGGTAAGAGATTATGTGCTTGCCTGGATGAGGCTGGCTGCTCATCCTGTTCCACTGCCTGTTCCTCCCAGCCCTGCCTTGGCTCCCACCCTTTGAACAGCCTGGTGTGGGGAGAGGGGTCTTCTGCTATATCCAGGGGGCTGTGAAGATAGGTCCATTTCAGCTCTTGACCTGAATGATTCAGTTTAGCAACCGAAATTAATTTATTGCCACACTGTAGGTGTTTGGATTGAGTCTTTTGCCACAATTGTCTCTGTGGTACACAGTTATCTATTCATATTTTAGAAATGCAGACACACACTGTCCAGCTCTCCTTGCCAGGTTGGTTCAGTCTATCCTGATCTGTCAACTAAGGAAACCAGAGAGCAGAATCATTGATGTGGAGAGCTTCTGACTTTGATTCTTTGCTTTGATACCTTTAACAATCATGAGTGGGGCATCCTTCTCCAGGAACTGCTCCAGTATTTGGGTGGACAAACACTGTGGAGGCTGAAACACAGTGGTGAGATGCAGGAAAGTGCTTTCCTGTCCCTGCTATTGCCTATCACACCCTGGAATTGCTCCTCACAACCTCCATGCTCCCATGTCCATAGTTTTCTAACTGAAGTACAGTAAATCCTTGAATGACCCTTCTCTCTTAGGTGCCTGTGAAAAGTTGTGCTGGTGCCTGCTGGACTTGCTGAGTAACTTTGATTTTGTTGCTGCAGACAGTTTATCAGAACTACCAGCGCATCAAGATCCAGGAGAGCCCTGGGAAGGTGGCTGCAGGCAGGCTGCCCCGCTCCAAGGATGCCATTCTCCTCGCTGATCTGGTGGACAGCTGCAAGCCAGGAGATGAGATTGTGAGTACATTGTTCAAGTGTCAGGAGAGCACAGGGTAAATTCTGACAGGGACATCACGGGAACATCTGTGGGGATTTGGGGAGGGGTTGTCCTCAGATGCATTTGAGCAGCTTCTTTTGAGCCTTACCTTAAAATGGAGAGGGGGCTGTTTTGTACTGTGCAGGCACTGACATAGCATTTCCTGCTTCCCAGGAGCTGACAGGGATCTACCACAACAACTACGATGGCTCCTTGAACACTGCCAATGGGTTCCCAGTGTTTGCAACTGTGATCCTGGCCAACCACATCGCCAAGAAGGACAACAAGCTGGCTGTTGGGGAACTGACTGATGAAGATGTGAAAGTGATTGTACGTCTGTCCAAGGATGAGCAAATTGGGGAGAAGGTGGGTCAGCCTCAGACATCCCTTCTGACAGCTTGCCATCACCTGGCAGCTGGATCAGAAAGTGATGAAATGGGTCAGCTGGCCAAACAGTGGTTAAAGGGACCCAGTTAAAGAAATCCCCGTTCTCTCTAAATGGTCTTCTGTAGCTCTCAGACAGCTGTTGATGAGAGTCCATTATAGGAAGGAAGTAAATAAGAAACTTCCCTTGTACTTCTGGAGGTCAATTTTTCTGTTTCTCCCATTCCTTCTCTGAGCCTTCTACATCACAACAGGGCTGGAAGACAGGTGAGAGACACTCAGACAGTGCTTATATCTGATCAGTTTTTTCTCCCTGTGTCTTAGAAGCCAAGTGGGGGAAGTGTTCTGTGAGGCCAGTGACTGCATCTCCAGTCCCCTAAAGGGGATGTTATTGCTTAGCTTAAGTTGTGGTAGAGATTTTAGCTTTGCTTCCTCTCTATGCTACGACCTGAACCCAATACTTGAAAGTACAAAGCTCCTGGATTGGTGCATGTTCAACCTCACTTGGGTCAGATTTAATCTCTGTAATGGGGGACTTCACTCGGTTGCCTTGGCTGTGCTGTTGTTACAGTGACTGCTCTTGCAGTGGATGCAGCTTCAGTTGGGCCAGGAGTGTTCTAACATGAGTAGTCTCCAGCATCAGGTTATTTTCAGAATACTCTTGAGAAAATCAGCCAGTTGTTCTTAATATTTGACTAAGATGACAATTAATGTGCGGCATAGCCCATTCAAGTACTGTCATGTGCAGCGAGTAAGCCTCTGATCAAGGTCTCCAGCTTTATGAGAGCTGATAACAGCCACTGTGATGTGCCTTGTGCACAACAGGGTTGTGGAGGCAGTGGCAGCAGCTTCCAGCACCAGACTAAATAATCTGCCGTGCCCCAACAGCACCTTTGTTGTGAAGCTCCTTTAGGCAACAGTGGGTGGGTTGTTACCTGTGAAAAAGCCCTCTCACCCTGGATAATAAAATACTCTTTGGAGACTGCAGTATCTTAAAAGAGTAGCTTTAGATATGGCACCTTGCTGATGCTCATGCACAATCCTGTTCAGAATGGGAACTGGTATTCCCTGGACAACTCTCCTGCTTTCCCTTTCAGATTTTTGCTAGCATTGCCCCATCTATTTACGGACATGAAGATATCAAGAGGGGCTTGGCTTTAGCTCTTTTCGGCGGAGAGCCCAAAAACCCAGGTGAGTGTCACTTGTGTCCCTTGGTCCTGCCTCCCTCTGGGGAGGGCAAAGGGACCTGGGTTTGTCTGTGCTGTTGCAACAAGAGCGGTTAGAGCTGTCTGTGTGGCTTGGTAACAAACAAGGTTTAACAGACTGAGGGATATCTCTGACTCAACTGGCTGTTTTGTCACACTGGAAGCTCTGGTGTGACAGTAGAAATGCTAGGACTGAAAAAACCCTGCTGCAAACCCGGGTAAGTTTTTATCCCTCCTCTAGGAGGTCGCATTTAATGCTCCTTCAGAGGTTTGACCTTCTGGCACCCTGATTTGTTATCGTCTCCTCAGAAGGATGTGTTAGGATGTGTGAGCAAGGTTAGAAAGTCTGTTTTACAAAGATGACTGCCTCCAAAACTGACTTTCTTTCCCCCTCAACTTTCCTGTAAACTGGTTGCCATGCCTGCTGGTTGCCCTCCCTTCAGCTTTGTGGTGCTCAGGGCAGGGTTGCTGTCAAGCCATGCACTCAGCTGTCACATGGCTTTCCCGTTGCTTTTGTAGGTGGCAAACACAAAGTTCGTGGTGACATCAATGTGCTTCTGTGTGGAGACCCTGGTACTGCAAAATCACAATTTCTTAAATACATGGAGAAGGCGTCGAGCAGAGCAATTTTCACCACTGGCCAGGGTGCTTCTGCTGTGGGCCTCACAGCCTATGTGCAGAGGCACCCAGTCAGCAAGGAGTGGACTTTGGAGGCAGGAGCCCTCGTGCTGGCTGACAGAGGTGTCTGCCTGATTGATGAATTCGACAAGGTGAGCCCAGCTTCATCTCTCCTGGAAGGATTAGCTGTGAAGGGACTGGCTGTAACCTCTGTCCTCTGAGGACACCCTGTAACTCATGATGACATCTCCCAGATGACCCAAGTTCCTGCAGTTTGCTTAGGCCCTTGCTGGTCCATAGTGCAGTTTGCTGCCTTTTCAGAGCATCTAGAGCTGATTGCCCTTGGTGTGTTTGGCAGTGGGGTATAGACATAGATTCACTCTGAATCATTCTTGCTTTCCTGTAGATGAATGATCAGGATAGGACCAGCATCCACGAAGCCATGGAACAGCAAAGCATTTCCATCTCCAAAGCAGGCATTGTCACATCCTTGCAAGCTCGCTGCACCATTATTGCTGCTGCCAATCCCATAGGTAAGTGCTGAGAGACTACAGGACCATCCCAGGCTCTCAACATAAATCCACGGTCATGAGAGCTGTGGCACAGCTTCCCTTCCTCCCTCTGCCTGGTTCTTTCAGTCTGGAGCAGAGATCAAGCGAGCAGAAAAGTCTTCAGTAATGTACTGGACATCTGTCCTTCCTCCAAAGCTGCAGCCTTGGAGCCTGTTTGACTTGGATTGTCTGTGTGACCCAGGTGGGCGATATGACCCGTCGCTGACGTTCTCGGAGAACGTAGACCTGACGGAGCCCATCATCTCTCGATTCGACATCCTGTGCGTGGTGAGAGACACAGTGGACTCAGTGCAGGTAGGGGCTGTGCCAGGAATCTGTGCTGGGCTTTAATGCTGCTGTTGGGATGCTCAGCTGCAGCTGCCCATTGAGTTCCTTTTGTCCGGTGAGTGTGCTCAGTGTCTGTTGGTGCACTGCTCTCTCGTAGGATGAAATGCTTGCCCGGTTTGTTGTTGGCAGCCATGTCAAGCACCACCCAGGCAGCAAGGAGGCAGTGAATGGGGACACTAATGAGGTCATCCTTCCCAACACGTATGGGGTTGAACCCATTCCTCAAGAGATCCTGAGGAAATACATCATCTATGCCAAAGAAAAGGTCCACCCCAAACTCAACCAGATGGACCAGGACAAGGTGGCCAGGATGTACAGTGACCTCAGGAAGGAGTCTATGGTGAGAATACGGAGGAAAGGAGGGAAGAACTGTATGTATCTAGATTGCAAATCAGCCTGAGACTGCTCCAGCATATGTTGATGCATTCTTGCCATTCCCATCACAAAAGTCTGTGCCACTGTTTTGTGAGAGACAGGCAGATCCTGCAGTGTCTGCTGAACAGATGATTCTTCATCTAAATGCAGAGTCTCGCCTGTTGGTGATGTGTGGACTGATGGACTGGACACATGTACAGTGCCTGCCATGGCAAAGTCCTTTTGTTGTTACCCAGTCTGGCAGGCCCACAGGAGGTCTTTGCATTCACTCAGATCCACATGCTCCTGGTGCATTACAGGGAGCCATTATCTGTAGAAATACTCTTCTCTTTTGTCCGTGGGATGTCTCAGGCTCATTTCATGCTCTCCAAGTGAAAAAGGAATTTGTTGAGGTGTGAGGGAGATTTTTGGAGCTTGGGAAAACCATACCTTTTTTGGCTGGCTTTTTGTTTCTTTAACTCCTAAAATCTGCTGGAGGAAACTGGATTGCTAATCTTGGAAAGGCCCTAAACAGTGTCACAGAGTGACCCCACAACATCCCCTTGCACTGTGATGAATTCAGATGAACAGGGAAGCTGTGCCAGGCTGTGTGGCCGTGCCAGCAGGTGGCAGAGCCTCCTTAGCCTGAGTCACCCTCAGAGGTGCAGAGAGCTCCCTGCAGTGTGAAAGGAACTGGATCCTGGGCCACAAGGCACCTGTTTTGCCCCGTGTCCTGTATCCTTCAGTAACATGTTGCCTCCTCCCCTTTGCCCTCAGGCAACGGGCAGCATCCCCATCACGGTGCGGCACATCGAGTCCATGATCCGCATGGCCGAGGCGCACGCCCGGATGCACCTGCGCGATTACGTGGTGGAGGACGACGTCAACATGGCCATCAGGGTGATGCTGGAGAGCTTCATCGACACGCAGAAGTTCAGCGTCATGCGGAGCATGCGCAAGGTGGGCACCGGCTGAGCCGGGGGCTGTGGCTGCACCCCAGGCCTGTGGGTTCAGCGGCAGCCTCCCTGCACTGCCCGGGCCGTGGGAAGGGACTTCCATGCTCTGCAGGGTCTCTGTCCTGTGGAAGCACTGAGCCTGTGTGAAGGGAGTACTGTGGGTCTGAAGTGTTAAGGAAGTTCCTTGTCTGACCATCCAGGAGCCACTCTGGCAGTCACACTAATGCCATCCGAGCTGGGACCAAGGCCACTTCACAGCTACACACACCACACTCACAGTCAGACAAGGTTTCCTTACCAGCTTGACCCCAGGTTTCCCACAGCAGAGCCTCAGAAATCTGGATAGTTAAAATAATTTAATCATGGTGCAATAACAAACAGCTCAAGCTGGGTGCCTTTGAGGAGGGACCCCAAACAAGGCACTGTTCCATGACTGCCCCTCGTTAGTCTGTGGTGAAGCAGTGGTTTTTTTGGGCCTGAGAAGGAAGTGTGCCTCAAGCCTCTGATTCAAAAGCACTGCCATGTCTCTTCTTTTTTGACACCTCCCCTGCTATTTTGGCACAGGGCTCCCGCTGCTGCCAGGTGATCAAGCAGAGCAGGCAGTTTGTTTCTTCATGTTTTTATTGGGCTCTCAGGATACAGTTGAGCACAGGGCAGCACTCACTGTGGGTTAGTGTGCAGTCTGCCCTGTTCTCTGAGTAGCAGGGGCTGGCTCCGAACAGCTCTTGGCTGGCCACAGGCTGGCATTTATCCACTGTTGAGTGTCTGCCCTCTGTCTGGACGACTTGTGGCCTCTCTCTTTGGCCTCAACAGCCAGCCAAGTGTGAGCGTCTGCTGGGGAGGCACAGGGCAGTCTGGGTTAAGGGAAACTGCTCTGTGCCTTGCCCAGGGCCAGCCCTCCCATGGCTGTGTCCCCGTGGGCAGCACAACTCCACAGCAATGCACTGCCAGCCCCCAAGAGGCACCGGGGCACCTACAGAGATTCCAGATGGGAATAGGAGCAGTCAGCAGAGGAGTCGTGGCTGTCAGAGGGCTGCCACTGCATGTGCAGGTGGCAGCTTGGCAAGGCCAAAGTCACTTGAGAAACGCTAAGGGCACAGGTGACAGCAGTGTCACGTGTGATCTGTGGGAGGAGGGCGTTGGTTGGTGCTGGGCGCTGCAGTGCGTCACTGTTCCTGATCCTCATGGCTCATCTCATCCTCCCTCCCAGACATTCTCCCGCTACCTTTCATTCAAGCGAGACAACAACGAGCTGCTGCTGTTCATCCTGAAGCAGCTGGTTGCAGAGCAGGTGATGTACCAGAGAAACCGCTATGGAGCCCAGCAAGACATCATAGAAGTCCCAGAGAAGGACCTGGTGGACAAGGTATGGGCTTATAACAAGCTGCCTCTGGGACTGGTTCATGCTCTCTCTGCAGCCTCAGAACCAGAGGAATTCTCAGATTTTTACATTCCCTTCCTGCATTATGATACCATAAAAAAGACTGGTGTTAATATAACCCAGCATCAGATTGTCTCCTCTGTATCTTCTCTCTTGTTTGGAAGCACTGTCTTCTTCCCTCTCTTTTCTCATGCACCCCCATAAAGCTTCTGGGTTGGAATGGTAAATCCTGCAGGATGGTGCTTATGCAGGTGAATGAGAACTCAAGTTCCCTGTCATCTGCATTTGAAGAAGCAAAAAGCAGAAAAATCTCTGTATATGAACTTTTCCAATCCCTCCTGAGGCTCACTTGCCTCCTCCTTAATGCATCTTCGTCCTGGTCCAAAGGCTGCATTTCGGACTTGGCCTTTCTGTGCAAAGTATTGACCTTGCTCGGCACTAAAGCAGTGTTTGATTCCTGGGTTAGTGCTTTTCTGCTCTTTGCATCAGATGTGCAGAGTAACTACTTCCAAAGCCACAGCTTAGTGGTGCCAGGGTGACCACCCTCAGTCCGATGTCTCCCTTGCAAAACTGTCCCACTGGCTGAGGTTTTGGGGATTTTTGGACAGCAGTTACATTCTAGCTCTGGTGGAAGTAAAAGGATGAGCTGAGAGCAGGCAGATGCTGAGCCAGCATCCTCTCTTGGCTCAGCTCAGCACTGCCAATGCTCCTTCCTCCTGGCCTGCAGTCTCCCTTGCTACTGCAGTTCTGGTTCCTGCTGAGCAGAGCAGTGATTGCTGACTGTCAAATTTTATGCACAGCTCTGCTGTGGAAAACCACATGGTTCTTACTTAGATTAAATAAACATTTACCTCTCCCCTCCTCTTCCTCCCAGGCTCGGCAGATCAACATCCACAACCTCTCAGCCTTCTATGACAGTGAAGTGTTCAAGATGAACAGGTTCAGCCGGGATGTGAAGCGGAAGCTGATTGTCCAGCAGTTCTGAGGCTGGCAGCAGGGTCTGCCACGTGCTTCTGTGAGATAAGACCTCCATCTTCCAGCCCTCCAGGAATGCTACAGCGATCCTGAGCCAGAGGGACTAGGCTGCACATCCTCTTGCTTGCTTTATGCCTTATGGATTAAGAGAGTGCTGAGCTGCTGAAGACCTTGCAAATAGAACAGAATTAAGTAGTTAAATGCCCTGTCAAGTCTGTTTAGCAACTTTGTTCACTGTTTTGCCTTGTAGCTAAGCACAGCAGGGAGAGACTTGCTGGCCATATACATGGCATGTTTTCTGTTTGTTTGTCACTAGTTGTTACGGGCTCCTCTGCAGGAGGGAGCAAGTGGGAGCATTCAGAAAGCATTACCCATGCCCCTTGGATTGCAAGCACCCTCAGGGATTCTCTGTTCCCATCTCTGGTGACTGTACAGCCTGATGGGTGATAATTGAAACTGCTTTCAACTCTCTATGACCCAGCCAGCCTCTCTGCTCCAGGCCTTCATGCCTGACACTTGACATTTCCCCAGGTGCCCACATGGCTTGACCTTGTGCTGGTTTCTGCAGCGGAGGAGGGGGCAGGCAGAGGAAGATAAGAGCTGAAACAAAACATAGCTCTTTCTGATCTTAATGATGATCTGTGTGGGCAGTGAAAACTCCTTTAGTACCTGCTCCAGAAGCCCTAGTGGAGAGGCTTCCCTTGCCTTGGTGGGTGTTATCTCTGTGCAGCTGTCAGCAGGTGTGGATTTACAGCTGAATGTAAGTGCTACCTTTGACACGTAACCTGAACCCCCTCTCTCACACCCATCTGTTGAGGGTGAAGTACCCATGGTGCTGGTTTGGGGCATGGCAGTGGAGGAGGCCTAAGCTGGACGTGTTCAGGGAGGACCGGATGGGCTCAGTGTTCACATGTGATTTTCTTAGTATGTGTGTTTTAAATACATTCGTTTTTCAATACTTTTGTGTTGCCTTCTCTTTTGGTAACTCCTGCCACCAAGAGTGGAAGTAAGAGCTTAAGTGAGCAACCTGGGTGCTGCATGAACTGCAAGTGCTGGCTCTCAGCTCTAGCTGAGACACTGGACTGATAGCAGGACACTTGCCTTGGACAGTGCCATGAATGCTGCCTTTCCCACCAAGGACCTGCCTGCAGTGGCTCCTTCCCTGTCTTGCCTGTTCATGTTTGTATCCCACTGAGACTGTCCCAACACGGTATTTCCCACCTCCCTTCCTTATACAGACTGGGGTTAGACAGCCTTGATCTCATGCCTTGGCTGCCCCTTGGATTCCAGTCTGGGAGCAGCAGTAACCCCTCTCCAGGACACAGCTGAGCTCTGCAGTGAATGTGCTTTTCCTGGCCGGAGTCGCGGGCCCTTACAGCATCTCCCGCCTGAGCTCGGGAGGATTTGTGAGCTGGCTGCTGCAGTTGTGTGCTGGCCAAGCAGAGGTGTCCCTGGCTGTCGACACCGGCACCGTGGGGTTTGTCACGGCGATGTGTGTGCGTGTGTGTCCTCCCAGCGTGGAGCCAGCAGTGCTTGAGCGCTGCTGGGGGCTGAGCACATGACTCTCAGCCTGAAACTGGCTCTGTGTGTTGCCTCCTCTGTCTGCCAGCTCCCTCCTGTGTATTTGTTTAACTGTTTTGGCTGTTTTTTTCCCTTCCTACTGGGTCTCTGTCTACCCAGACTTTCTGCAGGCAGCCCATAGAGACACTTCCCTGGTATTCCTTCCCTGCCTGAGCGAGCCTTTGCCCCTGAATGTGGGCCTGGATTGGGTCTGTGCTGGGGATGGCTGCTGAGCTGCTGCGTGCCTGCAACTGCCTGCTGAGGTCCAGTGTGGTTCCTCAGGCCTGACACAGCTGTTAGCACCTTACCTCCTAATGCCAGAGGCCACAGACTGTCCCTGGGGATAGCAACTTGGAGCACTTGCACACTGTGCCCAGCTCTGTGGGAAACCACCTACCTTGCTGGGGAAGGTCCTGGGCCTGAGAGAGCAAAAGCAGCAATAACAAGGGATGAAACAAGCTTGCCAAGCAAACTGGTGTGTCATGGGGATGAATGTTGGGTGTGGGAGGAGAAAGAGGCTTTGTGTCACACTGGAGAAATAGAAAATGCTTCCTAAACCCTTACAACCTTGTGAAGCCTCTGCTACGCCTCTAGTGACCCACAGTTAAATAGGTGGCCAAACATGTCACTGCAAACCATGAGAGATACACAGGAATGGAATGGGATTCCTGATTTTCCCAACTCCTTGCACTGCTGCTGGACAGGGCTGTTGACAGGCACAATTCAGTTTTGTCCTACAGCTTTCTCCGGCCTCCTGTGCTCTGGTCCCACCTCACTTGGCACATGAAGTGAGCAGTGGCAACAGAGAGATGCCATTGTTGGAGTCACTTGTTTGTCATTTTGCTCACTCTGCCTCCTCAATCCTCCACACAAAGGCAGTTGTGCCCTCCCACCCTGTTGTGTTGCCAGCATCCAGCAGTGCAATGAATTCTTGCAGCTGCGCCCTCGCTAATGCTGGCATCAGCCGCTCAGTGGAGTGTTAATGCCAGTTTGAAGGCATGTTCCTCCTCTCACGGCCACTGAGCTTTTCAGGTTCCCTGGAGCAAGCTTGGGCTGTTGACAGCATCAGGTGTCTAGTCTGGACAGGGGTGAAAGCAGATGCTGCTCTGAGCAGGGACTGCCTTCCAGGGGCCATGTTCCTGCTGAACGTAGCGAGGATTTTGCTGCAGGGCTCTGGAGCTCGGCAAGCTAAGCCACACTCATGGAACGAGGAGTTGCTCCCCTGACAACCTTGAGTTTAGCCAAGCTTGTGCACTTGGCTTCTTGCTGCTGTGATTCAAACTGCACAGTGCCCCTGGCAGTCAGGGGCAAAGGCAAGAGTCTGGGGGCGGTGAGGTCTGCCCACAGCAGGCTATGCCTGCGCTCAGATGGGAGATGATGAAGGTGCTCCTTGTAAAGGAGACAGGGCTTTATGGAGACAAGTAGTGTCCCTTCTTGCGGTCATCTTCCCCTTGTGACTGTGGCTGTTGGCAAATGCTGGGTCAATCTGCCTTCAAAGAACATCTGGATTTGAAAAGGGCATGATGGGCCAGATCCTGATCCAGTTTAATTTGAACATTTTGCATGCACACTCCTGAGAGAGCAGCAGGGCTCTCTGCATCTCATAATAAGCTGTTTGACTCCAGCTCAGCATGGAGCAAATACTCACACAACACACACAAACAGTGCACCTGCTTGGGGTGCATGAGCAAGTGCCTGCAGATAGCAGCTAATCGATCAGCAACTGTGATCTGGGAAAAAGGGACAGATAGAGCTTGCAGGAAAGGGCTTTTCATTTGTACCAGCAGGGTTTAGCTTATGCCTTTATTGTGATCATAAACCAACACACTACATCTGCAAGTCCTGGGCTTATCCAGCATGCCACAGGTTGTTTCTGAGTTTGCCTGTCAAATAGCAGATGCCCCTGAATAGGTGAAGTTCTACATTCAGTAATGTGTGTTTTTCCCCAAATTAATGCCAAAGCCTCTTGGAAAAACTAGCATCTTCAGCATTTCTGGACCGGCAGTGTTTCACTTTCTCCCATGCCAGACCTTGGGTGGAACCTGCTCTGTCCATCTCCACCGTGTTCACTAAAGAGCTGTCTGGAAACTGGTTGACAAGAACTTTCCCAGTGTAACAGTGCTCAGGATGCAGCCGTTGTGTTGGATCACCCATCTTCCCATCTTAGAGCAGTCCAACCAGCTCAGTCCAGCCAGGAGGGCTGTTTCAGGTGCTTACAGCTCTGCCCTTGTTGACCTCAACTCACCTGAATTCCAGCATGTGAAGACAGCATGGGAATGTGTTTACAGCAGATGTGTATCCACAGATACAGGTGAGTCACTGCAAACAGCTACATCTCCTACTGTGCTGCAGCGAGGATGCACTCTGAACTTCCTAGTATTTTTCCATCTCCTAAAATACTTTTCTACTTAAGGCAGAGCCAAAATTGGATCAGGCTTCTGCTGTATTTTGCATCTATTATGCAGTTCTCGCTGCCATCACTGATTTAATGTCTCCATTATCATGGAGCACTCGTCTGCCAAGGACTCCAGCCATCCAGCATTCTCCTCGGCCTCTACTAAACAGCTGTGAGCAGCCTTAAGGGGCTGCTGAGCTCTGCATCTTTACAGCAAAAGCACATTGGAAAGGCTTGTGCTCCTTTCTGCTCATCTTGCAAGTCACTTCTCTCTAAAGGAGAGGTGAGGCTGTTGGGGGAACCCAGAGGAAGGGCCAAGTTTCTTCTCCGGGTGATCTAGGGCTCAGGAAGATCTGACAATAACTGTCCTGTCTAAAAGATGCTGAAGAGCTTCAGTCCCACCAAATCCCATAGACACATGTATGTAGGAGTACCAATAGTCCCCATGAATCAGTGACTGCCTCTCCTCAGAGACAAGAGTTACCAACCCTCTTCAGATACAGGCTAATTCCTCCACTCTGAAAATACATACCCACATTCCAGCTCAGTCAGCTATTAAAATACCAAGAGTTTTTCTGAAGATTACATTAGCCTTTTCAGTTCAGTAAGGAAAGCTATAAACCACCTCTGGGTCCCACCCAGTGAAGATACTTTGCTCACTGAAAGATAGGAACTCCCCCTCACCTTTTTAAGTCACTGTTCAAGAAGGGAGGTTTATATCGTCTAGGCTCTGAGGGTACTAATAAGCCTTAATTGCCCTGACAAGGCTCTCCTGGGCCTCTATGCACGCCTATGGCCTGGTGCTCTATTTAAGCTCAGCCTGGGGCCTATGTGAGCTTTGAGGGGGGAAGTACTGGTTCGTGTCTGCCTGTGCCTGCTCACAGTACCTATTGCTTTGGGCTGGGACTGCATTCCTGATCTTGGTCATCTTCTACTGCTATAGAGCTGCCAGGTGACTCCTGGATGATGTCTGACTATGGCTACCATCAGCAGACCTTGGCTCTGAGCTAGGGACTGACTGGTTTGGTGCTGGTCTGGCTTCATCACTCTGAGCTTCTCTGAGGATCTGGACTTCTGGTTGAATCTGGGTGTCATCTCTGAGCTGCTTGTCTGTCTTGGGTACTGGGGATCCTGTCCTGCTGGCTGCTGTGCTCAGCTCCCTGATGTGTGCTCCTCAAACCTGGTACAGCGAGGGTTTGACAGTCACTTCTTTGGGCTGTGGTCATATCTCTAAAACAGGCAGAGCTAAGACTAAACCTCCTGTGCCTTGTCATCAACCTTTTGGCTTTACTGGGCTTTATCTTGCTTTTCCTTCTGCCCCAGTCAAAAGCTTTAGAAGATCTGAGGCTTGCTGCCCTCATGACATCTTCCCTTCTGCAGAGTTTTCATCCCTTCCAGAAAGTCATTTGCTTACTGTCTGAGTCGATAAGCTCAACAGAGAGATAAAGGCATTCTCTAAGCTGTACAGAGGCCCAGATTAAATGATGTGAATAGCCCCAAACAGATATACTCCTTTCTCCTTCCTGGCTGGGGGCCAGAAGTCACCTCTCATGTAAATGGGGGGCTGTGACCATCCCTCTGCACGCCAGCTCCAACAGAGCAATGTGACCGTGTTGCCGTTCCCCTCGAGTGAGGAGCCCTGGGCTGTGAGAAAACTCGTATGAGCTTTCAGCTGGAGAGCTGTCTGCCTCCTTGCCCCAGGTGACTCTGTTAAAGGTTATTCTGGCCTCTTAATCAAATTCAGTGTAGCTCTCTTCTGCTCTGCCCTCTAGGAATCCGCTGAGGTTTGCTGTCAGAGTGGCTATTAATGCAGCAATCAGCTCTGCTTTGGTGAGGAGAGAAATGGGAACCTTCAGGGATGGGAGACAGCAGGGGCACGTGGAAACTGGGAAAGTAAAGCACAACTTGTGCTTGTTCTTCACCTGCACTTTACAACAGGGGATGGGAAACAAGCAGGGCTGGTAGCAGCACTGTGTCCCAGGTGGGCAGTGTGCCCTCCCCTGAGGGGAACAAGCTGATGCAGAGATTAAGAAAGGCTCAAACTGGTATAAAAAAATCTCGCTGGGGCTCTAAATAGAGCAGAATCTCTTCCCTTCTAATTACAGCCTATCCTGGAAGGCATTAGTTGCTCCAGGTCACTCCTCTTGAAGTGTTTATTACACATCTTCCCCAGCAGGATTTTGGATGAGAGCAGGAACTGTGTGTTTTGCCCAGAGAATGGCTGCATGCCTGGGCTGTGCAGGAATAGAGTGTGTACCCGCCCCTGCTTGGTACAGTCAAAAGGTTTCACGGTGTCCCAGAATTAAAAAGGCTAAGTCAGCAAATGAGCTTATACAAAGCTTGTCGGAGGCTCTGAAGTAAATTCACATATTCTGGAACAAGGGAGAGGTTAAATCTTTCCTTGTGCCTAAGGAAGGAGGGGCTGGACAGGGCAGGGAATTTTCCCCTTTTGGAGGGATGAGATGCCAAAAGGCTGTACAGCTTGATAGAAGATTGTGTTCAATTGCTTGGTGTGCCACAAGCCTGCTGTGTCACCCAGCCCCTGTCCCAAAGAACCAGCAATCAAGGTAATGGGAACAGCCCATTTTTTCCTTCTGATCAAAGAATGGGCACAGATCACCTCTTGCTGCCCTGACAAGTGTCAGGGGGCAAAGAAAGAAGGGTTAAACCCTTTTCCTGGTACTAGTGACATCTTGCATTTTCTAACACTGCCAGATCTTAACATCTGACTGTTTATTTGTTTTGCTTATTGTTTACTTTCTTGCTCTGCTGAGCACAGGCAACAGATCACTTTCACCTTTGTAGGTGAACTCAGTTTTGCTGTATTTAGGAGAATAAAACATCTCACCAGCATATTTTAAGTTAATGAGTTGCTGCTTTTTTTCAAGTGGAGTTTCAAAATAAGTTAAATTTCTCTTGAGGTTAGACTTTGTGGTTAGTTTCTTTTTAATTGACAAGTCTTAGGCACCAAATTCTTTCCCTTAGCTATCACCTCATTCCTCTACCTCGGCAGTATTTGTTTGCAGGCATCTTGGAACAAAATGTGACCCTTACACTGAAATGGGAAAGCTGGCTGAATTTCCTGAAGGCAAAAGCTGTTACAGTAACTCACAGGGGGAGACAGCAGAAGGATTTTCAGTTTTGCCAGCCTAAAATACACGCTTGCTTTCTGATTCTGCCTAACAGACGTAACTGTGAAATTGAACAATTTTGGGGAAGAACAGAAAAGCACAGATAATGGTAATACCACGAAAAATTTCTGAACAGCTTTGAAGCAGCTATAAAAAAACCATTTAGTGCAATTGTAAAGCCTCTTTTACCAGTGCTCTGAACATCATACGAGAATATATACCAGGTAGGGAGGCTGGAGGGAGATCAAATGAGAAATGACAAGCCTTTGACTATAAAGCTGTCAATGCCTCAGAAGAGAGCCAAGCCAGCTGCACCTATTCCAGGGAGTGTGAAATGGAGATGCAGGGGCTGTGCTGGGTTGAAGTTGGTGCTGCTTTTTAAAGAGAGCTGGTGTTGCCCATCTCTGCCGACTGTTTTCTGCTCTGCTGGCAGTGCTGACCTGGCTGATCGATGTTGCCACTAATTTTATTTAATTTTCTTGC
This sequence comes from Edolisoma coerulescens, assembly GCA_013397115.1. Taxonomy (NCBI): domain Eukaryota; kingdom Metazoa; phylum Chordata; class Aves; order Passeriformes; family Campephagidae; genus Edolisoma; species Edolisoma coerulescens. Next base: position 44,522 of record VWZW01004088.1, read on the forward strand.
CTAAGATGTATCTTCTCCTTTCATACTCCCCCTTTGTTGCTCGGTCTGAGATTGATGTATAACGTCAAAATAAATCCAGGGAGGGCCATGAGCTTCTGAGATTTGGGAGCTGGATGTGGCAGGGTCAGGAGATCTGAAAGGCTTTTAGTTACCCACTTGTAGTAAGCCACCTGCATGCGAAGACAGCCAAATTACCAGCAACAAAGTGAAAAATGACAAGAGCATTCATTAAATGCCATGCCTGGGCTAGAATCTGAGTGCACTAAAGTGTTTTTATCTCATCTAATGGGTAAGCGACAGCTCCATAGTTCCTGCTGCGTTTCCTGCTCGGTGGGGGCTGGGGGCTGCATTGATTCTGGGATAAAAAGGACTTTCAGAGCCCTGGATGGATGTGGTCTAAAAGAAGCCAAAAGCAAGTATTTTGGTCCAAGCCTGTCAGCTTTGCCTTGCCAGGCTGGGGAAGGGGTGCAGCCAGTCTGTTACCTGCCCTGGTCATACTGGGGGAAGCTGCAGCACCGGAGCAGATGATGGAAGGCAAGAGCCGGCAAAAAGAGGCTGGCAATTGCACAAAGGGGTGATGTGTGCCAGTGCCAGTCTGGTAGGAGCTGTAAAGGTCAGTATCGATAACACTGAGTACCCTCAGGTGGCTGTTTGATTCATTACAGAGTTCAGCAGGCTATGGCACATTGACACCTTTCTCTAGTTGTTGAAAAACAGCAAGTTCATGCCAGAAAAAAATACCATCAATTTTCCCTTCAGGAGATTCACTTTTCAAACAACAACAAAAAAAGATCAATCTCTTACAGGGAAAGAAAGACTCTGGAGTGTTTTAATAAACACTTCTCTGAGGAATAAGAATGTTTGAATTTAAAATCCTGGTCACCTTCAGACCTATGCCCTGCTGTCTCAGCGACGTGCTGTGTGGGAGAGGCAGAGCACTGTGCACACGGTACAAGCACTGCAAGCACAAAGACATTTGGTGAGGCCGTGACAGAACAGCTGTTTCCTCACTCGGAACTTGAAATGTTGGATTTAAGCGTCCCCTGCCCTTCTGAATGTGTGATGAGAAAATTGTTTTGAAACCAAAGAGAAAGGTTCCTAGCCACTGCTGAGGAAAACTTGAAAATATGAGCTGAGTGCCTAGTGAGAAGGGACCAATATGCTGTCAGGTCCTCTGGTTTGGAGTCATATCATATTTGCGGTCTTGTGATGCTTGACCAGGTCTCAAATATTTGTCTGGGGATGAACCAAGAGTTGCACAGCTTTTCTGAGGGGCCACACACTGTAGGCCTGCAGGAGGGGAGTGGGATGGCTGCAGCCCATCCAGCTGGCAAGAGGGGTCGAAGTGCAGGGAGCTGGCACGTGTTCCCTCTCGACTGCTGTGGTATTACAGGACCTGTTGAGCCTTATTTCTTGGGCACCTGTCTGACACAGCCCTTGCTTGAGTCATTTACTGTAATGTTGTGCCCTGAGGCCACTAAAGATGTGTTCAATTTGAAATTTAGTGTAATTGGAGCAGTTGGCCTTGTTGTTGTAATAATGATTTTCAGCAGGATATTCAGCATGTTCCTTTGCTGTGCTATCCACCAGAACTGCTCCAAGAGCTACAAACCCAAGAACTGCTGCAATATAGATTTATTTTTTTTTAATAGACCCAGCAGTTTGCACAGAAGGGCATGAAGAAGGGGACATTGGCTGAATTAGTATCCAATGCCTTGGATATGGTGGTGACACACCACGGAATGGTTTTCCCAGCAGGTGTTGAAGCAGCTGTCCCTGCTAGGGCAGAGGCTCCAACACGGACCCAGCTTCAGAAAACAGATGCAACACCCCAAGCCTCAGGAGTGATAAAGGAGCCAACAAGAGGAGATGCTCTGCTGGACCTCATACTAAGCAGCAATGAGAGGCTCATTGGGGCTGTGAAGGCCAAAGGCAACCCTGGCTGCAGTGACCATGAGATGGTGGAGTTCAGGATCCCAACACAAAACTGGGAAGAGCTGCATATCTGCATGTCTTTATCTGGCTGATAAACTAGAGAGTCAAGTTTCCATCCAGAGGGACCTCGACAGGCTGGAGAAATGGGCTGATGGGAACCTCCTGCAGTTCAGCAAGGCTTTCAAAGGGCTGCGACTGGGGAGGAACAATCTCATGCACCAGTATATGCTGGGGCCACCCAGCTAGGAACCAGCTTGGCAGGAAACGACCTGGAGGTCGTGGAAACACCAAATAAAATGTGAGCCAGCGACGTTCCTTTGCCACAAAGGTACTGATGGTATCCAGGGCTGCATTTCCTTCCAGTGGTGCCCAGTGACAGAGCCAGAGGCAATGGGCACACACCGAAACACTGGAGGTTTCTTCTGAACACCAGAAAACACATTTTTACTGTGAGGGTGACTGAGCAGTGGCACAGGTTGCCCAGAGACGGTGTGGGGTCTCCAACCTCGGGGATATGCAAAAGCCATCCGGTCATGGTCCTAGGAAACTGGCTGTAGGTGTCCCACCTGAGCAGGGGCTTGGACCAGACGGCCTCCAGAGGTGGGGAAATGAATTTGCCCAGCGGGAGAAGTTTTTCCAGGTGATGAAGTGAGGTGGGAGCTGAGGGGTGAGGGAGAAGCGGTGGCCCCGTGAGCCGTGGGCAGCTAAAGAGAGGTCAGCAGGCGGAGGCGGAGGGTCTCTGGTTCGGGGGCCGTCGCGCCGGCCCCGATGCTGCGGCTGACAGGGAGCTGCCCTCCCGGGGGCTCTGCCCTCCCGGGGGCTCTGCCCTTGCCTCCGGCGCATCCCCGCTGCCTGCGGCGGGGGCTGATCACTCGCGCCCGGCGCAAGCAGCCGCGCCGCCGGCACTCGTTGTGGGCACCGGGGGCGGCGTACGGGGCCCTGCGGCCGGGGGGCTCCGGCCCGGGGGGCGGTGGCTCCGTAGC
>VWZW01004088.1:47539-80571 GCA_013397115.1 Edolisoma coerulescens
GGGTGGGTGTCGATCCCCTCCGCGGGCACCGGGACCCCCGGCGGGAGGCAGGTCTGCTCACCCCCCACCCCGGGGAACAGCGGTCCACCATGGGTCCGGTGCCCCGGGGCACCGGGACAGCTGCAGCAGGCAGGTCTCCATCACCCCACTGGTCCCCGCAGGCACCATTGACCCCGGGTGCCGCGACTTGCGCCGGCTCCCAGTCTCCCACCCTGGAGCTCTCCCTGGGTGCCGGGCACTGCCCCCCACCCGGGCATCAGAGCCCTCTCGGGCAGCCGGTGTGTGCCGTGGGACCCCCGGGGGTTGTCAGGGCTCCCCGCGTTCCCGGCCTGGCGGCTGCATGCACGTGGGTTGCACCCCGCGGCGACGGGAGCTCTCCCGGCTCTCCTGGCCCGGAGATGGGGCACCCGGGGCCCCCGCACGCCGTGGGGCACCGGCAGCGGGGGGCGGGTGGTCGCGGCCCGGCCCGGCCCGGCCGGGGCAGCTTCGGCTGCGGCAGCGCTGCCCCCGACCGCCCGCCCGGGTATCGATGGCTTCGTCTGGCGTCGTGGTGATTTTGCGAACTGCCGCGAAACTGATACAAAGAACGGAGCAACCACAAATTGCTCCTCGTTTCCCCATGAGCCTCCTCTTGAAATTTGGAGGAGAGGTAGGGTGCCAGGGAAAGGCAATTAAGTGCGGGAATAATTATACTCCGAATGGTTATGAAGGCTCTGCTTCTATTTTTAAATAGTCTGGGGAAATTTCCCGACAAAGGGATCCCCCAAAGACCCGTGAGGCTGAGATTGTCCTCTTCCTCCCTAATCCATCCCTTTGTACAGAAATCTGGTTAGTGTGGAACAGGAGTCCTGAACGGGGACATGTGAAGTGTGGGGGAGTCTTTGTCTTGAGTCATTCTGGCAGGGAGGGAAGGGCTGACTTACCCACCAGTCACTGTCTTCCAGCGCGACCGAGCTGTGATACAGTGACATCCAGTCCCCTGGCACATCTCTCCTATTACCCCAATCTCCTGAAAATGTTCATAGGGGAATGTGTCATCTGTGGAGCCGCTCTGTCCATGGTCTCTGAGTCTCTGTCGTCTGGGGCTCCCTAAAGAGAAGAGATAAAGCCTTTTAGGTTTGCAAACAATAGTGAGCTTAAAGAGCAAAATGGATCTGAAAACCTGTTGGGGTTTTGTGCCAATACTCTGTGGCACAGAAGCAATAAGTCTTTCCAGAGCTGAGCCAGTTCTGTGGCTTTCTTCAGGCAGGTTGTCCACATTAAGGGAGAACCTTGGGCACAGCTGGCAAAGGTTCTTCAGCTGCATCTCAGCAGGAAACCCCTGCCCCCAAATTCAGCCAAACCTCTGACTCCTCCAGAGTAGAGCGTAAGATGTGAGGGAGGGAGCTGCCACATTCCCACCTTGCCAATCTGCCAGCAAGGGTTGGCCCCATCCCCGTAGCTTGAAAGCTGCATTTGCTCTGCACAGGAAGGAGATGGACCTCATGGTGGTTTTAAAATGTGGCAGCCAAAAGGACCACCACTGGTACTGCTGTGCTGAGGGGAGGATATGCTTTCTATTCTGCTGAGGCTGCTAGAAACTTTCTAGTACTGTTGTCCAGCTGGTGGTGATATGGAGGATTTGGGTCCTTGGCTTTCCCTGTGATCCTCTCTGCTGCCCTAGCAGGGAGAGGCATAGGGGTGGGGGGTGAGGAGCAGCTCCGAGGGACAGCTCAGTGCCTAATCTAGTGAAATTTGTAATCCTGGTGCTGGTGTGGCAGCACTGTGGGGCTGGACTCAGCTGGCCAGGCGTCCCCAGACAACTGGGCTCCTGCCTGCATGGGAGGTCAGAAGTGGAGATGCAGACTGCTGGGAATTTGTACATCAGGCTCTGTTCTGGGTAGTAGCTTTGCTTGGTGGTTCAGGATCAGTTCCAGTCTGAAATAATTCAGTGCACTCTGGCCTCACCTCTCCAGTCCCACAGGACAGGAATAGTTAATACCTGAGAGAGAGCTGGATTGACTGTGTGTGGTTCCCCCCATGTTTCCCCAGACTGGGAGCCTCCACAGACTTGCAGGATGTGCTGAAATGGGACGTGTGCCTCATCAGGGTCCCATCAGACTGCTGGGCAGCACAAGTCTGTTGGCAGAGTGTGGAAACATCTCTCCAGGCTCTAGGGTATCTGAGCCCCTTTGGTCTTGCAAGCAGAAAAATGATGCATGGGAGAAGGAGGGAATTGGTCTCCTTCCTCTTTTTGTCTCCCCGGGTGCTTGTCTGCATGTGGGCTATTTAAGGTTTTTTTTTCTTTCTGCCTGCTTAGAAGATGTCTTGTTAGCATTGTGTGAACAAGCCAGAGATGAGGGAGTATAGATCAGGATGAATGAAAATTCCCTGTAGTCAGTTTTTCCTTGGCTGCCTCACTGCCATAAGGAAATGTTCATTTAATTATAGGCATCAGGGGTAGAAATAACTACATTAAGCCCTCAAGGGGAAGCTGTCGGCGACGAGCTGCAGATCAGAGTGCACAGAAGTTTTCTCACTCACTCTGCATGGGAAGAAGCTCTGGCATTTTGTGGGTACCTGGGTGAGCAGCAGCAGCACTGACAGCCCTGCTGCAGGGCCGGGGCAGAGGGGCTGGAGGAAGGTACATCATGGCTCGCAGCTGGTGCTTGGGTGAAGTGGCTCCTGGTTCTTGCTGGCTGTTTGTTGAAACCAGGGCGCTATTGAAACACGTAATCCCAAAAGAATGGAGAGAGGCTATTTGTCAGCCACACGAGCACAGCCTGCACTGAGGCCAAGCAAACACGTGCATTGGTTTGTTCAGAGGGCCAGGGATGCTGGCAAGGAAGGTACACCCTGCTGGGACTCAGATCAGCCCCCCACTGTCCCTGTGCCTGGTGAAGCCCTGTTGTGGTTACCAGGCTTTGGATGTACATTCTTGGTTGGGGTTACTTTGTTAGTGTTGGGAAACCAGCTTTTCAGCCCTCCTTCTATATGCCAGCTGCAACCATGGCTCTTCTTGTCCTGCCTGGCATTGTGAAGGCAGTCAGAACCCATATATGTGCCCTGGGACCACTAAACCTTTGCATGAGCTTTTTTTGCCTAGGATGCATGAGGTTGTTCGCAGAGTGGAGCATCTTGAGGGTACAGCGTGTGGCAGGATGGTTGTCATTGCTCTGCTGCAGGGGCTGGCGCGGAGTGTAACCATTTTGTGCTCAGTGTTTAGCCAGGAGTTTTAAAGACCTTTTGGGGTGTAAAAGGTTTCAGTGCCATTTTGATAGGCAACCACATCTCAAGGGAAGTCACTCAGGCACCTAAGGTAGTGCTTGCTCTGCCCAGGCAAGGAGGCTTTGCAGAAGAAGCAGCCACGAGCCTTTATTTGGTGTGCTGGAAATCAGGCTGAGCCCTGTGGGGTACAGAGTCCAGGCTGGGGCAGAGTGAGAAGAGGAAGCACAGGCCTGGTGAGACAGATGAAATGCTTTGGGCCTGTGAGAGGGCAAAGAAATCTGTGGGCTGTGGTTTTTTTCTTAGATCAGTGGCTTTCATCCTGTGGTCTGTTAACCCCTGGGGGCCTGTGGGCTGTTTGAAGAGGCCTATGAAAGGTAACTGAAGACGGAAAATTCACTTCTGCTGTGTAGAACTGTCTGCCCGATGCTGTTTCCCATGGGGCTGCGTCTCCCCTGGCCCCGAGCTGGGAGCTGCCATTGTCGATAGCGAGAATTGTGGAGGAGAGCAGACGTTGCAGCAGCAGAGGAGGGAGGTGTGAAGGCTACAAGACAATCTGGGGAGGGAGTGAAGGCAAACAGTCTGGGAGACTGAAACCAAGTGAGATTGTGACTCCCGGCATGAATGGTTGAGCGGAGGGGGGAGGACAGGCAGGCTTGTCCGAGTGTCTGTGACCTGCTTGCATGGAGTCTCCTGTGTGCAAATGGAGGGAGGTGTTTAGAGCAGTCCTGATGGTACAGATCCTGAGGATGGGAGACCTGACTCATCTTGGCGCTGGGATGAGGATGCCCAGCACCCCTGAACATCAGGCCCCAGTGCTGACAAAGGGCACATCTGCAATTATCCGCAAAAGCAGGTGCACCCCCTGGCAGTGCCTTGCTGTTTCCCGTGGATATACCTGGGCCTGCATGCTGGGGATGTTCTCTGCTGAAATGCCAAGGGAGCAGATGTTGGCAGTTCTGTGCGAGGTAGTGCCCACTCAGTATGTGCAGACACGCACTCCCTGCAGCTGGGTGTTGGAGCTCTCATTATGCTGGCTGTGAGGAGCTGTAAAAGCTTAAAGGTGCTGGCACAACATCCCTCTAAAGGGCTGTCCATTGCGAGGGCTTCTTCCGTTGTGTCTTGACCCTCGTGTTGGTGTAGGCTGGTAAGTATGTGCTCCCTGCAGACCCAGTGCTTTTCCTATTGCTTTTTAAAATGCACTGGAGCCACGGGAAGGTGGATGGTTTTAGAGGGACACTCAGTAAGGGACCTGGTTGCTGGCAGTACCAGAGGAGGATGGCAGTCTGATCTTGTTTTCTGAAGCCCTAATTGGAAATGATCTCTGAGATTAAGGCCATGGCTGGATGTGTAAGTAGTCTAGAGGAGAGCAGCAGTTAGGCTGTGTGGGAGCTGGAGTGGGAGAGGTCTCTTAGGTGGAGTGTCCCAGAACAGGTATGATCTGTAACTCTGAACAAGCACCAAAAGAACTTGGTTTGATACACAGTCATCCCCTATGCTTCCCTGTGCAAGCTGTTGAGGGTTCGGAGTGCAGAGCTCCAGGTGACTGTGGGAATCAGCTTGGACATCCCTCAGTCAAACAACATTTCCTTCTCTTCCTCCACTGGCCATGGTTGGGATCCTTTTTTGTTATTTAAATTACCCTACATTTTGCTATGTTCTGGAAGTGGTTTGTGCCGTTGGCCGTTCTGCTCTGGGGCCTCTCTCCTCTCTGCCCTTGGGCCTTGCTCCCCGGCCTTTCCAGGCGCGGTGGTCTGGGGGAGGGAATATCCCTGGCAGATGCTTCCCTCATCTGGTCATTGTGTTTCTGTCCTAACCGATTATCAGTAAATGACCCATCCCTGACCCAGCTCTCCTAGGAAATAACATTGGTGGGTAGCTCCTGGGTGTGGGGTGGGCTTGAAAGGAACGTCAACGGCAGCAGGGCCAGATGGACATTCTTGTAGCTGCTGTGGTGGCAATACCAAGATGCTCTGACCTCCCTCCCTGGTACCCATTGTGCAAGTGTGCTTGGGTGGGGTGTGCCAGCTCTCCTCGTTGGTGGTGACAGACAGGTATGTCAGAGCGTGCCCCAGGCAAATGTTCTTCCCTTCAGCAGGCTGATCCTGCCTCCGTGGCACTGTGGTGTAGCCACAACACTCAGGAAGGAGAGGTAAAACCAACCTTCTGTTGGGTAAACTGAAGAGCACTCCAGCCCCTCTATAGATCAAGCTGATGTGAGGACATCTTAAGGGATGATTGGGTGTTTCCTTGGAGAGAAATTGAGGTTTGCTTGTTATTAATTAAAAAGCAAAAAAATTTTAAAGGCTGTTTGACACAGTCACAGCCAGATTCCACTTCATCTCCCCAAATCCCTCTTCTCATCTCAGCTGGACACAAAAATGACTTGTTTCCTCTTTCACTTCCAGTCCTGTTCAATAGGCCAATTGGGAGCTTTTAAATAGCTGCCCTGTCCCATGGAGAGGTGACTTGCTTTGTGGCAAAGGGATGAAGTGATTCTTGGTCAGCAGCTAATGTAGAAAATACTTTGGTGTTCTTTTAGAATTATTTAGAATTGTGAAACTGCTCTTATTCACAGCACTGTGTGAGAAAGATGGCAGATATTCTTTCTTCAGATTTTTTTTTTTTTCTGCTGTTGAGCAGAACTCCCCCATCTCCTTGTCTGGGAATCCTCCTGTTGTGTTGAATCCTCTGCTGAGCTGAACAGAACAAGCTTCGCCACTTTGACTTGAAACTGCTTTCTGAGGGGTCAGGGAGGTCAGCACCAGCAAACTCATTTCATCTATATCCTCCTGGCTGGCTTTTTTTCAGTGGCCTCAGAAAGGTAACACTGCAGCATTATTCCCTGCTGTAGGAATCGCCCCATTCTGCTCCTTATAGAGGTGAAATATCTTTTGCATTGCCTCCACATGTCACCTCTGTGGGTGCTGGCAGCAGGACAGCACCCAGCCAGCGCCGGAGCTCCCATCCTGGTTTTGGTGCTCTCCGCCTTTGTTCTCTCTCCCCTCTCCACCTACCTCTCTCACTTTCTCTCCTTTCTTGCCCCTCCTCTGTCTGCTCTGGGAGGGTTTTTCCTGCCATGCTCGCAGCCCTGCTGTTTCCCCGAAGGCTGGCTGCCCTCTTTAGCATGCAGAGCCTCATCTCCTCCAGGTTACGCAGAGGTGCCGCAAAAATAGAAATGAGAGACAAACGCCCCATTGAAGCAGCTGGTGAGCCCTGGCTCCGTTCCCTGCTCCCTCCCATCTACAGTTGCAGGGCTTTATTCATTTGTTTCTTTATTCCTATCACTTGATCTGCCTTTTAGAATACAAAATCGGGAGACTGATGGCTGATAGAAGTTGTCTAATCCCTGTTCCCCGTCCTAGGAGGAAAATGGCCTGCAACTGTGGTCTTGGGCATTAGATTTCCTCTCTCAGCTGTGTTCCCCTGCCTCCTAGCTCAGCTCATGCTTTGATTCTTTCTTTGCCTTGGAGGTGACAGCTGCGTGGAGCTCCTTTATGAGAGGCTTGAAAGAGAGGGGGAAGATAGCAAATCTTGGGGCTGCTTTTTGGCACCCCAAGCCTTTGAGTTTTTGCTGCTTGTGCAGAAGGTATGAATGAAGTGGTGTCAGGATGGTGTCTGGAGAGGTACTGATTTGTACCCTGGCGTGGGGGTGCTGTTAGCCCTGGGGCATTCAGGCTCTGCTGGCACAGAGGGTTCCCCCAGACCAGTCTCTGCATCCTGTGCCTGTAGATCAGGCCCCAGGGTGCTACTCGCATCCACCCCAGGAGACACCTGTCTTGCTCAGGCTGTGCATGACTCATTCTTAGGGGTGAGGTGGTGTACTTTTATCTTGGGCTGAGGAAAGCACAGCATCCCAGTAAACCAGATAATGCAGCTTAAGGGGTTTTAACTGGGTAAACACTTCAGAGTTAAAGGAGGGTAAACAAACTCCCAGCATCCGAGCTGCCCGCATGGATGGAAATAGCTCTCCGGATTACCAGGTTCACCTGCCATGAGATGTCTGTTGTAGAAGAGGTGGGATGGGCTGTGGCTGAGCTCTGGAGTCAGCCCAAACAGGGTGCAGCTGATGGAAACAGAGGTTTGAGGCAGTGCAGGTGCTGGCACAGAGGTACATTTTGAGGCTTTGCCTTGCTGGTGGGGAGACCCAGGATGTGTTTTGTAGTGTGCCACACCAGCCATTTCTCTGCTAATGGGAGTCAGGGGAAACTGAGGCATTGGGGTGGATAAAGAGCTTGCTCAGGATCCAGGCAGTCAGTTGCAGTCACATATAAACCAAATATTCCATGTGGCCTTGGACCTGCCATGGTCTCTCCCTATCCTTCTGCTCTCCTTTGCTGGATAACTTTGAGAATAATGTTTCTTTTCTCCTCCTTGCTGCTCTCTGTCGTGTTTGCTTAAGCTGTAAGCTCCTCAAGACGAGTGCTCTCTCTGGTGGGCTGCTCAGTGATGCAGGTGTTGTCTGTCAGCTGGGGAAGCTCACATTCAAACCTGCTGAGCACCCCTGGATCAGCACGGGGCTGGCCTGGCCAGGTCTTCCCAGGTCCATGCTCACGCACAAGGGATGTGTGAGCTCCCGGTTCCAGCTGTGGACTTCACCGTTTGTGCACGGCTCGGGAGCCAGCACGCCCCTAGAGATGCCCTGAGGTGCTTGGTTGGCTCTGTGATGCTGCAGTAGCTTCCTTCCCCTTTGATACTATGCCTCTTTTGCCATTCCCTTTTTGTTGCTGCTCAGGCCTCAGCTGATCTTGCCTTGGATCAATAGGGCAAAATAAACAAGACTGAGGAGTGCTGAAGCCTGGCCCAAGTGTGTATGGGAAAAGGTAACCAATATTGGATTTTGCTGAGTTCAGAGAATAGTGGAGGAAGGTGGAGAGGGTCAGAGCAGGCAGAAGACTTAAGAAATGCATTTCTGGCTTCTAGCATTCCCAGGACAGGTTTGGTAATCAGTCTGTCAGGTGAGCAGTGACTCCCAAACTTCCTGTGCCAACAAGCCAATGTTTTCAATGAACGCACCAGGGCCAGCCCATCTGCCACTGCCCCATAGCTCATGTTAGCACTTGCCCTGGTTGGGATTTGTGCTTCTGGGATGTGGAGTTGTAGGGCACAGTGGTGGGAAGCAACATCAGGAGATTGCCTCTTCTGTGCCCTTGCCTGAAGGCAGTTCAGCTCTGCTTAAATCATTTCAGGCCACGTGTATCCAGACCTGTGTGCAGCACCCAGGTGATGTCTCAGCAGTGCTCTGGAAAATCTGTTTCTAATACTTCATGACTCCGCAAGGATTTTCACATCTGCATTCCAGTGGTATCTCAAAGCTGTTTCTAATACAGGAGTTTCTCCTCCTAAGACGTTTCTAATGGATGTTTTCCTATCTTGTATCAGAAATGTTTCGTGCTCGTTCTCAAGGGGGTGACTTATCACTTTATGCTGTTTCTTTTCATAATATTTCTGTTATTCCCATTCTCAAGTTCACCTAGCTGTACCTACAGTTTTTCTGTGCAGTGAGGATGTCTCCTCGCTCTGTGTCCTTGGCTAATTTCATTATCATGTTCCTACTTCTTCTTCCAAGGTCATTTAGGAAAATATGATAGAACAGCAGATCCAAGGACAAACCTTGAGGAATTCCACTAGTAGCCTCCCTCCAGCACAAGCCTCTGTCATTTTTTGTATAGCCAATGCCTTACAGTTTTCCTGCTAATATGTGTCTTTTCTTGTGTCTCTTGTAATTCTGCATGAGGCACTGTATCAGATATTTGACTGAAGTCCAGATGGATTAGAGCTGCTGCATTTCTGTTGTCTAGAAAATCAGTTATCAAAGAAAAATACCAAATTAGTCTTCATTTCAGCTTATTCAATTAGTTCAGTTCAGTGACTAGTTCATTAACAATTGAGAAACTGAGTCTGAGCTGAGAAAGCAAGAAAATTTGTCCTTTTTTTTCTTCTAATCTATGAATAAAACTCAGCTGTGAGAGGATGAGATCTTCTAGTTTTGATGTGCTGAATAATAGAGGGTTGCAAAGCAAATGGTTCAGTTCACCCAAATTAGTTACTTCGCTTGCTTAACAAAACTGTTTTAAATGTAAAACAGCTTTTGGTAATTTTATTTTTTCCTTATGCCTCCATATTTATAATGGTATTTATCGGCTGAATAAAGCCAAGTTCCAGGTGCTGTTTTCTTGCATTTTGATTGAAGTTCAATATGCATGTGAATGTACCTTGACACAAATCACAATTAAAGTCTCATCTGGGAATCAAGAAGTGTCAGTCAATCCTTCTAATAGTTAAAATGGAAATAATAAGAGTATAATGTTGAAAGAAAAGTGCAAAATGCAGCTCGCTTCCCTGCTTAGTGTTAGGTAGATGTTTGCTGTTGTCACAATATAATTCTTACCTGTAATGGTCAGCCCTTCCTTGTGAAGACCAACAATGTGAGTGCATTGAAATTAAAACAAAAAAAAAAATAGATTTTCACCCTACAGATTTAAAACACGATCAGTACTGGTTGTAAATAATATTGCTTTGAATCAGTCCCCCTGAATATAATATAGCTGCAGATCAGGGCTGTCTGATAGAAACTGTCATTGTTTTCAAGAGGCCAGAGTTTCATGGCTGAAGTATAAGACATTCTACCTCCCCTCCAGGATGGGTGATTAACAAGGCACCCCATCCTTTAACAGAGGCAAAAACACCTCAGAGAGGGTGAATCATCACCCCAGAAAGAGAGGTGCCCCAGGCTGGATGATTGCTTGGCACAGACTCCTCCTGGATATGAATGCTCCTCTGCATGCTTGTGGATGTTTCCCAAAATACCCTAATTTCCCTCATCAGCTGAGAGCAGAGCCCATCTCCGGGGCAGGTTGCTTTGGCAGGAGCAGGCTTCAAGGGGAAGACAAGCCCAGTGGGTGTCATTCCTCTTTCTGATGTGTGTTTACTGTCATTATACAGGCATCTTGTGCCTCTGCCTTGCCTCCTCGGAGGACCCAACTGCCGATGGCCTCACATCAACCTCCCTGCTGGAATTTGCTATGATGTCCCACCTGGAGGCCATGAATTCCCATGAGCAAACCAGCCCGGAGGCTGCAGAGCCGGACCTTGCCCCTGGCTCTCTGCATGCTGCTCCAGGGTCAGGCTTTGCCAGTGAGGAGAATGAGGAGTCCAAGATCTTGCAGCCCCCACAGTACTTCTGGGAAGATGGGGGAGAGCTCAACGACTCCAGCCTGGACTTGGGACCAGCAACAGGTAAGTTATTTTTACCCCATTCTTCCTCCCCTCTCTGCAGGGACTCTGGGGAAGTGGAAGGATGCGGGGATCCATCTTCCTGCTTTGACACAACTCTTGCTAAGAGGGCCTGAGATGAAACGTCAGCTCTATTTTCTCACCTCAGTGCCTGATGTGTCCCCAGTGAATCCTGAGCAAGCACAGGCTTTGGAAACCAAGTTACAGCTGAGCTTTTATTTGTGAGCTGCTGTGAGCTGGGAAAAGCATTGCCTCCATCTAGTTTCCCATTGCCTTATGCCCTCCTTTAACTTTTCCCCTTTTATGCTCTCTTCTTGCTTTTTTCTGTTGCTGTCTATTAAGCACAACTTTAAGGTCTCAAGAGCCCGACTCTGAGATCAAGGCTATCTTAGGGTTTGAGTCAGAGCTGGGTTCCCTGGATGAAATTCTGGATTCTTCACTCTGTGTCTTCAGTGGGGATTTGGTCCAAGAGAAGACAGCAGACTTCTGTCCCTTGGGCAGCTGTCCTGTTGCCTACCCTGTGCTGCTACTTCTGAGAAGCCATGACCAAAATGGGTTTCATTGGGATTTGAGCTCACTTTCCTCTGTGGAGTGTTTTTCTGAAAACACCGAGTCCCCTCAGCAGTCTCTCCCCAAGCCCCTCACTGGCTTTGAGATGCCCTCAGGGAGAGGGATGGGAGGAAGGAGGAGGTACATTGCAGGGTTTCCAGTAGCTTAGGAGATTATTTCACATGCTCCTGCTCTTAAGTGTCATGTGGGGAACATATTAAGTGTTACCCAAGGGCCAGGCTTCAGCCCTATCCCTCCTCCCTTATCCCATATTGCTCTCAGCAGGTCTGACTGAGGTCTGCAATTAGAAAGCACAAGTCTCATTTTATCCCCACTCCTATTTCTGTGACCTTAAAAAACACCTGTGCTCACCCAGGGCTGAGAGCTGCCGCAGAGCCACGGCTTGGGTTGCCCACGGAGGCAAGAGCCATCCCAGCTTAGGTCTCCAAAGCCCTTTGCTCATGGTCAGCGCTGCTAAACCCGTCTGGCCGTGCTGTCGCTGCCCCGGGGCGCTCGCAGGCCTGGCCGTGGGGCAGCGGGGTGGTGGCACTGGGGGCGGATGGTGCCGCTCCTGCCGGCGCATCCCTGGGACGCGCTCTGGCTCAGCCGCTCTCACGCGCTGGCAGCGCTCAGCGGCGCTTTTCTTGGTGTGCCAGCAGGCACCTGCATGTCCTCACAGATCGGGACGTGACTTGGAGAACAGCGTGTGCTTGTGCATTGAGAGCGAGATGACTGGGTACCGAACCCAGCCTTGCCTCCTGCACGTGCCTCGCCCCATTTGCATGCAGAACACGCTGCTCTCTCCTTCCGTTCTTGCCTGCAGTACTTTCCTCCAGGAACAGATGTGCTCTTTCAGCTGTCCTTTATGCATACCCTGCCCTATCCCCCTATCCGCTGCCCAGCTAACCACTGCTCTGCTTCCAAGTGCTGTTTCTTCCCCTGACTGTTGCTGTGTCCAGAGCTCATGTCTCAATGGCATTTCAGAACCTTGGTTAATAGAACAGTTTGAATTATTCAAGAGCTGGAAGCGCATTTCTACTTAAAATTTAATTAGAAACCTGCTGTGTGTCATTTTACAATAAAGGATATTGTAATAGCATCCCTAAATTGGGCAGTCTTCTCCTGTCATGCAAAGCCTCTGTGTGAGAGGTGCACACAACCAATGGAACTTACATGCTGCATGTGTGACAGATGCCATGTGATACCTTGTGGAACTGTGTGATGACATCTGTTAGGTTATTTTCAATGTATAAACCCATTAAACAGTTTTAAACAGCTGCTGTTTAAGGAAAAAAAAGGTTTATGGCATAAGTTTTCCTTATGTGAGATTTCATTCAGTGAAGTGTAGTCCAGCATAGTTGGTAGCTCTGTCCCAGCCACACACACTGGAAACACTGCATCAATCAAGGCACAGAACAGGATTGTCGTACTCCTAGAGAGAGAAAATTACCTGCTATGGATGGAAATCTGTGCTGGCTTCTTTCTGTGTTTGTATAAAGACACTGGGCCTGAACTGGTGGTGGTCTTGCAGATAGGCCAGATCTCCTGCTATTCAAAAGCTGTATTAGTCATCTCCATCTCTCCTTTTTTTATTTCCCTCTGAACTCTGTGTGGGGAGACTCCCCTCCCTTTGTGTGACTTCGAGGCTGCAAGACCTAAAAAGCAATAACAATCTGCAGCTGCTGCCTTTTTTGGTTTTTTTGTTAAGTGCACAAGAAAAGGCCTTTAAAAATATTTCTAGAAAACATGTGGCATCTAGGGCCACCTGTTAGTCCATTAGAAAGTGAGAACAGACTCCCAGTGGCAGAGCACAGCTCAGCCTGAGGGTCTGGTTCTCCTGGATAATGTGCTTTTGCTGATTTATGCTACGGAACAGTGAATCTATATTGACATCAGTGAGCACCAGCCTGTGGAAAGGCCCTGACATTTGTCTCATTCTGTCTGAGGGTGCACAGAAGTGTGCACTTGCATGTGTGTCCCCCCATGCACAGCTGCTACCCGGTGGAGCCACATGTGGAAGAGATGGATTAGGTCTGGTGGGAATTTGGATGCCATATCCTTATGGAGAGAAGCAGTGTGTGATTTGTACTTCAGCCAAAAGCCAAGTCAGTGAAGCTGTGAACCCATTACTTCTGCATCCCTTCAAGCTTGCAGGGAACCCAGAAGCTTCTCAGGTTGTAGTTTGGGTTTGGCTGCTTTGCCTCACCTTTGGTAACACGCTGGCCTGAGCCACAGATAACTCTGAAGAGTGGACCTGCAGGGTCTTGCATCTGGCCCTTCCTATCCTCCTTTCCTTTCTTCCCATTTCTCCATCTTGTTTTCCCTGGAGGCTTCCAGTCCTTTGTGTTTCCTACTGTTACACAGATATCCTGGGCAACAGCTAAAACATCTCATCCAGCTTTAGGGCTCGAAGATGGGAGTCTAGGATGAACTGCCCCACATGTTCCTCTCTTCCAGTGAAGGCTTGAGGCTGAGGCAGCCTAATCATTAATTGCTGGGAGGTGTGGCTCCTGAAAATGGACACAAGACTTGTGACTGTCTAGTGCATGAGGGCACTTAGTCCCTCTCCTCCCCTGCCCAACAGCTGAGTACCCAAGGATTGGAGTGCATCATCCCGTTTTCCAGTGTTACAGTGGGCTGGCATGAAGCTCACTTCATTACAGCCAGGGACTGCTCTTTTAGCTCCAAGGTACTTGAAGTCCAAGGCACGACTGTACTGGGAGCTATCAAATCTAGTCTTATAGATTGGTGATTTCCTAGGACAGCATGTGGTGCTTTGTGGGATGGGGGAGGAAATTGTAATCTTTTAATTATTCATAGTAATTAGCAGAAGGGATTCCCAGGAGAGTTAGGATGAGGGATAGTAGGACAGACAAGTTAGAAAGACTATATTCAAGGAAAAGTAAGTTTTCTGAACAGCTAATGGAATAAAATACCTTCCATTTTCTATGATAGTGAGATTCACTTCCTTCCGTGATGAATTACTTGCCTCTGGCCAGAGAGATCCCGGTATCTCTCAGCCTTACTGAAATCTACTGCCTCTTCATCCAGACTGACAGCAGATCTGCAGCTCTTAATACCATCTTCAAGCCAAGCATTAATGAAATGAAGCACCTGGTAAAGACTGTCTCCATAAGCAGCTTAGTGCTGAGCAGCCGCCTGCCCGAGCTCAGCTCCCGGGATGCCTCTTGTTTATGCCCTGGTTTAGTGTACGGAGACACACTGGGTGATCTGTCTTGGGACAAGCCAGCTCGGTCAAGGCATTGCTGCCAAAGGCTGACCTGGGGCAGAGGATTTCTCTGGGCATGGTGTTATTCTGGTGCAGCTATCCCTGACTGACTGTGTTTGGGTGAGAATGGCTTATTCTGGCTTTGTTGCAGTCCATGTGCTGAGCTGGAATAAGGTATGAGGCTGTTTGGGAACAGCTGTGCTCCTTGGTGCCCGGTCTGTACCTCGAGCAAATTCAACCATAATGAGGCCTAACCACTTTGCTGCTTTGAGTCTCTCTTTTGGCTGTGATCTCTTTTGTGTGTGTGGACTTGTCTCGGAGTTGTGGATAATAACCTTTCCTAGCTCTTCTGGAAGATTAGTATATTAGCCCCAACTGGCTCAACTCCAGTACCAGTAATTGTATTTTGCCTCTCTGGAATCCCCCTGCAGTTTCAATCAGCTGGAGTATGACTTTTTTGCAGTAAGCCTTACTGTTCTATACTGCAAAAAGGAGAGCAGATACAGTTTCAGACCTGGCTGCATTTTTAGTAGAGTGCACCTTGTGATTCCCAAAGCTGGCAGATGTTTTAGTGTGGATGATGCTATGTGTTGTGATTGGAGCCCAGGAATGGTCTTGTCTTTATTACAGTACCTTCCAGTTATCAGTAATTCAATCACTGGTTAACATGATCTTCCAGTTTAATCCAATAAACACCTTATGGTCAGGTTATGTGTACTAAAAACAATGAGGATCACCCTCTTTCTGAGCTGTCACAGTTGCTTTAAATAGTTAATAGCAGATACAGGGTGAGAAACCTTGTAGGGCAGTAGCTGAGACCAGCTCTTCTGAATGACAGAGAAGCAGAAATGTAGTGAATTAAATGTCTGGCTGGGGAATCGTGCTTTGGCACAGTGCCATGTCTTGGCCCATCTGGTGTCAGGGAAGTTTTGTTATTGATTTTGGAGGAAGCAGGACATTGCCTGAATGGTGGCTTTTGCGGAGGTTTGAAGCTCATGTTCACCTCTCCCAGGGAAAATCATCTCCCCAGGCGAAGGAAATGCATCTGTGCGACCCAGGCCTGGGTCTGCTGGGAGGTACAAGGGGCAGGACTTGGAAAGGCTGTGAAAGATGGTTTTTACAAAAAAATACTGCCTGAGGGTTTTTGTAAGAGAGCTTGGAAGGGAAAAGCAGGGGGATTGTAGGAGGCAGCTGGATGCTGCAATGTGAGTAATGTCACAGCTGATGGAAAGCATTAAGGGGTGAAGCTAAGGATGTGGTGGCAAAGAGGTGAGATAGGGGTGTGGAATTTCATATCGGTGAACCAGACTCCCAAGGGGATGGTGTGGCTGAGAAGCTCTGGGAGGGTCCATGAGGCAGAGCTGTGTCTGCCTGCTACACTCCTCTGGTCCATCCCTGCTAGACTGTTTGGCTCTGGGACAGTTTCATGGTTCCAGTGGTCGGTTCTCCTGAGCTGTCCCCCTCTGTGATCAGGCCAGCTCCACTGTGGCTTGGCTGCTCTTGTCTGTGGCTGGAAAGGGGCACGTGCCATGTCTGTGTGTGGCCACAAGCTCCTCTTGTGCTCCAGCCTACTGCTGATCTTGATGGGAGACAGCAGACCCTGGCAGGCAAGGAGCTGAGCTGAGCTACCTCCTCCCTCCTCGGGCACCCTTGGGTTTGGCAGAGCTCTGCTTCCTCCCTGAAATTAGATGAGCTGATAAACAAGGCAAATCTGGCATTGCAGCCAGCTCCGTAATACCTGTCTCCTTTAGCAGAAGACTGTCCCATTTCTGCAGCAGGAGCACAGGCTGCCTGTGTCTCTCTGCCCCTCTGTTCTGTGGTTGCTGTTTCTCACCACAAAAGGGGTGAGAAGGAAAGTGGATGGCACTGGCATCGGAAGGTGGGAAGGCCTGTGGGTGCTCTGCCATATGCCCAGAGCATGTGGGCCGGGTGTGTCGGGTCTGCTGAAGGTAGAGGACAACCAGGTGGGCCAAGGGGGTTGTAGGAGACCACTTGCTGAAGGGGAACTGCTACCTGAATGCTGGAAGAGATGCTAAAAATGGGAGGTGCCCTTTGAGTTCCCTTAGGGTTGGAGGGAAGGGGAATCGAGGGAAATGCTGAGAAGACTCTTCAAATGGGCAAGCTGTTAGCTCTGCAGTGCACAGATGAGTGACAGCCCAGCTTGTCTGGATGGAGGCTTGGGGAGAAGGAGCTGGGACCAGCTTAGGGGCTGAGATCATACCAGGGAGATGGACAGGGTGCAAAAATTCCTTCACATCATAGAAGAGGGGTGTAAACTAAAACAAAATATGGGTGCCTTAAAGACACCTGATTTTGAGAAGTTGGCAGATGCTCTTGTTAGTGAGACAGTAGGAGCTGATTCCAGACAGGAACTGAGTAGCTGGAGAGTCTGGAAGGAAGGATTGACTCATCATCATTGGCATCTGGATGTGGCACTTTGGAATATGGTTTAGGGATGATTATAGTGCTGCTGGGTTGATGGTTGGACTAGATCTTGAAAGTCTCTTCTAGCCTTGATGATTCTGTGATCCTTCCTGAACCTGGGAAGGGACTGAACCCCTTTGGTAACTGGGTTATATGGAGAGATCCTTGTTTTAAGGAGCACAATCCAGCACCACTATGACCAAAATGCCTCAAGTTTCACTGTTCCCTACATGAATCTGAGTAACAGCCCTCTCAGGATTTGAGAGGAGTTGAGTTTCTAATCAGTGGGGTCTTATGAACCAGACGGAAGGATGTTCCCAGCTGAACATGCAGGGTAGTGGGGAAACTGATGACAAGTGGGAATGTTAACTCAGTTAGTAGCAAGTGTGAGGATTCCTGTGTCTGCTTCTACCCTGTTGATTTGTTGGCCTAGAGAAGCAGCTCAGGTTTCAATCTTTGGCTGCCTTGTAAGAAAGAAGTCTGCTGGGAGAGAGTGGGATGGGTTCTCCCTAAACTTTCTTTGCCCGGGAGAGATGGCAGAGGCGGCAGTTCCTCCGAGATCTTTAGATCTTGTTGGTGGAAAGGCGGCATGGCTGCACCATGCGGGGCTTTCCCCCACGGGAGCCAACTAATTTGTGACAGAGCACTTTAGGGAAAGGTTGAGTGTGTGACTTCAAAGGAGAGCTGACAGGCTGGGAGCATTTCTCGCTCCCGTGGGACAAACCTCATGCTGCTTTTTCGTGACTTGTTTTTCTGCTGTGCCCATCTGCCTGCCAGTTCGTGCTCTGCTTCAGGTGGGAAGAAGAGCACGGAAGAGAGGAGGTGCAGAGGAGTTGAGAATATCTTAGAATGTCTTTAGGCAAAGGAGATGGCAGATTGGATCACTGATCCTTGAAAATAACATCTCATCTGACAGGGCCTTGTTTTAAGGGGTGAAACCCTCACTTTTCACCCACAGCATGTCAGGGCAGAGGGGGCTCTTGGTGCAAACCCTGGGTTATCCCTGCAGCAGGAGGAGTAGCAGAGCCCTGAGAGATGCACTAAACTTTACTATCTGTCTGAAGATAGTCCCACCCAAACCTCTTCAGTCCCATGGTCTGTGGCTGTTCCTGCTGTTACCCACCATCCATCCAGCAAGGCAGTGACTGTGTCTGCAGATGCTGGGATGTTACCTGTTGGTATGGACCTTTGGGAAGACCAATGCCAGGCAGTGGAGGAGAGATGGGGTTTCTTCTGGTCTGTGCTGCTGCTGATTGCTCTTACCAGCCTCCTTGGCCTATGAGGAAGCATCACAAGCTGGCTGTTGGGAAGCAAAAGTCTTTTAATCCTCAGGGTCTTTGGGTGGGGTGTCAGGGGGATGTTCTCTAGTGAGACACAGCAGCAAAGCATGCCTGCCCTGGGCGGTGAATCCCAGTGGCCTCTTTGCAGACAGAACTGGGAGCCAGTCCCCACACCACGACTCTGGGTCACACTTGTATTTGGGCAACATCTGGGAGGAGCTGCTGACACCATAAAGGGAATGAGCTGTGGGTTAGGAAAGCCACTCGCCAGCTGAACAGGAGGATTTTTACACCTCCTGCTTGGGGTGGATGGAACAGTGTGTTTTCTGCTCAGGAGGGGTGGGCAGGAGTAGCATGGGCAGTCCTGATTGCCAGGGAATACCCAGGGCAACGGATGTGATTGCTGACATGGCCCTCTGTGCCTGGGAGCTCGCACCCACTCTGGCAGCAGCGAGCGATGGATTGGAGTCAGGGATGCATGGAGTTTTTTTGTGCAGATCTCTGTAAGGCATCCAGACAGCTGCTGCCCACTGTGCTCAGTGGAGCATCTGCTTTGGCAGGCAGGAGAGGAGACGGGAGCCTTGGGAATTTCAGACAGTCATTTACTTAATAACCATAGACAGAGCAGCAGGCTGATTTCTGGCTGTGAAGGGATCGTCTTCCTTCCTTTCTCAGTGAGAATGTGCTGTGCTTGTCTTGGGGAGAAGGGGAGTTAATTGGGATGCAGACTCCTGAAACAGAGCTCCGTGGGTATGGGCAGTTTCTCAAGAAAGAGGAAGGTTGATTTATGCTTGCTGGATTTGTGCCTGCCACGCCAAGCTAAACATATCTGTGCTTACAGATACTTTCCTTTTCCTGGGGTTCCAGCTCCTTGTTAGCTTCCAGAAGAAACCCCTGCCTGCTCTGGTCTTACATCTGTGACCTGCATCTCGTTCAGCATCTATGTTTGTCTAGCAACAACACTTCCATTCGTGGTCAGAGCCACAGAACAACCGGGGCTGGAACTGGAGGGAGGGGAGTTAAATTCAGCTGCTGTAGCAAAGCAAAACTAATGCAGATGTTTGTGGGATGACTTTTCTGCTCTGAAGTGCCGTACAAACTCAGATTCTGCATTTCAAAGACGCCCAGGTTGGTTTGGTGGTATTACTTGGGTGTGCCAGGAAGGAGGATTTGGTTTTCTGTGCTTTAGTTTCTCTTCTCTAGTATTTCCCATTTATCTTGACTGCTGCTACCACCCTATTTCTTTCTCAATCCCATCTGAAATGAATCTCTGGATTCCAGCCTGATTCCTAACACTCATAACCTCAACTGAAAGATGCCAGGTGCAAAACTGTTATTTATTATTGTCTGTGAAAGTGCCTATGGACAGACAGATGTGGAGAGAATAAACATGGAAATTATCCCTTGGGAATATAGGTTCACTGGGATGGGATGGGGAGATGGAGAAGTGCACATATTGGATGAGATTGTTCTTTGCTGTGGCAGGCTACCTGCCTCCTCTGCCATCTGACCCCCACCTGTGGCTGAACACATATAATGGGATATTCTCTGCCTTTCAGAGTTCTTAGTTCAGATGTGACGTGAAGTCTTTTGGATCTCGTTTTAGATTATACCTTTCCTGCTTCATCTCAGAAGGCATTGCTGAAACGGAACGGGACACAAGTGGACAACTGGGAAATGGCCACTGTCCAGCCACCGGCAGAATTTGTGGAGCCTGACTTGCACACGCCTTTCTCCACACTAGAGGAAGAGGAGGGGCTGCTCCCTATAGGTCCCTCAAGAGGAGGAATGGAGAGCCTCCAGACCTCTGGACCAGAGGTTACATCTTCTGAACCAGTGGACCAAGAGGACTCCTTCTCCCTTCTGTTTTCCACAGCCTCCGCCAGGCCAGGTGTTGTGACTGAGGCAGCCATAGGAGGGCAGGAAGAGGACTCTGTTTCTCCAGGCTTAGACCTTGGGAGCAGCATGGGACCAGGTCTTTTACCTGTGTCCTCTACTTTTTCTACTACTGTTGGTGCAAGTTCTCCCGGTGTTTCAGAAGAACTCTTGGAGGTGACAACTGGAGACACTTGGGCTGTTGGGGGAGCAGATTCGGAGCTGACTGTGGCTGCCACAGGAGCAGAACTTGCAGAGACCACGGTGGAGGCTGGTGGGGAAGAGCATTCAGCCAGAGAGGAGGCCTTGGAGCCCACGGTGGGGTGGGAGATACCGGAGCCCACGATGCTGACTGAAACGGAGCAGGCAGTGGAAACACCTGTGGGGACACCCTCTGCTGCAAGCGGCTCCCCAGGCACCCAGGCTCTTCCTGGGAGTGAGCAGCACCCCCCTTCTGTGTCTCCGTGGGACAGAGCTGAGGAGCCTGCGCTGGATCCCATTTGGAATAACACCGAGTCAGCCACAGAGACTGCGGCAGCAGAGAGGAGCTCGTCACCAGAGGCTGGGGATGCCCGCATGGCCATGCTGCCAACTGAGCTGCCCTGGGACTCGGCACAGGTCGCACTGGGAGCAGGGAGTGGGGTGGGAGGCTGCAGTGGGGCTATTTGGGTACTTGACTCCTGGGTGGGTGTTTAAGCCTGTCCCTAAGTCTGACTGCTGGAAGTAGTTTTTTCTGTTCACCCAGTCAAAACTGAATTTTCGGGGAGAGTTATTGACAGCAGTTCTTAAGGGTATCCACCATTCTTGGTGAAAGCCCTGCCCCCTCACATCTTCCCAGCTACACAAAATCCTGCTTCTGATAAACAGAAGGTGAACACCTTCCCTCTGGGGCATGCACAGCAGAGAAAGCTCCTTGTTTCCTCAGCCTGCATTATTGGAAGTGTCAGGACAAACATGGCCCCAAGGATTTCTGGAAAGGGAGTGAGAAGAAAGTGCTGTTTTTGCTGCTGCTGCCTGCAGGGACGAGATGCGGAGCAGGTGGAGCAGAGTACAGTTACGTGTGAGGATGTTGGTCTAGGAGAGCCTGTGGGAGAGGAGGGGTGAACTGCAGTTCCTGATTCCTGGCAGCTGGTTAAGAGAAAATATGTAGCAGGAGCTGACTGGTGAGAAAGTACCAAGCAAAGCTTTTAATTTTGCTTTCTGCCCCATGGTACTCAGGAGCCTGAGCAAGTGACTTAATCCCTCTGTGCGTCCTATCCTGCCTGCAAATGTTGCCCTGTCTTACCAGTTTGTTTAACAACCTCAGAGGCTCCTGGTTAGGTTTTGTGTTAAGCGCTGATAAGGCTGCAGGGTAGAGAGCTTTCCACTGAGAATCTGTGTCCTCCTTGAGTTTAGATAGAGGTGGAAGGTCAAGCTGAGCTGTGGCAAGCTGGTAGAGTAACTTTGTCCCTGTTCCATGTTAGCACTGAAATGGTGATTCCTCCTTAGAACAGAGAGTTAGAGGACAGTCACATCCTTTCAGAAGTGCTCCTGGGAGTATGGCACAGCCCCTTGCTCCTGTCCCTTGTGTACCCTGTGCATTCAGCAGCAGAATTACGTTCACACCTGAACCCAGCTGTCTTTGTCTTGTCTCTCCAGGTGATCTGCAAAGACTGGAGCAACCTTGCAGGAAAGAACTATATCATCCTGAATATGTCGGATAACATTGACTGTGTAAGTCAGTCCAAAGAGATTTGATGGCACGGGGGCAATGGTGTTTAGGGAAGTGAAGGCAGGCACAGCTCTTGCTGTCTGCTTTCACCACAAAACATTTTAAGAGCACTAAATCTGAACCTATAGAGGCTGTGAAGAGAAGGGGAGGAGGACAGAAATATTCCTGTTCTCCAAAAAGGAAAAAGAGTGGGTGGAGAAAGATGATTTTGCTCCAAGTCTAGCACATGTCAGTTCCATATTGGATTTTTTACTAACTTCTGGCTGCTAGTCTGTGCCAGTCAGCACCTGGATTGTCATGAGACATGAGAGCTTTTAACATTGCACCTCTTACAGGATCGAAGTGTAGCTCTCCTTCCTTCTCTTCCTTTTGCTTCCATTCCTTCCAGCATATAGCAACAATCCTCTGATGGCTCAGAGGGATAGGGACTCCCATTTGCACTGTGCGTGGATAAGTATCAAGCAGCTATCACTAAATCTTCCTTACGGGTCTCTTCTCCCCACCCTATTATCTTGTGTGTTATCTGGGTCTGTTAACCAGCCATGCTCTGCTAATCCGATGCCTGTCCATCCATCCTCATAAAGCTGCAGTTAATTCATGAGCCTGGAGTCCCTTGTGAATCCCTGGTAAAAGGGCTTGTTCACTTCTGCTGGGCCTTTTATCAGGCACTTAAAAACCAGTTGTGAAAGGCCTGGGGTCAAGGTGCCTTTCATAATTCTAAGAAATTATTATGAGCCTGACATCCTGTTTCATTGACAATGAAATGTTTCATTGAGGAATTGTGTTCTGGCCTCGTGCATCTGCACTCCTGCTTTGTGGGGCTCCTGCTGTGGGCAGAGCCAGCTGGTTCTGTTAGTGCAGGGTTGCTCTGTGGAACTGACCTGTTGCCAGTACTGGTGAGTTCTTGGTTGGTTTATTTTTCTTTTTTTTAAAAGTGACCTTTTTGAGGACCGGGAAAAGGGGGAAATTCCTGTACACAGTAAAGCAAGCCGACCGCTCTAAGAATAGATGAAAAGTCAGTCTTTTTCCTCCTGATTTAAGCAAACCAGTGTGGAGGGTTTTATGTATCTCTGCTACAGTTCACAATTGTAACGCAGAAAATGAGTCCTCGAAAACCAGAGTTTTTTCTGCTCTGTTTCCTTCATGTCCCCATCACTCTCTCTCCCATCTCTGTGGACTTAAAATACTGGTTAATTTTGTAATATGTAGTAGCTTCCCTTCTGTGGTCACTTGTACTTGTGTTGTTTAAACCTCTGTGAGGGGAAGAACTGAAAAGCAGATGTGCAGATGCCTCTTGTTCAAATTAGTCTTTGCTGTTGAATCCTCAGTTCGGCCTTGCTGGAGGAAGATGGTGCCCTGGGATAGGCAGGACTGAACTGTTTTTCTACTTGATTTCATGTTTCAAAACATATTTCCCAGTGAATGATTTGTGCTGTACTACCTCTTATTCAAAGGGACATTTGTCGACATACATATTTAACATGAGCATTGCATCATTCCCTGCCTCCCATTACCACTTTGCATGAGTGAAGCTGGAATCAAGTTCTTCTCCTTTCCGCTGATGTTGATGCAGTTTGTTTCCTGCCCTTGGTAATTTGCTCAGTTTGGGCATCTCACCTACTGTCTGCCTGTCCCTTTTGTTTTTTGGTTTCTGTATCTGAGCTCTGCGGTGTTTGGGTTGCCGGGGTTGTGAGCGAGAACCTGTGTTGCAAGTGCTGTAGTTTAAATTAGTGTGAATGGGGATTCCTCACGTATTTCCACGTTTTGGTGCCATGATCTGGTGTGTATCAAGCCCCACTGAAAAGCTGAGGGACAAGGAGGGTGCTTAGCCCCTTCCAGAGGGCTGCACCTTGACCTTCGATACACGCCGTGGCACCAGGCTCTTACCTGCTGCAGAGACCATGTCTGTATTTCTGGGTTGAGCTGGAAGCCCATTTGTCTTCCCAGTGGGCTCCAGGCAAGGGAATCACTTCAGTCTCTCACTGGGCAAATCTCCCACTCAACATACCTGGAAAGTTTGCCCAAGTGAGGACTGCAGGATGTGACCCAGCAGTGGTAGTTGGCTATCAGGAGGTGACCTTCACCTTGGCACAGGTGCATTCAGGCTCCTTCACTGCTCCCTCCTCTCCACCATGGAGAATTTATCAGTGCTCTGCAACCTCTGTTTTCCCCATCACCAGAAACATCTTGCTTCTGTCCTCCAGCTCCTGGCTCAGCTGCTCTCCCTTCCTCTGCATCACCCAAAAGAGAGCCTCAGGCTGGCAGTGGGACCATGAGCTGGAGCTGCAGCTGAGCATTGTGGTGCTGCATCACGGTGCTGCTTCCTCACGCAGCTCCTCCTGCCTCCCCATACCAAACCCCATAATTTGATGAGAGGAGGCACTGCCAGGCTCTTGTGATTCAGGCCCCAGTCATCGATGTCTTCCCCAATTAGGCCATTTTTGGCACAGGCCTGTGTCTGCCCTGAGCGCTTCAAATTGCCATGGCAACAAGAACTCTCCATTTTATTAATCATCTGTGTGGCCTTCAGGTTGGCATGACAACTGGAGATGAGAATAGAAACACAGGAGTGAGAAATCAGCAAAGGAGCCTGCCAAGGGATGGCTGGAGCACGTCAGGCTGAGCAGCACCCGCTGACCCAGCGCTGCTGTGGGGAAGAGCCTGGCTGCTTTCTTCTCACCTTACACCATAATGTTGCTTCAGGATCCCTATGTGCCAGGAGAGCTGGGCTTGGTGTGGGGCATATGGCAGCCACAGGAGCTGAGGAGGACGGTTGGTGCATCAGGAGATGTTTGTGGGTCCAGCCTGGGGCACTGTGCAGTGGAGTGTTGCACCAGGTTTTACACCGCTGGCTTTTGGGCACATGTGAGGTCTTGGCTGTACCAGCCCTGCAGTGCTACAGCTGCCTTGTCCCCACCATGCACTCACCAAGGTTCTTTTCCTGGGGCAGGAGGAGTTTCGGTTGGAGAGGGGTCCCCAGCTGTTGGCACTGGTGGAGGATGCCTTCTCCAGGCAGCCGGAGGGGCTGCAGGACCGCTGGCTCATCTCTCTGAGCAAACCCAATGAGAACGACAAGCACTTGCTAATGACACTGGCAGGGGAACAGGGTAAGTGCTGGCAGAAGGAGCCTTCCTGTGATGGGGATTTGTTTAAGGGGCTCCCAAATGGAGGTACACAGCCATGCTGGAAGGAGCTTTTGCTTTCCAATCCATTTCAATCCCACCATTTCCCAATGTTCACTGGACTTGAGGGATGGAGAGGGACTGAGGACATAAGACTCTTTCTTCACATCTGCCTTCTGGATTGTTCCTCACTGCTTGCACAAAGCTCCATCTTCTGCACTTTGCCTTCAGCTTTGCTCCCCCCCTGGGCTGCCTTTCCCCGAGCATCTGTCAGCTTTCTCCTGATGCTTATGTTCTCCCTTCCATGGCAGGATATGACAGCCTGCTCTTGGTTCAGTTCCTAACCTATCAATTCCTAAGTCCTGTCCAAATGAGGACAGTCCTCGTAGTGTTTCCCCTCATGCCCAAAGAAACAAAAGCTGACAGTGAACATGGGCTGGACTGGAACATTTTACTATCTCTTTATTCCCATTTTGGTACAGGGGTCCTTTTCCTGTACTGCTTCTGCTGCCTGCCTAGTGACAGAGGCTTCTAATGCTGGCATTATGGCCTCTATGACCTTTATGAACCTGTCTCCATGACTTTTTGAGTGCTGCTGCTTGCTCCCAGAGCAGACACAGATCCTGAGAGCTCCTGTGGTGGTGGGGAGGGTACCTAGGTGGCTCTGGTATCAGTTCATCCCTGGATTTTTTTTCTCCTTTAAAGAGTGTTTGGGGGTACCCTTGTCTGTGATCATGTGTTCTCTCAGCCTTCTGACATGAAACACCAATGAACAAAAATGTGTGTTTCCCCTGCCTCCATCCTGTTGAGGATTTTAGAGTGATGAATACATCTGACTGAGTAACCTGAGCTGAGAGCAGCACTGATCTCTTCCTCTACTTTGCAGGCGTTATCCCTACAAAAGATGTTCTCATGGCACTGGGGGATGTTAAGAGGAGCTTAGCTGAGGTAAGAGCCTGTCTGCCTGCATCCATTTGTTAAGACCGGTTATACAGTTAAAATAAGCAACTTGAAAACTGGGAGCATATCTCAGTCAAGTGCTGAACCCACGGCAGGCAAACAGATGAGTCAGACGCTTGGCAAACTCCCTTCTCCCCTCACTGGTAGTTGCCAGGCCATCAAATGTCTGCTCCTTTTCAGAGAGTAACTATGGGTTATTCCCTCCCTGCTTTTCTGGTTTGGTTGTGAGGCTGCTTTTCACACAATCATTTTGTTGGGATTCTCAGTGTCACCCCTTCTATGCCATTGTCAAAAGCAATGTGGGTGCTGCAGAGCCTCACATTTGGCCCTGCTCACCCTGCAGCTGTTTTACATACATTGGCTTCTGTTGACATGTTCACACACCTTCTGCAGTTCCAGGGTCTGCATTTCTCTCCTTAAACAACTGCCTCCACAAGGGCAGGCAGAGGACCTGGTCAATGGATGCCAGACTCCTCTCCCAGCTGCCTCTAGGCCTCACATATTCCCTTCTAACCCTGGGCAGCTTGGAAGAAGATAGAGATGAGGAAAAATCAGTCTCACAATCTCTGGCTTTGCCCCTTTGTCCTACAGAGTATGTAGGCACTGAGGGCCTGATTCTGCTTGAGTTTTTTGCACCACTGGAATAATTTTGCTGATTTTAGCAGCGGGGTTGGGTCACTGCCTTGCTGGCTGTCTGCTCTCAGGTTTTTCCCTGACGTAACAAACCGGTGCAGTTAGACAAAGCAAATTAAGTGCTCAGTGGTGTATTGATTGGCTTATACCAGAGAAAGTGCAAAAAGCCAACCCTGTAGAAATTGTGTGACTGAAGTATCAGCACCTAGAACTGTCCAGAAAGAGGGATTTGTGTGGGTGCAAGGTTTGACTTTGCAACTGTGGCCCCATGTTAATGTGAGTCCTACCAGAGCCTCCTTGCCACGTGCCTCTGACTCTCTGGCTCTGTCAATAATGAAACTCTGCTCACTGTGCTGCCCTTGCACAAGCATGAGATTGCAAGGAGGAGGGAGGGTATTCTCTTACACCTGTCACACTTACTATTGAATGGATACATAACCTGTTTCAAATCTGCCAAGTCACTGGGACCAGCATTGGGCTGTTTACTGACAGCCACAGAGGGCCAGTTTCTAGGACAGCTATTCCTAAGCTTTTAGGTTCAGCGGGCAGCTGTCCACTTCCAAGACCTTGTAAAGACCACTATGCCCTCTTAGGACCTGAGCTTTAATAGAAACCTATTTCTTAGGGTTACATTCTCTGCCAAGCAGTTACCAAAGCCTCAGCACCCATCAGTGGTCCATAGTTTGTCTTGGGAACTCTCAGTCTTGGACAGTTTCTCCCTCCTTGTCATGCACAAAGGTGAGATCCTTGTGCAGGTGAGCAAAATAAGGTTGTGCCTACTGTCATTTGCTGATGTGTCAGCTTTCATGGAAAATGGTGTTATGTATAGTTACGTGCTTTCTAGTCATGTAACACAGCGCACAACCTGACTTTTAGTTCCTCTGCCCACATTTGAGGTCCTGTACTTGGACCCTGGAGAGTCTGAACAGGATTCTATCTGCCTGCAGCTCAGGGCTTTTAGTGTACTGCTTCCTTCCTTCCAGATTGGTATCCAGAACTACTCAACCACCACAAGCTGCCAGTCACACCCTAACCAGACGCGCAGTGATTATGGGAAGCTCTTTGTGGTGTTGGTGATCATCGGCTCCATCTGTGCCATCATCATCGTGTTGGGGCTCATCTACAACTGCTGGCAGAGACGCCTGCCCAAGATGAAGAACATGGTGAGCACTGGATGGGTGGAGAAGGCGGCCAGACTCTTAGCCCTTGGGATGGAGGGGATTGAAAAGTTAAGAGGGAGATTGTTTTCCCCTGTCCACTTATGGGACATAGCTGGATACACTGCTGGAGCAGCAGTGGAGTCCATTCAGGTGTAAGAGAGATGCAAATGTGCTTAGGACAGCTCATTTCCACTGTGAAGAGTGAGCTAGGAGAAAATTTACCTTTTCCCACTGACCCCACAAAGTTCTTGTTGACCCTCATAGCCTGGTCTGATTGTGCTTCTCAGCAGCATTAAGACCTGTCCCCCTTTGTCTCCGTTTGTGTCCTCTCACCCCTGGCAGTCGCACGGCGAGGAGCTGCGCTTTGTTGAGAATGGCTGCCATGACAACCCCACCTTGGACGTGGCCAGCGACAGCCAGTCGGAAATGCAGGAGAAGAAGCCGAGCGTGAACGGTGGAAACACCATCAATGGCCCCGACAGCTGGGATGTCCTGATCAATAAGCAGGCGAGCGAGGATGTGGATGTGTTTGAGGAAGACACGCATCTTTAAAAAAGGAAGGGAGGGAACCACCCTCTTAAACACACTTGTTTCTCTCCTATCTTGACTGATGGACCATGGGATCAGGTGGCTTCTCAGGAACTTCTTAAAACCTTTGAACAGGTCTTTGGGCAAGTTTTCTCTATGGAAGTCCTGAGCCTGCATCTGAGGCTTGGATCCAGGAGGATCACGGAACAGAGGGAAGCGGGAGGGGTGGGTTTATAGGTCTCTGTGTGTGTTGCTATCAGTAGCACCAATGCTTTCATCACCTTTAAATGCACTTACTGTAGCTCTGTGGTAGTGGCTGAGAGTGGCTGGACTGGAGAAACAAGATGATGGGGCTGCCTGCCACCAAGAGTCCAGATTTGGGGAGTAAATTCACTTTCCAAATCCTGACCTTGAGATCACATTCAGTCCGTGCAGGTGCAGTAAAACCAGTGCATTCTGGATGGAGGGGAGTCAAGATTCTGTCGATGTCCTGGGCAGAGTTTGCATTCCCCATGTGAAAACAGGTTTTGTAGTGCTGTAGCATTCAGCTACTAATTGTATGAGAGCTGATGTTTACAATTGGGGAAAACACCCCTCCCACCCACTCCCTGCTATCATCTCATTTCACCCCTGGTACCACAAACAGCCCCACTCCTTTTTTCAGCTCCACAACTCCAAGCTGAGCTTGCAAAGTTTGAGCACTTTACCCTTGCTTGACTGATGGCAGAGAATTCAGTGCCATGGTGCAGCATTTTAGATGGAAATGTGCTTTAGGTTGGAGAGTTGCTCAAAAATGACGTTTACATGCCTCTTTCACAACAGCCTGGGAAATCAGCAGGAAAATATCGTTTGTCTAAGTGTAAATTTTAGACTGGCTGGCCTTCTCCACTCCAGTTCTATTTTTCAGGATAGTTTGGTTTCAGTTGGTCATTTTGTGGTAAATATAAAGACTATGTGAAACTTCTTAAATAGAGAAACAAGTAATTTTCTCATCCTTTTGTTTCAATTTCAGCATCCTGCCCTGAGGGAAGGGTGGTAGTGTTTAATATCCCACAGGTATAAATCAGGGTAACATCTTTAAAATCACTGCATTTAAACAATGTAAGAGCCAGTTCTGATGAGATGAGAATCGGATGTAAGAACTCCCCAATGAATGTTTCTCAGGCATGCCTCAGGCAACTTTGAGGCTCCAGCTCCCTGAAGATGTGTGCTAAAGGCACGTGAATGTGATAATTGTTCTCTGAGCCCTGCCTAAACTACTGTCAAGCCTGAAATCCCAGAACATTTGTTTCTTCTGTCATTGAGGGATTGAGGGACTTGCTTCGGTCAGAAGCAGCAGTTCTTCCCTCCCTTGTGGTGATCTGCATGTTTGCTTGCTGCGAGATGCAGCTTCACACTTGGTCTTTAAGGGAACCTTTGTATAGAAAGGCCCCAGACGTGCAGCCTGATGCTGAGCCTGTAAATCTATCACTGTATGTATAGAGACCTCTAGCATGTTCCTCCCTGGTGTGTGTGCCTGAAGTCAAGGTGCAAGAGTCTGTTGTTGCAGTTTGTGTAGCGCTTGGCATACAAACTGAATCGCAGATCACCTCGATGTAGGACCACTCTGATACCAGTTTATTAGGGATTCAAGAAAGGTGATAACCTTTGGTTTCCTATCCAGATTCCAATTTTCAGTGGTTTTAGCCTGCCTCCATATCTTTCCCAGTGTTATGTAGGAGACAGTGGTCATCAGCTCCTTTTGTATCTTGGTAGGGTTGCAGAGATGCTCAGAGTTCCTTCTCCTGCCCCAGCAGTTGGTAGTGGGGGACAGTCCATGTGCATGGGCAGCCATACATGGCCCTCTCTGACCATCCCTCACTGATGGCTCCTGCCGAGTTCGATGGGTCTGTGCAGTGGAACTGCACAAGTCCATTGGCTGTGTTGAAGGACTTTGGGGCTCGCAGGATTAAATGCAAGTTGTTGTTATGGTGAGTGAATTAAAGCATGGAGTTAAAATTTGAGTTTTTATAGCACTTAGCATAACGGGGCCTGGCATGCCCATGGCCTTTACGCAGCTGCACCGTGTAAATGTTTCCAAGTCCAATAATCCTCATCAAATATGTTTTTAATGCCCAGTGGCTGTTAAAAAGATAATGCCACCAATCAGATGTGAATCATTTCACCCACAAATTGCTTCCTTGGTGCACGTCCCCGCTAAGAGCTTCTTTGCTGCCCTGTTTTCTCTCCACTATCCTAATTCAGAGAAACAACAAGGCACTGATAAAGCAATGCTTCCAGCTGGGCTCAGCACCTCCCAGTCTTGTGTAAAGTCTTCAAACTTTAAAGAAACCAAGGGGGCTATGTGGGCTCAATAACAAGCTAGCAAATTCTCCTGATTTGCTCTTTTGGCCTCTCATGCTCTGGAGGTTTTCCAGAGACTCTCTTCTCTGTCTGGAGCATCCAGGTGATCTGAGAGGCTCTTTAAGGGTGGCTGTCGTGAGGCTGAGGACACTTTTCTGCTGTCTCTGACAGGGTGCACCTGGCTGTATGATCCCAGTCTAGCTTCAGAAATCTACTGGTTGATAGAATTTCACTGTAGTCTGGTGATACTTTTTATATCTTTTACAGTTTGTTTTTTCTCTGTATCATTTTTTTGCACTAGGCTGATCTTGTCAAGTCGATTGCACTGTTGTCCCTCTCCTGCCAGCCCTGCAGAGATGGGTCATCTCCGTTGACCTGCGGGCTGGGAAGCACTGTAGAGAGGCTGTTGGGAGCCCACTTACTCTGTTCAGTGCTTGCATTTCCAGCTCTGTGCAGGGAGGATGTAAAGAGGAAGAAAACCTTTGTCTTAGCATTTGTAACAGGAAGCTTTTCTATCACCCTAATGTAGTTAAACTTCTTTTTAATAAAAACTGTCAAAGCTGGACATTTCTCAGAGCAGTGTGCCAGGCGACAGAGCAGATGCAGGAGACAAAGCAATTCCTGGAAAACTCGTTGCCACCTACTCGGACATCCCCACAGTTCCATCTGCCAAATGTTTGGTCGCACTGACACCTGGTGGCGTTTGGGAGTTGGAAACGAAAAATTAAAAAAAAAAAAAGAGAACTTTTCCCCTCTCTTAGCTTTGGATATTTGTTTCCTGTGACTTGCCCAGAATAATCTGCTTTATTCACGAGGGGCTGCAGGACTCGACTGTGAGAGAAGAGGCTTGCACCGGGCATGTCAAGGATGCTCTGTGTGAGCACGTCCCTGTCTGCAAAGTAGTGAGATGGGACATTCCCTGGAGTCACCGATATAGGGGCCCTGGGTGGCAACACAGGGTCTCAGCTCCATCTTCCTGCTTTGTCTGCCACTTGTTGCCTCTTCTCCTTGGGACCACAGCTAGAATGCAGAGACTCTGCCTTGAAATGGAGGTGGTTCTTCAGAGAGAACATCAGGTGCTGTTGTGAGGAGTGCAGTGCCTCGGGGAACACCGGCAATGGCATTGTCTGGATGCACGGCCAAGATCAGAGGGGCTCTCCATCTCTGTGGGATGGTGGCCAGATGTGGTCTGGGATGGCCAAGCTGCAGATCAGTCCGAGATGTCACCCAGATACCTGGAACTGTGCCTGTAACATGGATTCTAACATGTCCTAGGACTCTGCGTCCTGCACGCCACCTTGGGGTATGTAGGGTGGAAAAAACCAATGAGGAGTGACCTGGTAATTGTGCTGTGAAGGATGTAATGCAGCTTGAGAATACGGTTCAAGATACACTTGAAGGATCCCTCTGGCAGAGGATATGGTGTGAAATGAAGGTACATTATCCTAAGGACTATTGCAGCATGACCTTAGAGCATTGCAGCAGGGTCCCACTGCAGCCACTGCCGTCAGCAGCTCATCTGTTCCCGTCCGCCTTTGCAGCCATGCAGGAGCACATCTCCTTCACAGAGGGTTTGGAACAGCTCGAACAGTCAGACGCAACAAGCACCTTCATCTGTGCTGGCTCATGAGAGCCTCATGCGCCCATCTAAGCTGACAGCACGGCTTTGAGCCGTTCTCAACACCTTCATTCCTGCTGGACACAAACTGTCTGCAAGCTCTGGCCACTGCTCGGGATTGCTGCCGGGGAACACTTAGAAACACTTGTGTCTGGCCCTGGAAATAACAGGGTTGTGGTTTTGTTTTCTTTGCAATAAAACGCACCTCCTGGGTGTCTGAACACTGACCTGGCGCAGTGCTTTGCTTGGTTAGATCTGCCTGAATTCAAGTCTGCTGCATCTCATAACGCAGTGTTGGCCAGGGTCTCTCTGCCAGGATGGGGGACGTCAGCCTGGCCCCCCCTTCCCCGCAGTGCGCTCCTTAATTCTCCCATCACAGATTTCTGTGGAAGCCCTGAGCCATGCCAGGTGCCCAGGCTGTGGAAACGGGCTTCCCCCATGGAGTACTCTACCCCTCCAGTGCCCACAGGACCCGCCCAGGACACCTTTCCTGCTAGAGTGGCTTAGCACAAGCCTCTGTTCCACAGCAGAGTCCCTGCCTGTGTGCCCAGCCCTGTGCCATGTGTGTCCCACCATCCCACACCTGCTCCAGGCCTGGACCCCATACAGAATCACAGAATTATTAGGGTTGGAAGGGACCTCTGGAGATTATCCAGCCCAGTGCCCTGCCAAGGCAGGGCCACCCAGAGCAGGTGACACAGGAACACGTCCAGGTGGGATTTGAGTGTCTCCCGAGACTCCACGCCCTCCCTGGGCAGCTGTTCCAGTGCTCTGCCACCCTCAATGTGAAGAAATTCTTCCTTATTTTGAGGTAGAACTTCTTGTATTTTGGCTTACGGCCTTTGCTCCTCATTCTCTTGCTAGGCACCATCGAAAAGAGTCTGGCACCATCCTCTTGGCCCCCGCCTTTGTATGGATTAATGAGATCCCCTGTCATCACAGCTGTACGAGCCCAGAGAGCCCTGCCCTGTGTTCCAAACCCCCTCCCAACCATGTTCTGGGCCAGGTCCCCTCAGGTGTGTTCCAGATCATTCCGCAGGTTTGTTCCCGAGCAGGTCCCCTTGTCCTGAGCACCGGTTCCAGATCATTCCGCAGGTTTGTTCCCGAGCAGGTCCCCTTGTCCTGAGCCCCGGTTCCAGATCATTCCGCAGGTTTGTTCC
>VWZW01004088.1:80576-177414 GCA_013397115.1 Edolisoma coerulescens
GGCGGTGCCGCCGCCGTGTTTACAGCGCCCGCCGCTCCCGCCCCGCCGCCGCTGTCCCTCGGCCCGGCCCGGTCCCGCGGCCGCTCCTCCGCTCTCCGCGTCAATGCGGCGCCGCCGCCCCGCGGCCTGGCCCGGCCATGGACACCAGCGACCTGTTCACCAGCTGCAAGAAGGGCGACGTGAGCCGCGTGCGGTGAGCCGGGGCGGGGAGCGGGTCCCTCGCACCCGCCGCTGCCTTGAACCGCCCTGGGCACCGGGGCGAGCGGGGCCGGGCCTGGCGGGGCGGCTTGGCCTCGGCGGGACGTGTTTGCCGGAAGCTCGTCTCGGCCTCCCCAGGGCGGCTGTCGCAGCCTTGGGGCTCCCAGGGCGGCCGTGGTGCCGGGGTGCGGGAAGGGCCGTTTGTTTCTCGAACAGAAATGCAGCTCGTTTGCACCCCAGGCGCTGGGTGTGCACCGGGTCTTTGCCGGGGTGCTTAGGTTCGGGTGAGGTGTGCCCGGTTCCGGCAGGTGTCTGAGTGTCAGAAGGGCACTGCGTACTCGTGGGTGTGGATGCTGCCTGTGGCAAATGTCCTTGCACAAGGCTCCTCTCCGCTGCTCTTCCTTCACCGTTGGAAATGGTATTTGTGTTGGTAGGAAGCTGGATCCCTGGGACGCAATCGTCGTAGAAATGTTTAGACACCTTGTGCTAAGACTGTGGGAGCATCTCTGAGAAATACGGGGATACTAAAATTTCAGGTCAAGTTTCCTTGCTCATCTCAAAGCAGCACAGCTTAACTTCAGTGATTTTGGATCAGGAGGCAGATGGGCTTGTTGTCTGCAGGGTGAATGCAAGGTCCAGGGTTTACAACAGACTCTTTTCTTGCATCTCATGGTTTGAATCTAAAACTGTTCTTCACCTTTTTATCCTACTTGATTCTTCCATCTCTTAATGGGTGATATGCCAGATAATCAGGAGCAACCTCTGTTACAAGGTGCTTGCTAATGAAGGATAAGTGTGCAGATAGATAAGGTTTGGGGAACATTGTTATCTGTTGTGATCGTGTTAGATTAAATCATTGCAAGCAGTAAATTGCAGGTTTACTATAAAAGGAGGGGTCTGATGGCCTTGCAGAGGTTTAAGATGACCCATATAGAATAATGGTGGAGAAATGAGAGTCTGAGAACGCTGTCAGAGCAGGGGGTACAAATTGACCCCATGGGACTGAGTAGAAAGGAGCTGAGTTTCTTGGCATGTTGAATATGGTCAGAGGAACCTGAAGTTTGAGACGAGAAGGGTGAAGGGAGTGAAAGGGAGGACTCATGTGGTGGGTGATAAAAAACCAAAACTTGAGAGTCTTTGTGAAGGCTGAGAGGGACTTTGACATGTGGTTGTTGCAGTACAGGCTATAGCAAGACCCAGGCTGTGCAGGAGATTTGTCTGCAAGACAAAGCTGGTTTCTAGATGTGTCAGAGAGGGAGTGTTGGCAGCATTTGATCTAGCCTAAATGTGCAGGACAAGGAAGTGTCAGGATTCAAGAGCATCTGGAGTGACACTGATGTTGTTGCTTTTGTCAGGAAGAGCCACGAGCAGGATGGGAGCCCAGCCTTGGCCTTGTAAAATTGGCCACTTATTTGTAAGCATCCAGGCTGGGAGCATTGTTGGGGAATGTGAAGGTACTGCAGAAGTACTCAGGCTTCTTTTGGGATTGCTGCCCTGTTAGAGATGGGTTTGATTCCCCTCTTTCCTCGTGTGCACCACTTAAGATTGAAGGGAGCTGCCCGGCCATGCTGTAGAACACCATTCTCTGGGTCGAGGATTCGGCTGCTGCCCCTTCAGCCATAGCTGAAGTCCAGTGCAAGATCCTGTCATACCTTTGGAAGTTACCCTATGAACTTGAAAGTTACATCTTCTGAAAAAGGAGAATGTGACTGAGTGAGTAGCTGCATGAAGTTATAACTTTGCTCTCTCCCTTTTTTTCCAGATACCTTCTTGAACAGCGAGATGTGGAAATTAATGTCCGTGATAAATGGGACAGTACACCCCTGTGAGTGCTGCAGCCTGGAGCACTGGCTGGGCGGGGGGTAGGGCCTTCAGAGCTCCTTTACACTCTCTGCATCAGCAGCTGTGAGCACTGTTACAAAATGTCTCAGGTTCTGCTTTTTTGGGAGCTTTGGCTACATAGTTCTGCTTCTCTTCCCTGTGGGTGCTGTGCTAAACGTGTCTTTGTCTCCCGATTTGACTGGGGCTTGCTGTGGTGATGCTCAGAAGTGGGGTTTTGTGACCAAATTACCTGGATAAAGCATTCTGCTCTTGGCTACATTAGGCTTTTTCCCCACCAAAGACTATGTCATTCTAGCATGTCTTTTCAGCTTGGCCTGGTAAAATGCCAAGTGACTCTGGGGTCTCAGTCTGTCTGGCAGGGCTGTGAACATGCAGTAGGTAATGAGGAATCCCCCTGGAGGTGCTGAGGAACATGCTGTGAGCTTTTTACCTCCCCACAATTCCGAAGTACACTTAGACATCTGCAATATATTTAGAGTACCGAATAACTTCCCAAAGTAAAGGTAGACTAACATTTGGCTGCTGCAATGAACGTTGCAGTATTCTCCTAGTTTGTAGGACAATTTGAGGTCCTTGTGCAAGAAAATCATGAAAGGCTTAGACTGTGACAGAGAAAACAAAACTCATTGTAACTAGAACTTAGGGGGGCGGATTTGCTGTACATCCAGTGTGGGTGCTGTTCCCTCCTTGGCATAGCGTGCAGCAGTCGGACTGACAACAGAAGGAGCAAGGAGTGGTTTTGGGAATTCAGTGGACTGCTGAGTGCCCATGAAAAGATCTCCATTAAAATGAGGATGGATTTGGCAGCTGGTGGTGCAACAGAAGATGCTGAACCCAGACTGGGACCTTGAGATCTCCTTGCAGTGCCTAGGACTGCTGGGAACAGATCCTGCTTAGTCTGTTGCTGGGGTCAGGCTTCTGTGCTATTCGGTAGTGATTCCTCATTCCTATGAGGAGCTGCCTCCTAAGCTTCTCAGGGATGCTCAGTGCTGTGGTCTGTGTGAGGTGATGTGCCAAAACACTGAATTTTGCTTCCTACTGCATCTCTAATTTTCTTTCTCTCGTTATTGTCAGGTATTATGCCTGCCTGTGTGGACATGAGGAGCTTGTACGTTATCTTCTAGCCAATGGTGAGCAAAAGTGTCCTGATAGGGTGCAGTATCTTTCTCTGGTCCGTTGGGATTGTGTTCCTTCTCCCTGTCCCTCGTGGAAACTTCTTCTGTTACAGCCAACCATCTGATCAGTGATCTCAGGCTACAGAGGGAGCCCTGCACACACCTTCATGGTCCCTTTTGCAGGCCATTTGCTGCTTGAATTTGCTTCTTGAAATTGCTTGAAATTTCTTGATTTGCTTGAAATCTTGAAAATGCACGGAAAGGGAAGCTGTCTGTGATGGCTCAAGGCAGCATGACTTTCTGATATCATAGCTGATATTTTGTGAGGCTGCAATGGTGTTGGGAATATGCTGATCTAAGAGTTGTACTTCATATGAAGAATTGTCCGTGTAAAACTTTCTTGTACTCTACTGATAGCCTGGCTTTGTAAGCAGGACTTAAAGGTGAAATGCAAGGGATTTTGCTAATCTTGAACAAAACAAGACAAATTCTTTAGGCCAAGTGCCTGCCCATTTGGTTCTCAGCACCCAAATTCCCCTAGGTACTGGTAGTGTTTTGCCAGAGGAACCAGAGTGCAGTCACATCTCAAAAGATTTGGTTTTCTACTGCCTTCCCAGCATCTTAGTCAGCTGCTTGTGTAATTCTAAATAGAAAGATGGGACAAATGCCCTCCAAATTTCTAGCGGATTCTAACCTGAAGAGGCATCTCTTGTCTCATACAAAGCAGAAATACTTTTTAGGAGGAGCTCTTAACAGTCCAATAAATGATTGCACTCTTTGTACAGTGAGATTTGTCTTCCCAGAACACTGCTGGAGCCATGCTGAGAGGCTTTTTACATGGGTCACTTTAAACAAGTCATGACTTCTTCAGAAAGGGATTTGTCTGTGGGAGGGCAGCCTTAGGTTGTACACATGTGAGGGAAGCTCAGTTTTTGTAAATATGCTCATCAGCAGAGGGGACCACGGTGAAACATGTCAGCAGCCAGAAGTCATACTCGTTTAGTGACCACCTGGGGACACTGGAGAAGGATCAAGCTCTGCCTGCTGGCCTGTGCCTGTGGTTGTTTTACAGGAGCAAAGTGTGAGGCAAACACTTTTGATGGGGAACGTTGTTTGTACGGAGCTCTGAGCGACGCCATCCGCCGGCTGCTGAAGGAGTACAAACAGATCACAGCCAAGTGCATGAAGAGGGACTACTACGATGTCTTCCTGCAGCGGTAAGGACGTGAGGCATGTGCAGAGCATCCCATCAGCCTTCCTGAGCAATCTGTTCAGGGCAGCCTTGAAAGTCAGCTGATCAGCACCCTCTCTCATTTCTGGGCATGTAGAGTTTCCTAAGGGATGTCCCCTGTGCCCTCAGGGAAGATCTCCAGCTTTGTGTGTCCATAGCCTCCAGTGATTTGGGTACAGACTCCAGAGTCAACAGAAAGCTGGTCTTTATAATGCAGAAGCACTAAGCTGTCATCCTTGACTGTCAAACCAAAATCAGATCACTAAAACCACATCAGCAATTTAGAATAGTATGTCAACTGAAATTAAGTTTCAGGCCTGAAGGTATTATAGCTTGCAAGCTGAAGTTTTCAACACTGATAAAATGTTTCTCATTTGTGAAACAGAGCACTTTAAGAAGCCTCACACTGACTCACAGTTACATTGCCCAGTCCTTTCTTTTTGGTTATTAAACTTCGTTAAGATACTTCTGAAAGTTGCATGTCTCACATTGTACTAGAGTTTGAGTGTCAGCCTAACTTGCTCAGGAGTAGAGGAATAGTTTTAAGCTTTTCTTCTTGCTGTTTCTCTACCCTGATATTGTTACAGACTTGCTGGTTGTTTTTTTTTTCCTTTTTATTTCCCATTGGACTGACTTACAAATGTTAAAACCTTGTTGTGGTTTTTTTTATCTTTGAAACTGGAGTGTTAATAAGTCCTAGAAAGATCTGACAATCTTCCCAGTACTACAGTGTCCTAATTCCTGAAGCTGCAGGAAAAGAGGGGAGGAAGGAAACTCATTTATCTGAATAAAATCAGATTCTGTCTTCTGGGGAAGTAGAATTTTGTAGGGTGATTTATCACTGCCCTGGTGACTGTGGCTCAGATGGTGCAGGGTTGAGCATACATGAAAGCTAAAATGTGCTGGTTTCTGCTTCTCATTCAAGCAGACCTTGTGTTAAAATTGAAACAAAGGGCAACAGCTGGGGGGCAAAAAGTAAAAACCTAATGCTTCTGTTTGGTTTGGGGCAAGACACCAGAAGGAAGAGTGTTCTAGTGGCAGGAGACTGAGATCAGCATTCAAGACTCTGACAACATCTCCGTGTGTGACCCTACACCTTTCTATGCACCAGTCCAGCTCCCTAGAAGGAGTATGATGCTTGATGTCCACCTGATTTGACCTCTTGGGGATGTTTGTGAGGATATATATGCAAGGAGTGATGGGCATTAGGAAACACTGGTGATGGTTGCTGTGAACTCTGGAAATAGCAGTTTTGGTTTTTTCCTTTTAAAGAATGAAGGTATGGACATGCAGGCACACACAAGGCTTCACCTCTGATGTGGTAATTGCCTGCATTTCACGCCTGTCACATCCTTCCTTCTTCTGAGGGTGGGTGACATCAAGTCCTCTCCTATTTGTTACATGGTTAAAGCGTGCACACTGACAATGCCCAGAGAGCAGGAAAGTTGCATCTTACTTTGTAGCAGGGTAGTTCTTTTTGAAAGTGTGTCCTTTGCAGGGCTTTTTTGGACATCTGACAATTTAAAAGCAGTATTAACTTTTTAAGATGTGCTTGGGGGCAGCTAGTTCAACTTTAAAATCAGTTCCTAGCGTTCAGGTGTTCACTTAAGGCAGGAAGGTTTCAATCTCCAGCCTCCCTGTTGCGCTGACAAAACTCCTTTGAGTAATGGAAGGGAGTGAGACATCCCACTCCATGTGTGAAGTACCAGCCCGTGTGCTGGCCGTCCCGCTAGGCAGGGAGAGACTGCAATGCCCGGGGGTATTTGTTCATTTAGACCTAATTGTACCATGTTCCCCACTAGCATTTCTCCATTCTCTCCTTTTTCATGCTGCGATGAATTTCCCTTCTCTCTTTTCCTCCAGGTTGCTGGAGCAGGGTTACCAGAGTGACATTGTATTCATCGTCCATGGCAAATCCTTCTGTGCCCACCGCTGCATCCTCAGCGCTCGCAGCGCCTACTTTGCAGAGATGTTTGAGACCAAATGGAAGGGGAAAAACATGATAGTGTTGAAGCACCCACTGGTGAGCAAGGCTGTGCTTCCAGTTCTTTCCGTTCGTTTGCTATTCCAACTGGGTGCAGAAAGGGAGTAGGAAGGACAGTTTGAGGGTTCACTTCCACAGTAAGTAGCTCCTGGGGCTCAGAATGACCCTAGTCGAGAAGAAGGGCTTGTGGAGGCACTTCATGCAGTAAAATAGCATCTTATTGAGATAACAAAAGCTGCAGACTGCATACCTCCCCTTTGTTCCCTTCTGTCATGGGCTCAAACATACCTTAATTAATTGCAGTAGCAGGTAGCTGCTACCATCTGCCAGCTGCGTCACAACCCCTCTCTGGGATGAGTTGAGTCTGTCTAATTCCTGCTGGGCAGGTGGTCTGTGGTGAAGACATCACCTCCATAATTGGCACTAATTGAGTCCCTTTTGTTGCCTTTGCAGCAAGAACTAAATAGGCCATAAGTGCATTCCGTCCATTAACCACCAATACTCCAGCACACATTTCTGTAACTTGACTCTGGCAATGCAAATCCTCTTGTGACAAACATAATTCCAGTTTCTCAGAAGAGTGCTCTCCTCTCTCTTTGTACAAGAACATGTCTTTCCTCTGGAATTAGGAAGAGGTGGAAATGTTTATGAGCAGTAAAAACCTGGATTTTACAGAGCCCATATTACAGCTATGTCTCTGGAGTTCCTCCATTTGTCAGGTCCTGTCCCCTGAGGCACCTGAGGGATTAGTATCAGTTGAGACAGTAAGGAGCTGTGTAAGCTAGGTGGAGTGGCAGCATTAGTTATGTGAGGAGCAAGGAGATCAGGTGCAGTGTGTGAGTTCTTACTTAAGGGTTTGGTTTTTTTTTACTTGTTCAGGATCATGTTTCAAACTTACTGTTAAATTCATGGTGATTCCAAATGTAACTTCCTCTTGTTTTATTTTAGATTAACCCAGCAGCCTTTGGTGCTCTTCTGCAGTATCTATACACAGGTAAATGACCTTACCCTCTGGTGTTTGTGTATGTGGCTGGTGGGCAGCTGTCTGTGCCTCTGCTCTGAGTGGCACAGGCTTGCACTCAGCAGTGTTTGGGTGCTTGAGTCACCAACAAATCCTCTCTGCTGGCAGAGAGGAAGAATGAGCAATCACCAGCTCTTCCAAGATGTTTGTACCTTTTGCCAGTTGTTGTCCTGCCAGTAATTATATGGTCAATTAAAACCAAAATCAGCTTAGGTTGATTGGTTGGATGGATTTGGAGACTGTATTTTTAACTTAAGGAAGGAAAATCTGTCATCTGGTATAACAGTCTCCTAAGGTGGTGAAAAGCCAGTTTCCCATGTAGGACTTGTTCGGTTTGGCAGACCTGAGCAGTGTGTGCTGAATGCTTTGACTACTTTCTAGTATTTTTTCTGAACAGAAGTTGATCCTAAACCTTCTATGAAAATGCCCAGTGTTGTATTGTAGGCATGCTAAATGCTGAGCTATCTCAGGCCAGGAGGTGGTGCCAGAAAATAACATTGTCTTCAAGGCTCTTCTTTTCCAATACAGTGTGTTCAGAAAGGTCCCTTGCCACATTTTCAGTGATTGTAAAAGATCCTGGGATGAAAATTTGTGAGCCTAAAGTCTATTCTTACCCAAAGCCAGGTAGCCAATGGTGGCAGTAAAGCCTGCTGCTGTTGTGCTGCTGTTTTTTGATTTTCTGAGGGAATTAGACATGTTTTGTACAGCCTGTTTGGTCTTTGGACTCTTGAATGAAGCTATTAGGGTAAACCCTGGAAAGGGGAAATGTGAATTGAATGCCAAACTGTTATTGATTTAAGTGGTGGAATACCTTCTGGGACTGAGTTGTAAGTGGATGCTGAAAAGTGAGGCAGTGTATCTAATTACTGAATCTCTGCACCATCAAGTCTTCAGACCTTATTTTTTGCCATTTTTACACCAAAGTCCTGTGGATTAAGAGAGCTGACTGCATTTCTTCTTGACAGGTCGTCTGGATATCGACGTAGAATATGTCAGTGATTGCAAGAGGTTAGCCAAGCAGTGTCAGCTGCAGGATCTCATTGATGATTTGGAGACCAAATGTAAAAAAGTCTATGAATTTGGTAAGCATTTGACTTGCTGTTGTCTCTGCTGTGCCTGTGTGCCCTTTCAGGGAGAAACAGGAAAGTGTGATGGTAGATGTTTCAT
Source organism: Edolisoma coerulescens (assembly GCA_013397115.1). Classification (NCBI taxonomy): domain Eukaryota; kingdom Metazoa; phylum Chordata; class Aves; order Passeriformes; family Campephagidae; genus Edolisoma; species Edolisoma coerulescens. The sequence continues at coordinate 89,135 of VWZW01004088.1, forward strand.
GGTGTCCTTGGAGCTTCCAGAAAATGATTCTGTTGTGGAATTTCCATGTTTGCATGATAGTTTTCAGTCATGGCCTTTCTGGAGGGCAGCTGTAGTGGTTTCTGGCTTATGCATGTTTATCATTTATACTGAATGCTTTCTTTAGAGTAGAGCAGCCATGGCAGCAGGACTTTGCTGTGGTTGACAGACATTCAATTGAGCATGGTGGAGTATATATTGGGAAGGGTCTTCCAGCAGAGAGCTTGTTTAAATCCCCAGAAAGATAAAATATATACAGTTAAAAGTAATTTTCTGCATTTATCTGACCCCTAACCAAAGTAAAATTTTTGATAATTGGCCCAAAATAGGTGCAGAGGAAGATACAGCACTTTTTTTTAAAAGCAGAGAAGTATTTCTGAAAGCATGTGTATATTAGTAACACACGGATGTGCCAAACCTTAAGTGAGACAATCCTCTATTTAAGGACTTTTTGCTATCCAAATAACTTGTGATCTAATCATGACATAAGCTTACTACATGAGAACCAACAGTTGGAGTTTATCATTCATCTACTTAGCTCAAGCTAAGGGACACGTGAAGAGGAATCAAAACAGCACAAGTGGTGTTAGTCACGAAGCAGAAAACATTATCGGATAACAAAACCTTCAGGCTGAAAGCTTCTGATTCTCATTCCATGCTCTGAGTTAACTCCTTTACTTTAATCAAGTTAATTTTGATTTGAGAAGAGACTCCAGTCTGTAGTTTAAAGTCAATAGCATCTTCTTCCCTGATCTAAGAGGCAGGGGTGTAGCTGTTCCACCTTTTCCTTTTGAATATGAGTTGTGATCGTTCAGCCTCCTGAAGTTGCAGGGCATAACTGACAGAATACTTCTGGCTGAAGAAATTCCTCATCTGCAGATCAGATGGAAGATGTTACCATGTGCAGGTCTCCCTTCAGGCACGTGCAGTTGTTTGGTGGTGGTGGGGTACAAGATTACCATGGTACAGCTGTCCCATGTAGACCAGGGTGCGAGTCCTTATGGAAGCTGTGACACAGGTTTGACTTCTGCCTTATATACACAAATGTAAACATGGACCTGAAGAGATTAGAAATGCATTTCTTGGTATCTACAAAAACTGTAAGGTATCAGTTTGTATTAAATAAGTGGCGGAAAAGGGGAGTGGTGAATGAATATAAAATAAAAACTACTCAGAAATCAGGTAACAAAATGATCTTGTTTCATCTTTTGCTATCAGAGTAATTCAGTGAGATGCTGGAGATCTGTTTTTTCCTTTTTATCTTTTTCTCCCAGGGTCTAGCTGAGACATTCCACCTTAATTAATTTAGTTAAAATCTCATATAATATTGTGGAAGGAAAAGAAGGTGCTTAAATTTGTGAACTGCAAAAAAGCTGACTTCTTGGTGGGTTTTCAAATGGAAAATAATGAAGTAAAGTTTCAGGTTAGTTGGTTGTTTTAGATAAAAGCACCACTTGGAAATAAAATGGCACTGGACAAATCATTTAACTTCTGTGTTCTTTGGGGAGGGAACAGTTTTTCAATTTTGAGGCCTGACAGAAGGCAATCGATGGGTGTCTTAAAGCACTGATGGAAGTACTAGGCTTGATTTTTATTTATGGCAGGTTGGATGCAAAGAAATAGAACAACTGTTAAAAGTATGTTTCTTAAATCTCATGTGGAAGCCAGGAAAACTTGATTCTGCAGAAAGGCATATATGTAAGAGTTATAGAAGTTAAAAAATTGGAAAGATCTTAGATCACATCATGTCTGGCACTTGAAAAAGCATGACTGTTCCTTTGAGTGTGTTAGAAACCTCTGCCTGTTCCAAGTGCTTGCTGTGGAATAGACGTTGATTCAGGTCTGCAGAGCAGGGTCATGTCTTGCATCTGTATTATGAAGTTGAAACAAGAAAACAAAATGAACTCGAGCCTCTGCAGCTCCACTGGATAATTGCAGTGCCTGCAATCTCATTATCTACAGTTAATCAGTATTTCAAAAGCACTTAGTATCTTGGCATGCACAGACAGTTGCCGCTGGGCTCACTGTGCCGCTCGGGGGGCGAGCTTGCGGCTTGCTAAAGTGTTCGGCTGTGGAACACTCTGTGGGTTCTGAGCACCTATAGCAAGGTGAGAACGGAGCTGTTTGCTCTGAGCCCCTCTCTGGGGCTGGCCAGAGCCCGATGGTAGCTTGAGCGGCCCGCGGAGACGAAGGAGAGGGAGGGGCCCCTTGAAACAGCAGTCCGAGTTTATTCCCCGAACAGAGAGAGCACAAAGAGCCCCAAAAGCCGTCTGCAGCAACCTTTTGTACTACTTTGAGAGGGGGGGATAGGAGCAAAAAGACAAACCAATAGAGCATGTCGTGAGCTGACCATACATAGATAACAGGGGCATTAGGGAGGAACGTATTTTAAACAAACCAGTGGGGATAACAAGATAGTGTAACAGTCCAGAAACTCTTCTCATGCCTAAGACAAGGGAGTAGTTCGGGGGAGGAGGTTCCCACCGGTATGGGTTTTCAGGGACGAGGCCAATTCCCAGCGCTGTCAGCATCGGGGCTGGATTCATCCTCCGAGCAGCTGTCCCCGGTGGGAAAATCCTCCCAGCTCACATCTTTATTTACTTTGAGAGCTAAAGCAGGCTGGGTCACCCTCACAGACAGTAGTATAGGAAGAGTATGACCCAGTGCCTTCTGTTGCACCTGAGATGTATTTGGGGGTGAATGCATGCCTGTTTTCCCTTGTGTGTATATTGTGGCAATAACAAGAAAAACTACTGTAGTGTTTGGAAGAGCTCAAACAATTTGTCCAGACTAAGCCATAATCCTTCCTTTAGAATTGCATGTATTAGAAAATAAATGTTCTGCAGTTATGTCAGCAAGTTTTAGGGCAAAAAGGGTGAGAGCAAGGTTTGAGATGCCTACCTTTGTAGCAAAGACACTGGATGTGCAGAATCTGTGGTTATAGCTAATTGTGCCATTGGGAAGAAGATGTTTCTGAGTGTGGCATCATTTTGAAGGTTTTGGGAGTTTAGTGTGGTTTTTTGTGGCTCTTACGTTTTGTGGTTCATTGGCTCAATTTAACCAGAAGACTACAAAGAAGTATTGAGCAGGAAAACCAAGGCAGCTGATACATTGGTAGGTGATGTTCAGTGCTATACAGTTGTGCTAGACTGGGAAGAAACCCAGTCTCAACCTCAACCACACTGGTTATTCCCTCCAGCTCCTTGCATTGTTTATGTTGTTTTTCTCAGAAACCCCTTCATTCATCTTTCTTGCATTCCTCTTTCATGGTCCCTGCTGCTTGCTGGCAGCCAGCAGCTTATTCCTGTTTCACGACTTTGATTTTTGTTTTCTCTGTTAGGAAAGATTTTTGTGTGATACCAAATGCTGTGCCCTTGGATTTGAGAGATGCAGTGACTGAATAGATTTTCTTCTCAGAAAAATCACTGTTCTTTTGTGTCACTGGGAAAGTGCACAGATGCTCTGTGGATCCCAAGGGAAGAACTCTTTGCCTTGACTACTACTTAAAACTTGCTGGATCCATTAGCACTCGCAGAGCCTGACCTGGTGACTGTTACAATAAGTACTACAGAAATACAAATGTTTCTCCCTGCCATGAAGAATTTCTAATTGCGAAGTAAGAAATTGCCTTCTCTCATGCTGATGTGTAAGTGGTCAGGGCTCTTTGAGAAAATGCACTCAGTCTGGTTTGTGTTGGTGCCAGGCCTCCTCTTAGCTTATTTACCCTGGAAGTCATCTATCATTTTGTGCTAATAGGGCAGCCTGTCTCCTTGCTGGTGAGCTTTGTGTGTAGCAATCATGGTATCTATTTTGTACTGGTAGATTATCCTTCCCTTTCCAGAAATTTTTCTGGGATATGCGGCCTATGGAGAGGTACAGTGGTGGCATATTTGAAGGGTGCAGCAGTGATGTGGAGGAGGGGGTGGAGATCTTGTTTTGTGGCACATCGTGGTCTTGTTTCGCCCACGACCCAGTGGAGTCATCTGATGGAGCTCATGTAATGCTGTGCAAAATGTCAGGAGGAATGAGGTCTCAAGGTGGCGTGATTCACCTGTGAGGGGTTTTAATGTGGTGAATCATACCTGTCAGAAATTCTTCTGAATGCTTCAGAGTTAACTCTGTGTCTCTCTGGCTCCCAGCAGTGTCTTAAGGCTTCCTCACCACAACTTCACATTTTCCAGTGGTGCTCTGTCTTTTTTCACGTGCTTCCTTGTATCCAGGGGTTCTTGAATGTCTTACATGCTCCAGTTCTTCCCCTAAACCATGCTGACCTGGGAACAAACCTGAGGTGGTAAGCTGGGGTGGTGGAGCAAGGTAGCCAGAAACAGGAAAGGCTCTGCTGGCAGCAGCATTGTACCACAGTGGGTCTACTTTGGGCTACCACTGTTTTGAAGTTAGGGTTGGCTTCTATGAGCTCCACAACAACTTTGGTCATAGCAAGACCATTAAAGTATGATCATGTATTTTGCTTTCCCTTTAATGGGCAGTTATATTGTGTAGGCTGATAAGTCAAGACAGGAAGACACACTATGTCTGAAAAAGACAGATGAAGTTGCTGTCTCTGAAGGGTCTGTTTGAGCTCTTTGATGGTAGTGATGCTTAGTTCAGGCACATGCAGGAGTCTGGGTACTTTGGGGTCTTTGTGCTTTCGGGATCTACAAATGGAGAGTAGAGGACAGACTCGTACCTGCTGAACTTATTGACTAAACAAGAATAAATCCCTTTGCTCCCTGCAGTGGAATCAGGATGGCACAGCTGAAATGGGACCCAGTGAAAGCACGTGACAGCAGAGAGACATGGAAGCAGATTAACTTAAAAAACTCCCTGGCATGGGCTTTACCTTAGGTGACACTGTCAGCTGTAGGGGTGGTTGACTGAGGAAGGCAGTGTGTAAGTGGCTCCTACAGGGATCAGGGCAGCCTGATCCATGATCCTTAATTGTAATTGAAGACACGGATTCCAAAGAGCAAGTTGGGCTAGAAATATGCCGGTGATAACTTTGTTTCCCACAGCTGATATTCCAGCATAAGGAATTCAGTGGAGGTTTGAGGAGAGACAACAATACATGCATCCCCTTCTAGCCCTGCTCACCGGCTGTACTGAGGGGTGCTGGATGTGTGTGTGCATAGAACAATTGTGTGTGTTTTGCAGTAAAAGCTGAACAGCAATAATACTGGTTTTCCTGGACTGTCTTTTATCTAAATGGGAGAGAATGTTTGTAGAGGAATTCAGGCATCTCAGCTCTTTTGTTTTTTTGCTTCTTCCAGTCTCTTCCAAGCCAGGGACCTGTGTGAAAGTGCTGACGATTGAGCCCACAGGTAACTGCCGGCTGCAGGAAGATCTGGCTCTCCTGGCAGACTGCGCCCTGCCAGCCGAACTGCGGGTAAGGAGCACTTCTACTCCTTGTGGGCTCTGTGGGGCTGGGATATCTGCTCATGTGTGTCCAGTCACATCATTGCTATATAGACTTCAGTGCTTGCTTGTTTCCTGGTGCTCCAAATGCTGAAAGGCTTTCATTGCTTGGAAATACTGTAAAATTGTGTAATGAGGCCATCAGTGCTGGTCTTTCCCCTTGGATATTCCCCCCAGCAGGGATCTTGGTAAATAAAAGCCTTTCCATGTGGTTGGTGGGGATTTCCCCATTGAATACAATGGGACGAGGCTCCCAGCTCTTCTCTTTGCCATCCTTCTTGAGAATTAGAAATGTTGCAGCAGCAGGCATTGGTACCCAAAGGGATATGTAGGTGAAAGACGGCTTGCTGGGCTTGCTTGCTAGGAATTGACACACTGCAATGGAGAGATGCTTCCAAACCCTGAAAATACTTCCAGCAGAAATGTGAGTCCCTCTGAAGAGAATTTAACTTGACTGGCCATAGATCTGCTTTTCCCAACTATGTCTTGCCCCTCAGAAATAGCCCCCCAGACTGATGTTCACTATGTTAAAATACCATCGTATTATTAGTTAGGATCATATACGTGGATCTTCTCTCCCATTTGCAGAACAGGAAAACTGTTAGTTGTCTTCATTCTTTCTGCATCTGGTGTTTTCTGTAATATCAGCAGATTTATTTTGCTCCTATGTATGTCGTTTTGTTTCCTCTTTCTTACACCAACCACTTTATTTAATAACATGGACTTGTTTTAGGTGGCTGCTGTGCCCAGAGGTTGTATGACTGAGTGATGTAGCAAAGTTTTATTGCCTTTCTCTTTCTGTTCCCTGCCAAATAGACCTGCCTGCTGCAGAGAGAGAGTGTGTGTGTGTGTAGATGGATAAAGTTTCTTACCTTAATAAGCCAACATGTTTTGTGCTGGCTTTTTTCAGATATATTTCACTATAGAGTGAGTTTTTCTCCATCAGGTTTACAACTACCAATTTAGAAATCTTTCCTGTGTAACCTCCTCCAAATAACTGTTTGTGGCTTTCAATATGCTTCTCTGTATGTTTGCAGTCTGTAAAGGGAGGTGATACTATAAATAAGGTTCAGATTACCTCCCCAGGAATTAAAAAAAGGATCATGGACCCCAAAACAGTGAGATTTGCCTACATTTTAAGTCACTTCACAAATAAAAAGAATACTTCCTGTTTGATTGCTTGTTTCCAGACCTTGATGGCATACTCCTGTTAAGCCGTTCTTCTTGAGTTAGAAACACTTTCCTTCTTAATTCTTTCATGTAGAATAGAAGCTGGAAGGAAAAGAGGAAACTTGAAATAATGTAATCATCTGACAGTGCTGTGAATTGTGAGCTGTGGTTTTCTTGCTGTGTTCATTGATTGGAATGAAGGCAGCATTAGAGTTACTACAGCTGTACAAGTGAAGAGGGCATGGGCACACACACCTGCTCGCTAGGGAATTTGTGTGCCATGCACAAGTGTGGCTGCTTTGTTTAAGCCTGATAAATTCTAAAAGGTTCCCATTTTTCTCTCTCTAGGTACTTTTTGTTTGTTTGTTTTTGTTTGTTTGCCATTTATCTCTTATTCTACTGTTTTCAAGTTGTTAAATTCTGTGAATTGGGCACCTTTGTTCTGGAACAGAGGCATTGCACATCCTCATTCTTGCAGGGTTTGCTGCCATACAAGGAATTGTATACAAACTATGTAACCTAAAATGTCAGGAACAACTGAATAGTCACGCACAGACATCCGTGTTCTCAAGAGAAACATACATTATTTTTGTTTCCAGCCTATGCAGAACAAAATAGGTATTTGGCTTCTGGATAAAAGCCAGCATTTCTAGAATTTGGCAAGAAATGTTTTGAGCTGCTGCATGTCATGTAATGCCATATTATATGAAATGGGGATGTATTCAGCTTTCTGTTTCAGTATAAACAAATAATTTGCATGTAATGTCTTTGATACTTGGATGATGTAGGAAACTTTGTGCATTCCAATTTCATAGTTAGTGATAGCTTACATGGCTAAAACAATAATGATATCCAATTACAGCTCATTATTATTATTTTCTGGAGTGAGAGCTGTCTATTCTTTGAGATCTCAAACACATTTATAATTCTGGTACCTTGTTTCTCTTTCCTGTTTGTGCTTGAAAGCCTTTTTTATTTTCCATATTTCCTTTTACAAGTATGGTTGTTGTCTCTGTTTTGGTTTAAAGTAGTAATGGCCAGGATTTTTCTGTCCACAACAGCTGGTTCCTCAGTTTGTTGCAATAAAATTTAGCAGTGACAGATTTAAGTAAAATACCATGAAAAGCCAGGCACCTGTCAAAACCCATGTGGCTTCCCACTGTCTGCCTGGTTCTTCATGTCACATCTGCCAGGTGACCTCTGAGTTACAGACTCCAGGGCTTCCAGTATATGACACTGTAGGCACATGGTTTCCTTGTAACTGTTTTTCAATTACCTTTTAACTGAGATCTTATGTTCCAAACCAAGATGAAATCAGACTTAAAAGGATCAGAGTTTGCCGTGAAATAAATACTGTTCTTTCCATTCATATTGACACTTGGTGTGGCTGCAAAAAAGAGACCATTTGCCACTTTTGGGGTAAAACTAAATCTTGTAATGCATAGGAGGAACAGTTTGAAACAAGTAGATGGGTTCCATCTTGTCTGTCTGCACCTGTGTACTATGCTTGTCCGTGGCAGTGACTCCTATGCTTTGCTTTGCCCGTTTGGCAGAGGCAGATTAACTGAAATGTTTACAACCTGTTTCCAATTTAGGGGTTTTTTTTGTATCGAATTCACTTGCATCTGGTTGCAAGCTGCTAATCTTCTCTTGGATCACCAACCCCTGTATTTTGTGTTGTAATTTATTTACAATTTTCTTGCTGAGATAGTCTGGCCGAAGTACAAATTGCTGCCACTGATTTGTTTTGTATGTTTTTGCCTCCAGCAACATTTCTATTTAAGCTCTAATAGGAAATTTGTAGCAGTGAAGACTTGGTCCTCTGCATGTGATGGTGGAGAGTGAGAGTATTGAGAGTATTTCTATATGGTGATTGAGTTACTGTGGATGTGTTTGCACCTTGTAGGCTGGACTGTGTTGTGCTTCCTGGGCAGAATACTTGACTTTGGCAGCTATGCTTTGCCTGGACAGAGGCCTGTGAAGGAGGTTTTATGAATAGGGATGGTGGGAGGAATAAGCCAATTTTCTGCAGGGAGATCCTGAAAAGGAGATTAGATTCCTCAAGCATGACAGGAGAGGAGAGTAGAAGTAGTAGAGACTTGAAAGGGGAGTAAAAAGGAAAATTCTGCAAAGCCACTTCATGCTGAATAGGAGAAACAAAGACATGAACCTCCTTTTGTAGTAGGAATTGAAAATGACCTTGTAAACCTGAGCAGCAGAGTGGGGACCAGGCAAGGCTAGAAGCAGGAAATTGAGCCCAGAGGAATTTATAATTCAGGAGACAAACTCTGAGATAAATAAAACTCCTATATCCATTCCAGAGGGATGGACTCCTTTTAGATATTTGCCTTTGGACAATGAAAGGAGAACGAAGAAGGGGGGATGCATGTAGGAGATGTGGCATTTATCTCAGTTAAAATTCCTGTGCTACAGAGTTACATCTTACCAAAGTTTGTTTCTAGGTTTGTTTTACCTGTGATGTGCCTGCAAATCTGTAGCCTTCAGATTCACGTCAGAGTTTGTAGGAGAGGACATGGAAGCTGTGGGCATAGGGTGGGGAGAACAGCAAGGCAAACAGGGCGGGCAGTTGCATCACGGTACTGGTGTTCGTAGCACGCTGCCACAGAGTGAGGCTGTGGACCTTGGCTGGGACCAAGGACCAAGGCCTTGAAACATGAGGTACAGATAACAGTAAAATAGGAGCCTGGGGAATCTACAAATGGGACAATTTCATCTCATCTTCAGTGCTGGAGGTGCCCTTTTTGTGTTGCAGCTGTATGAAAAGCAGGTGACTGATCAGTTGGGCAGCATTCCTTGAATTGCTGCATCTCTTCTGGAATAGGAGTTGCCCTGTGGAGCAGGACTGCAGGAGAGAGGTGCTATGGAGAGCCAGCATGAATGCAACAGCCGTGTGCATGATTTGCATCACTCGGCTTCTCCTGTGATTAGGAATCAGAAGCTGCCAACTGTTGCTGTGGACAGACAAAGAGTGTGGTAGATGGGTCCAGATTGCCGTGGTCAGTGGTGGTGTGAGCTTTTGCCAGCTTGGTGGCTTGCCACATCCGAGAACCTGTTCTGTGAGAAACCTCACGGAGCCTGGCTGAGAGCTCCCACCCAGTGTGTTCCAGTCTGTGTCTTTGTTTAGCTCAGCAGGGAGGAGTCATCTGGCTCCTCAGTAGAGCTGAAAGTCAGGTTGGAGGCAGGTGAGTTAGAAATGGACAGGCTGTTATTGTGAGTCCAACCTTTATCATCAGCCCAGGGTTTTCCTGGGTGCAAATCTGGGATGAAATTTTCCTAGATGAAAGACAGCAGGAATAAACTCCTTGTCCCAGGTACCTCAGGGGCATGTGTATGGAAAGCAAGAACCAGGGGAAACTTTTGTTTCCAGAGATTGTCTTGGCTACATGACTGTGAATATAAACTTTTTTTTTTTACAATTGAACTACACTGTATATAGAATAAGGTGAAAGGGAAAATATTTGGAAGTGTCACTTTAAAATAACATAAGGCAAACATGAGGTTTTTTTGGTGTGTGCTGTCATTGTTGGCATGTGGGATTGGGTGGAGGTGTGCTGTTGTTAAAATAATTCACTTGAGTATTAATACTGCAACAACACTATCTTTGGCTGCAAATCAAATCAAAAATCTAAAATGTGCTTTAGCAATGTTGGATTGTTCAAGTGAGGCAGTAATTGAAGCCAAACCATTTCAAACTGGTGCATACAAAGATGTAGTCTGTACATTATTACATGTACCCAGTAAAAGGCTGGTCCTAAGCTCCAGTATGCTTATGGTTGCTGCTGCGTGAAGTAAACTTCACCTCCACTTGGTTATCTGCCTTGTTAGATGGCAGAGAAACACTTTCCAAAGGTGTATGGAGAGTCAGGAAATTTCCATGGATAAAGGAGGCAGCTGTAACTTGTACCAGGAATATCTCTTGTCAGCAGTGCAAGTTCTTCATTTCCTGACGTTGGAATCTGTGTTCAGAGCATCTCTGGTGCTCTGCACTGTGCTGAGGGAGTAGAGGGATGGCATTTTCTGGGAAAACAAAGAAGTCTGAACTTGGGACCCTGAGCATGTTTAAAGCAGGAATGTTAAAGGAAGGGTTTTCTGGTTTCTCTTGTAGGTTGGTTTTGGGGAGTTGCCATTTGACAGCACCGACAACTTCAACAGCTGTCCCGACGTGTGTTTCCGGGTGGAAGATTACAACTTCTTGTGCCATAAGGTGTGTGCTTGTGCTGTATTTCCTTCTCTTCCCTTTTTGCCATGAATCTAGTCTACTCATGTCCCCCCCTCCATCTATGCTGGATACACTGCAGAAGCAGCATTGATTCAGCCAGAAAACTGTATTTAAAGCATTTAACAAAGCAGCAAAGCCTGCCTTTCTTGCAGAGGTGTGGAGATAAATCTATAAATTCAGCTGCAGCATTCACAGCTGCAAAATCTGCTGCTGCTGGTGTATGAGTTCAGTGTCTGGAGAGGGGAATGTTTGATCTGCAGATGAACAGCAGTAAGAATGAATTTTGAGATCCAACCTCGACTCAAGCTCCTGCCTTCCATGCTGATTTCTAATCTCTTGAGTTTACCAATTGTGTTTGTGGTTCTGAGGGTATGCATGGATAGAATAAGGTAAATGTGGAAAAATATTGGAGATACAGCTTCAAAATGTAGGGAAAATCAAAGTTACAGAGTCTGAACTTCTGAAATACCTTTGAACTGCTCTGACACCAAATTAGTAGTGCCCTTTGGTTTGGTGCAATGAGCAAGAATGAAAGTGTTTTGGTTTTTCATTCCTCTCCAGGCATTTTTCTGTGGTCGCAGTGATTATTTCAAAGCCCTCCTTGAAGATCATTTCAGTGAGAGTGAGGAGCTACAGACACAGCCCAGCATTCCTGTGGTGACTCTCCACAACATCTCAGAAGACATCTTCATCCGGGTCCTCTACTACATCTACAGTGATGATACAGAGGTGAGGCCAGCCATTGGTCCTTCCTTCAGTGCTGGTTAGCTCCGAGGTGTTTTCAGCAGTATTTTTTTAAATCTGGAGCAGGGTGTGCGTGCATATTCTTAAATTTCACTGACCTACTCTGCTACCTCACTTTTGTCTCAGGAATCCACATACTGGGATGTGCTGTTAGCCAGGTAGGGTTGTAGTTCATGTGCATGATGTTCAGGAAGCAAATCCCTAGTCTTTTATCTCATAATGAGAATCTGGAAATTAGGTTGCATGCTGTTTATTGACGTGATAAATACAGGGCTTTGCAGCTTTACCTCTTGAGCTCTCTGGAAAGATAAGGGAAGCAGCTGCCAGCAGATGGCAGATTGAACACATTTGGAGATGTGGATAGGTTGAGAGGTTCTGCTTATTTACTCTTGGCATCATAGCCTACTTTTCCATTTGTAACAAGTCATTATTTCCACTGTCATCTATTACTGGGGTGGGCAAAGGTTCCACTGGGAGACCAGTGCCTTGCTGTGCTCACTGTCTCAGGCAGTAACAAAATAGCCCTCACCCACTTAGTTTTCAGCCTAATGGAAGGTGCAGCAAATCCCAGTGTTTAATTAGCTTCCTGCTTTGGTTTTGTGGCAAATGCTTTCAGCAGGTCTCGCTGCAAGATCCCAGAACACATTCTGGCATCAGGGCAGCGGCTGGAGATGCTGCTGCACCTGGCAGTGTCACTTCCCCCAAGCAGTGTTTGTGCTCTGGGTTAGGTGCCACATGCAGAGAGTGCACACAGCTGTGACCTTGTTTCTGCTGATCTGTTCACCTCCGGGTAGCAGTGGGAGAGATGTGTTTGGCAGGCAGTGAGGGCAGGATTGCCACTGGTATGCCAGAGAGCAGGTCCTTCACTTGCCTGCACTCTTCCCTCAGCCACTTGCTGAAAGGGCAGGCAGAGAGGGAAAGAAGCTGCTTGAAGATCCTCTTGACCTTGTGACTGCTCTGCAGCCTGACCCTGTTCCCTTGCACCTCTCCAGTCTGCCTGCCCTCCTCATGATGACTCACAGGAAGGATGTTTCCCAAACAGCTATTCCTTTCAACGGGATGCCTCAGCTGCCCTGTCTGGGCTTGGGTCAGGAGGACAGACAAACAATAATGTGTAGGCGTTAAAAGGATCTTACTCATATGTTTGTGTGCAGAATGGTGCATAGCTTGGGTTTCAAACCGAGCAGCCAAGATGTGAGCTTCTGCAAGGAGTTCACCTGTCATGAGAAACTACCAGAAAAAATGGTCAGGAAGACAGGAATGTAGCTTAAGTTCCACATTTATGTGTTGAGTGTTCTCCCTGCCCTGTGTTTCTCCAGCCAAGTATCAGCACTCTCAATTCCATGTTTCTCTTTACAAAGGATTTATGGTGTCTCTCTGCCATGCAGTCGTAACAGTGTTTGCAGTTCGGGGGAAGAGTGTGCAGAGGACATAAAGGGTTCCAGGCACAAAGACAAGTTGCTGATCAGAATACTTGTGTAGGCTCGAGGGCAGCTCTTGGAGGAACATTTGCCAGGTTTGTCCTTGATGAGGCAGTTGGGAGCTGCAGCCATCAATACTACTGGCTCAAACACCTCCAACTCCTGAGGTTCCTGCAGCTTATGAAGGGACAAAGCAGCACTTGATTAATAACCCCAAGAACTTTGTTACCCCATGTGCATACCACCCTCATGGCATGGCTCTCCTACATCTTGCATTCTTCTGCCCAGCTGCTGCAGGGTGTTTCACAGCTGGGTCACTTGCTGAGAGCTGTCTCTCCAAACACAGGTGCAGACAGCTGTGGGTAAGAAAAAAATGAGTTGTTTGCAGTTGTCAGAGGGAACAATCACACATATAGATGTGTACAGCCATGTGTTTGCTGCTCACTAGTTATCAGGAGAGTGGGCCAGGCTGCACCAGTTACCATTCCTCCATCCAGACCAGGGTGGCTTGGTCTCTAAATGCAAGGGCCCTCGCCTCCTCTACAGCCAGGGCACGCAGTGTCCTGCAGATCCACTGTTACAATGGATGTGGGTAACTGAGCTCTTTGCAATTCACATTAGCAGGAACAGAGAGAGGCTCTAGTTCCAGGTTAGTGACGCAGATGGCTGACGAAAATAGGATTTGCCCGGCCAGGGAGGAGAGGCTGAGTGAAGCTGGAGGTAGTGTCTCCAACTTTACAGCACTTTTTGTCCTCAGATCACTTGCAAGTACCCAAGAGGGAAATGGGAAGGTGGTTCTCTTTCTCAAGAGCCTTAAAATGTTAAAGGCCATTCACAACAGTTTAAGTTTGAGCATCTGGTGCATTAATTTAGTCCAGTCTGAACTCATGTTAGAGTTCCACTAGTATTTGATGTGCAAAATATGTTCTTACCCATTTGGGCCCCACCTACAGTTTCTTTTGTGTTCAGTTTTCTGTCCTAGAGTATACCTCTCTGCCAGGGAAGTCGTGCTAGCTGAGTTAGCAGAGCCAGTTTGAGGAAGAAATTTAAGAGAATTTTGCGTATTTTTCACAAAATGTGAGTCCAGCAGTATAAAATGGGAGGAAAATGTGGGGACAAGGTTCTTTGTCCTGCCAGCCTCTTCTGTTTGTCTCTTGGAAGTATGTCTGGTAAAAGCGACCTCCTGCCACTGTCACACTGAACATTTTTTAGCAGCCAAGTGCACATTGGTGTTTCAGCACTGCCCTGTGCTTAGCTAGAGGGGTTACCTGCAGCATGAGAAGCTCCCTGCTGCACTTTAAATTCCTCTGGGGTAACTTGAGTGGGAGACATAACTTGAAAGACAGAGCACTGTCTCTCCGTAGTTAGCACTTGTCCAGTAATGGGCCAAACAACACAGTAGTTTGCCAGTGACAAGCAGCATGCTCAGGACTGGGCAGTAACTCCCCTCTGTGCACTGCCAGCTGTCCCCAGAGAACGCCTACGACGTGCTGTGTGTGGCAGACATGTACCTGCTGCCCGGCCTCAAGCGCCTCTGCGGCCGGACCCTGGCACAGACCCTCGACGAGGACAACATCATCAGCATCTGGAGGATTGCAAAGCTGTTCCAGCTGACCCGGCTGGAGGACCAGTGCACGGAGTACATGGCCAAGATCATCGAGAAGGTACCGGAACGCTCCCCATGGCAGTGACTACCTGTGCCCCTCTATCTGAGACAACAGATTGAATGGTTGTACTTTGGTCTGTAGTTCATGGTTGTCCTCTCTGGATTAATGTGCTTCCTGAAAATGAGCAGCAGTTAAGTAGCAAAGCACATGGTGAGTTAGGACAGAGGAGGAGGAGTGTGACAGTACCCGATATCACCACAGTAAGCCAAATTTTGGTCCCTGTCTAGCACATCCCTGTGGAATGTGGGGTGAAAAAGTTGCCCAAAAAGCTTTGCAAGTACCAGGGGGAGGTGATTTTCACTGAACTTTCAGCCACTGTGCCCAGAGTAGCCATGGTGTTGCCTGAATACACCAGCTGCAGCCAGGAGAACCCAAAGGGGTGTGCAGGGGAGCTCTGTGCAGGAAATGGTTTTTGGTGTTTGCTGGGGAAATTCTTCCTGGCATGATGCTCTAGATAGGAGAAATCAATGTGACCTCTAATCTCCTCGAGGATGACAAATCAAATAGTAGGGGTTTGCTCAGGGGATAATTTGCTGTCAAACAGCAAGAAGTAATGAATTTAACACTGAAGTTTTCCTTATGGGGCTCCATTTAAGTGTTATCCTGAGTGATTATAGCTTAGTCTCAGGACTCTTGGAGAAAGTTGCCGTATGGAAGGATAAACTAGAATCTATGAAGGGTTTTTATCCTGAGACAGATCTTTATAAATGGCTTGTAGAGTTCACATGGGAATGTAACATTTTCACCTGCAGCTTGAAAGGTGTGAAATTATTTTTGGCATGAGAAAACAATGAAGGAAGTGGTTCTGGGGCTGTTACTTTGTTCAGTGTGTAGCTTGGGAATGACAGACACATCAGCATGTACCCACAGTCTGGCTTCTGAAAAAGGGTTTGAAAGCTGCTGAATATCCCAGGTAGTCATCAGGATATGGCTTTGCTTGTGTGTTCCCCTTGCATTCCCCATCTCTAGCTTGAGTGGGAGTCCTTGGACCCAGCATTGGCAATGTGCCTTCTTAAGGGTGTTGGCACAGACAGAGCCACCCCAGCTGATGTTCAGACATCAGTGGTTGCCAGCATCCTGTGGAGATGCACTGATGGCAGCAGGGAGAGATTTTGGCAGCATGGTAGCAGAGTAGGGCTCAGCAACCTGCTGCGCCCAGGCACAGTTCAGTAACGTAGACAGATGGAAGCTGCCTCTCACCCTTCAGCTCACCACACGTTCCTGGGGAACCTGATGCAGAATCATTCATGGGTGACCCAATTCTGTCAGGTTGAGTGCAGAGCAGAGCAGCTGCCTTGCTGGTGATGGTGGGGCTGAGTGGTGGGGGGATAGTCATTTGTGGTTCCCAATTCTGAAATGGGCACAAGCACTCTCTGGCTTCTCTGTTACAGGACATTGCCCAAAAGTGTCTGGCAACATCTCCTGGTTCCTGCCAGGGAGCCTTTTTGGGGGGAATATTGTGCCTGTGCATGTGCCCCAATACCAGAAGCAGGGATGCGTAGTTAGAGGGTGTTACAGGGCACTGTTGGAGGTGCAGGTTGCTTACAGCTGAGACTGTTTATTGTTGGAGTATTAGAGCCTCCTTTGGATGGATGGCAGGACGCATCTCCAAGTGGTGTCCGTAGGAGGATTTGGGTCTCCATGTACCCTAGCATTCCTTTCTTTTCTGTGGGATCCTTTAACAGTGTCTGAGACTATTATCCCAACCCTTGGCATCTCTTTACCTGTCTTCTTGTCTTCCTAATGGTTCTCTTGTCCTTCTGGTGCAGCTGGTGGAGTTGGAGGAGTTTGCGGCTGCTGTGAAGGAGAATGCGGAGGCTGTGGAGGAGCGGCAGGAGACTGACTCCATCCCTCTGGTCGATGACATCCGCTTCCACATCACCAGCAACGTGCAGACTTACAGTGCCATTGAGGAAGCCAACCAGAAACTTGAAGCTCTAGAAAACCTCCTGGCCAGTATAGGGCTCGAGTGCTGATGTGTGCAAACCCTGCCTGTCAAATGCAGCCTGCACAGCCCTCGCTGCGTTGGCTCCGAGTGCAAGAACATCTGAGTCTGAATGTCCCGCTTCCCGTTCTTTGTCCTCCTTCCCACCCAACTTCAGGCATGGTTTCTTTTTAATTTATTTGTGTCTGGACGTTTGCATTTCTGGTTGTGTTTGGTTTTACTTTGTGGGTTTTTTTTGTTTCTCCTTTCAGAAGTAGCTCCCAAAGCTCAGCCTAAGCAGTTGCTGCTCCTTTGTACAATACAGTGTGGAGAGGAGACTGTGAGCTGTTGGGAATGGTGAGGGAGCTGTTCTGGGGACTTCCTGCTGCCTGGGGTTAGGACCCATCCTGTTCTGTGGTTCAACAACATGCTCCCAAAACTGGCTCATGCCAGAATATTTATTGAATTACCAGCAGCAGAGGAAGGAAACTGAATGAAACTCTTAAAAAGTATATGGGAAAGGAGGTCAGCACTGTCACTGTCAGCATTATAAGACTGGCAAAAGTGGGCAGTGCTTCCCTAACAGGGACACAGAGGTACTTGGCTATGTGGAGGGCACTGTCTTCACCTGCTATTTTAGTATTTAGATGGAAAAAAACCAAAACAAAGTGATTTCCAGGTCTTCCCTAGCTTTTCATTGCTTTGAAGTGCTAAGAATTTAAAAGCTTTGCTTTCTGAACAAGCATCTTTGGAAATACAGTAGAGACCAGAATCCTTCCATTCTTAGAAAGCAGTAGCTTTCAATGCACAAAAGAAGGGAGAGCAGCCCTTTTTAAGAGGGGAAGGAAACACCTTCTTCTTGGAAACAGCACTTTTCCCTTTATTTTTATCCATTGTGGTAGGGCAAGGCTGACTTGCTGGTGGGTCTGGGAAGAGAGGTCACTGGAAATTTTTTTTAAAAGGAAAGGGGCCTTTTGGGTCTCTCACAGGGCTGCTGTCCCACTCTACGACCTTCTGGCTTTGCTCAGCCTTGAGCCGTGTAGCTTCATTGTTCTCCAGGACATTCACTGTTTGTATTAAAGAATGTTTTGAATCTGTGTTCTGCAGTAGGTCGTGTTATCTCGTGTTGTCTGCCTGGATTCCTAATGAGGGTAAGGGTGTTCCTTCTCCTTGGCACTAATCAGCAGGTGATAACCCTGCATAAAGCTTGCCTTGCCAAACAGGCTGCCCTTGGAGCTGTCCATCTCTGGAATGGTGTGTTGGGAGAGTCTCGAGTCTCCAGGCACAGGCTGGGCATGCTTCTCTGTGCTGTGCTTTGGGAGGCATTGAGTGAAGCACATGGAGAATCCTGCACAGGCACTGGGCTGCCATGACCAACTCATACAATCATTTTGGTCACTTCTAGAGGCAAGAGCTTGAAATACACTGTGTCAGGTGTGCTTTTATTATGTGATGTGGGAACTGGGCAAGGATCCCCTGCAGCTTCAGGATGTTGTTTGCTGTAATGGTGGTGGTGCCTCTCGTGGCTGAAGGGTTGGTTATCCGGGGTTTGGCAGGGACTTGCTTCAGGTGTGGATGTATTGGGACGATGGCTTTTTCTTCTTTGCTAATCTCATCAGGTGAGAGATTGGTATCCCACAGCAAGTGAGAGCTGCAGCCTCACTGCCTGTACCTGTCCTGCACTGAAGCTGTTGGCAGGTACGTGGGCAGGCTGTGGGCACCACCTGCGCTAAGCAGGCTGCACTCAGTTCTGAGGAGGGGACTCTGGCCTTTGGCCACTGTGCTTGGGGAAAGCTAGACTTTGGCAAAATCATGTGTCAGGATTGAGTTGCACTTGACAGAAGCTGGGGATAGAGCTGGGGTGAGGGGAGCAGGGATGAGGTTCATTGATATAACTGAACTCTAGATGCTTGTGCACTTTGTCGTCTGGGTTTAAGTGGTGTCTCTTGCAGATCAAGTCTCTGGGGCAGGGAATGGTGGTGGCAGGGTTGTTCAAGCAGCGTGTGCTTCAATTCTGTTTCAAAACCCTTGTGAAGAAGTGCAGGGAGTTGTTGTGGTTTGTTTTCTGCAGTCTTATTGGGGTGAGGGTGTGTCTCTGCAGGAGTGTGTTGCTGCATGGAAGCAGCAGGAGTGTGCTTCTGTTTGGGACGGTGACGTGGAGAGGAGCTGTGCATTTGTTGTGTGATTTGTGGAATGTACCTCCATGTCCACCTCTAAGCCCAGCGTGTCTTTGACAGGACCACCAAAGAGCCCAGCACAGCTGCACTGATGAAGGTATCTCTGTGAACATGGGGAGGGGAAGGGCTACTGAGGAAGCTTTAATATGAAGTTCCATATATTTTGGAGAAAGAAGGGTGAAAGGAGAACTGCTTGTTTTCTTGTCTAGTGGAGTGTCGGGCTCATGAAAGCCTGCTACAGAAACCAGCAGCTTAACCCAGCTGGTTCAGTTCCCCTGTGTTTCTCCTCTGTATATGGCTGAAGATAACACTAAGTATAAGCAGGATGTTTAGTTTATCATATCTCTTCTCCTCCTCCAGCAGAAATTCCTCTTCTGACATCTTTGTAGTCAGCTTTCCACAGCAGTGGTTGTGACAGCCCACGAGGTTTGCACGGAGCCACCGGAGAACAGGACGTGGCCTTTGCCTTCTGCTTGTGCTGAGCGAGATGCAGAAGCAGGATTATCAAGGAATGTGCTAATGCTTTTCTCTGCAGATGCCTCAGCTGCTAAAGGACACTGGCAGTGGGCAAAGCAGGAGGAAGGCAGAGGAGGAGCAGCAGTGCTGGGAAGCATTTTCCATATGGCTGCTCTTGAATAATTCCATTCCTGTGTCCTTAAGCATGGAGCAAGTGAGGCTGCAGTTGTACATGTGGGAGAAAAGGTCAGCATGGCCTTTTGATCTGCCTCCCCAGCAGTGCGAGTCCACGTGGGCTTCCAAGCAAATGCCTCATCTGTCTGCGTGCACTTAGTGGTCACATCTGCAAGGCCTGTCAGATTGTCCAATTACTCGGGATCCTTTAACTCCCCCCCATCCCTTTTGGCAAAATAGGGCTATCCAAAAGCATGCATAAGCAGATGGTCAGCATGCAGGCAAGCTCTCTAATTAAGATGAGCCAGGACAAAACTTAGATTTGAATTCACTTTATTCTTGCTGCAAATAATTTTATCACAAAATAAAAACCTTCTGATTTTTCTTCTGTTGCCAGTGTCCTTTCTGTGTTTTGTTGCCTCTGTCCTTTTTATTTACTACTAGCCACTTGCTGAATTAAGAAGATTGTAAAATTTGCCAGAGCGACATTATATTTAAGAAGAAATGTGTAAGCATGTGTGCAGCAATAAAATAGTCTATTTCACTATATCTGCTCTGGCTGTGATCTCTTTGTTAATGACTGACAAACATCAGCATGGCTTTATTTTTGAAAGGGCTCTGTGGGCTCCTTCATTTTCCCTTACCCACGCCAAGGACTGGCTCTGCACTGCCTGGCCTCCAAGCAGTTTGTACAGTCCTGACAGAACAGGTCAGTAAAGCACTAACTTGTTTTTACTGTCTCCTTTCTCTGAGAATTATTCCCTTTCTTTAGCAGCACCATGGCACAAGTTTGGTCACTGCCATGGTTGTGTGTCAGGGAGGTGATGTTTGTCTCTTACCTGCTAACAGGTAAGTTGTCTTTCCCTTTCTCCCTGTCATCTTGTGCCCCTGTCGTTGCTGACTGTCCACTATACCCAAGGATGGAGATTTTTCAGCCTTTGTGGTTAACTACTCTGACTTGTTCAGTGCACTCCTGGAATTGGAAGCCTGTGTTTTCTCCAAAACCGTGACTGCTGAAGTGTCTGGGCAGTCCTTCTCTGAGGACATGGGCACTTGTTTTTTTGTCTGCTTTCTTGTATGCCTGGGTGGCTACAACTGTGGCTACAATTGTTTGGGTAAAGGCAATAGCTGAGCTGTGTGTGCAGCCCCTGTTGACTTCAGAGCGTGACTGGCATCCAGGGAACGAGCATCCATCTTGTCCCTGTTGCTCTGTGTAGGAACACGCAATTTTCGGAGAGGAGATACTAATAACATCCGAATGACTAACGCTGTTGAAGGGAGGGCTTGGAAAAGTTCAAGGCTTAAACAGGTTTTCAGGACTCACCGAACAGTGCACACAAGGAGCAGCACCGTGCTGTGAGAGCCTGGAGTAAAGGATGAGCCTCTGCAAGAGGCTTGAGCTGTTCATGTTGTACAGTCATGGTCAAAGTGGAGGTGGCACTTCCCACGTAGCCGCTCGCAGTCGCTGTGCACTGACAGACTCGTCTTCTCAGGGTGACACTGTTTTCCTCTTGCTGTGGGCAGCCTGGCAAAGCCTGTCACAGGCTGGGGAGCCGGAATGTGTCTGTGCTCAGCTCCCAGGGACGAGTGATCCTGGCTAGAGCTGGTGATGGGAAACCATGGCTTGGCTCAGTTCTCTGCTCACAGGGGGTGGGTGTGCTGAGGAGCAGGTTTTTGTTTTACCTTCTAAGCTAAAACAGATTTGACATAACAAATTTATTAAGATGAAAGAGGCCACACCAGCAAAGCATTTATCAGAGTCGGGGCCTGTTTTGAATAAAGGTGCTGGCTCTGCTGGGGTTGCTGCCTGCCTTGAGGAAGTGCTGAGGGAGAAGGACAAAGAGAACCCTTTTTTAGGCTGCAAATGGTTTCAAGGGTTTTAGGCTGGAAATTGGAGGTGAGTTATTGACAATAACCAAGGCAAGGAAATTGGAGGTAGGTTATTGGCAATAACCAAGGCAGAGGGGCAATTAATTAGGGGACAGCAGCCACATTTGGGTGCAGCTGTGGACATGCAGATCCTTAAGCCAAAGTCAAGCTATGAACTTCCAAGCCTACATGTGACCAGCATTTGGGGAAAAGGGGATGAGCATGCACATGCCCTTTGCTTTTCGTAGTTGTGGTTAACTTTGTAAGCCTACAAGTGCAGGGCAAGGTTTGAAGGGCATTCCAGCAGATTAAAGAAAGCCTTGGAAGAGAATCAGTACCATGCAAACAACTAGCTCCAGTCCCAAGGGTCTGGCTGCCAGTTCCCAAAATAAGCTCTGAAAATGAGTGTGAGAGCTTTCCTCTCCCTCCTCCTGTTACCAGCAGAGCAAGATCAAGGGGAAAGAGAGCAGGACTGGAAAGTGAGATCTGCTCGCTCCTGACAGCAGCAGTCTGCCTGCTCTGTTTGCTGGTGTGGCAGAAGGCAAGGCTGCTGCTTTGGTATGTTGGGTTAGGAAAAGGAGGGGAAGGGAGTGCTGTGGTGTGGCCAGATGCTTCTGTTCATGGGCTCAGGGCAGGGTAGATTTGGTCCAAAATAACTTGATGTAGCTTTCCCATGGAGGAAACCGAGCTGGTCTGTGTTGCACTGCAATGTCATTAAAATTCCAGTAAGGAAAAATGCCTCCCTCTTTATTCTGTTATTACTTCTTTGTGAGCCAGGGTCATCCCAGTACCATTTGTACAAGACTGTGACACTGATGAGCTGTATGAGGCAGGCTGTGCAGAGACCTGCTCTGAGCGGAAGGCAAGCTGGTGTGTTAGTTGCTGCTCTCTGGGATGTGCTTTGGGAGATGAAGGCTGATCTTTCATATCAAGGCTAAGTTGACATTGTATCTCTCCCTTCTGCTCAGAAGGTTTTATTCTAACACATTCTTGGCACAGCATAGCAGAACTACCAATATTTCTATGAATTTTATTAAGCTTGCTTCCGTAACAGGAGCCAGCAGTCTGCTCTCTAGAACTCCTTCCATTCCCCTTCTTCCTGGATCTAAAACTAAAAATTATCCAGGAGTTTCAAAAGTTTGTTGGTGGCAAGTGCAATCTCCTTCCCTTTTCCAAAGGCTCTTCTTGAGAAGCTGAAAATGCTTCAGGTGAGTTGTTTTCTGCTGTGCTGCTCCTTTGGTGTGAGTGCCAGTCGGGCACAGCACCTTCAGAGCTGTTCAAGGTGCTGTCTCTGGCCGTGCTGCTCCTGGGGTGGCTGCTCCTTCTCTTCCTGGGGACAGGGGAGATGGTATTTCTTGTTTCCTGATTTTGTGACCTTTTCCAATCAGGCATGCAATTAAACAACAGCCTTCCCAGTCTGGAAGCGCACAAGGGGCCAGTACTTCCTGCTCTGCTGACTACAGTGCTCGTGGTCCTGCAGTGAGGGGGCACATCAGGCTCGCCTGCCAAGTCCGGCCTTTACTGGGGATCCAGGACCCGCCAGTCACGCACGTGCCCCCCGGCTGGGTTTTGGCACAGAGCAGCCTCAGCATGGGATGTGCATAAGCTCAGCATGGGAGGAGAGGGCTTGGTGTTAAAAGTGCACGGGGTGAGCCCTGGAAGCTTTTGATGTGACAAAGACAAGGGCTGCCCTGTGCAGCCCACAGGGAGGGTGGCTCACTGCTGTCATTGCAGCATGAGGCTGACCCTGCAGTCCAGCTGGAGGGAAAAGCTGTTTTTTTAATTTTCCTCTGTATGGAGAGCCAGAGTTGTTTATTTCTAGCATGTGGATATCTCCTGCTCCAGGGTTCACTGTGTCAGCCTGCAGAGAGCTTTGCTGGTGTTGCCATTGCATGGTTTTTTTATGTAAATGAAGACAAGATGCTGACAGAAAGGCTGCTGACTTTGTAAGGACTGGAAAACCCAGCTTTTCCCGGGGCTCTGTCTCATGCCAGGGTTTACTGTGCTCTGGCAGAGGTTTGTTTGCCTTTGGTCATGGACCTTTCTAAACTGACAAGGTGCCACTTGTCCTTTGCCCCTGAGCTGCCATTCCTTCCCCTCTGCTGTTCTTGTCTCTGTGTGTTTTCTTAGAAGACAAGTGTTTTCCATGCTTGACATCTTGCCCTCCCTCAGCTTCCCCCCAGGCCAAGCAGCTTTCTTTGCCAAGTTTCCTTTGGATAGCACATATCATGCGATCTACCCAAACTCTTAATTGATCTCTTAGGAATTGTTTTTCATTTGAATTCCTGGAATGTTTCCATACACTGAAGAGTTTCCTCCGGAGGGAAAGGAAATTAATCCTGTGTCCCTCCCTGCCGAGGAGTTGTGGCCACGGGAAGGCCGGTTGTTTGGCTTGTGCCTGTTGGGAGATGTGGGTTCTGCAGTGTTTGCTCACACTTGTGGCAGTTTTGCTTAATAAGGCAGCTGTTTGGAGAGCAGCAGGAAGGTGAGCGGCAGCTCCACATCAGCAGCTTCCCCATCAGATGGGGAAAGAGAGCATCCCAGACAGATAAGCTGGGAGAGCATGACCCTGTTTCTGTGTGCAAAGGAGACTTGTGCTCATCTGTGGAGAGAAGAGCAAATGACTGATCAAAACCATCCCTTCTGAGAGGCTGGGCGAGCAGGAGTGGCGTTGGCAGGTGGTCAGGCTGCAGTGTGTGTGCGGCACTGGTGGTCTCTGGTGGTGTGGTGGCACCTGCACAACCCTTCAGCTCCATCTCCCTTTTCCTTGATGAAATTCTGCCTGAAGCTGGGCAGAGACAGTGGCAGGTGGAGAGGTGCAAGTCCCTGCTCACCCCCAGCAGCAGCTCAGCAGTAGGTTGCAGCCCCACTTCTCCCTCCTCTGACGCTTAACCAGCAGCAAATGGAAGTGAAGCACTGTGGGTTACGTGCTGAGCAGATCTGAATTGACATTCCTCACCACTCACTGGAGCTGCAGCCTTTGCCTGCTCTCCGTGCCTGAGCCTGGCCTGGGTGATGGGCTGTGTGCTGCCAGAGGTCTGACAGAGGTGTGGTCCCTGCTGCACTCTGACTGCATGAGACGCCTCTTGTCTTATGTCCCAGTGGTGATGCAGGCTGTCTGTCCCTGCCAGGGTGACTGGAAAGGACTCCTAAGGAGTTCTCCCCCTCACCCTGGCACTGCTCTGGCTCCTGCTTTTCCATTCATTGGTTGATCCCCACCTAGTAGCAACCCCCAGAGCCAGCCTTGGATAACACAGGACTGAGCACAGGCGGAGGGAAGAGAAAAAGGCAAAAGCTTCAGGGTTCCTGCAGACTCGGAGGATCAGAGTAGAAGCACAGGCTAAAAACAGGAAGGCCACCTATGGCTGTGACAGCTTGCCAGGCATCAGGTGGTGACACCAGGAGAAGTGCACAGCCAAAACAGCTCCTTTGTGCTGGTGCTGCTCCCAGCCTTGAGAAGGACTGTCCCCTCCCTCCTGTGCTCGGTCCCTGTCCCAGCACCATGGTGTGCACCCTCCAGTGACCCTCAAAACTGTGGTGAGCTTAATAAACCACCAAAATGACAGAAGAGCAAGCTGTGGAGTTGCCAGTATTAAAGAAAATCTTGTTACTAGTGATGTTCCTTACTAGCACGGAGTGCCTGCTGGCTTGGTGGGAAGCCCCAGCCCTGTTGTCTGTGTTGATGTGCATCAAAGTCCTTGGCCAGAGCTCCTGACCTGGTGAGCTGGGGTATGATCAGACACAGAGCCTGCACAGGGCTGCAGAAGGAGAGTATTATTCTCTTGATTTAGTGACTTGAGGCATAAGGTAAAATGAGTTGATGAAGGTTGCAGGTTGGTCTGGTGCTGCTAATGACTCTGCCCAGAGGGCTGGCACGAGAGCATACTGTCCTGTCTGTCCCCTGCTGCAGCAGTGGTCATCTGTTCTGGAGTGTTAGTGTCTGGGGAGCCCTTAAAAATGAGTGACTTGTCCTGAAATGTGCATGAGGAGAGCAGGAGGGGACCTTGTGGCTGCTCTGTGGCCCAGCCCCACTCTCTGGGCAGGGGGGACGTTTCTGCGGTGTGGGGCATTCTGACAGCACCAACCCTGGGTCTGGATGGACCAGGAGCTCTTACAGCATCTGGGCACTGCCTGGGAGCTGACAGCATCAAAGCCACTCCCCAGCCTGATCTGCAGTCACAGCTGGGGACAAAATGTGGTATTTAATCAGCAGTTGCTCCTGGCCACGGTGCGGATGCTTCCTGTTGGAATTGGGTTTAGTTCAGGACCAACATCATGTTTTAATGGGCTTGTAAAAGCAAGGGAATCAGGTGTTGAAGCAGGCTGAGTTTGCCTGTTATTGCCTATCCTCCACCAGCTTCACACTGTTGTTTAATCTGGGGTGTGGGAAGCACTTTGGAATGGTCACCAATGATGCCCTCAGACACGCTCCGTTCGGAAAACATAACTTTATTATTAGTTGCAATATACATTGTATTCCTTTAAGAATCCTAAACTTGTATATGGTTTTTCCACTGAAAATACATGTGTATGTATATATGTTTTTATATATGTGTATATATATATATATAAATGTATTTTATTGAACTGGAACACAACAGAACAAGAGAGACAACCTCAGGAATTACTTGTAAAAGGAAACGTGATCCCAGCGGGTTTGTGCTGGCAGTATGCTAAGGTGAGTGGTATAAAAAGGACAGGCTAAATAGAAAACATGATGGGTTAGGCAGTGGGGAATGGCCTCTCAGTGCTACAGGTGGTGATATATACAGTAGTTACACGTTGCTATTGCTCAGTCACGAGTGCCACCTATTCTCCAGGGCAGACCAGGCTCTGGTGCGGCTCTGCACAGCAACATTCATAAGGCTGGCTGTGCTCCCTGCAAGTGGTACCTGCCAGTTGGAAATAGAGTGTAATTACATTTCCCTCAGCAGCTGCTCTGCTCATTGCTAATCTGGTCAACCAAGGGAGAATTCCTCCGGGGCTTGGTGAAACCTAACTGGGTCAGTATAAAGGAGCTTACAGGCAGGGGAAGGGATCAGCAACAGCGGTGAGAGCTGAAATGTACAGTTCAGTGTCTCACCTGGCCCAGGCTGATTTGTTCCTGGCTCCTTCCCTCTCCGCTCATTTCCCCACCTGCCAAGGAGCTGTGGCCCCTCTCTGCTTGGCAGCCAGCTCAGGGGTGTGTGGGGTCAGTGTGGGCAGTGCCCAGCTTCTTTTGGATAATTTTCCCTGTGTTAATTGCCTCAGAAGGTAACTCTTCAGAAAACTGGCTGAGGGTGGCAATACCTGCTGCTGTGCCATGGCTTTGGGGTCACTTGGCTTTTTTTTGTTGTTGTTCTTTGTAGGTTTTGTTTGTTAACCTTTTTTTCAAACACAGCCTCCCCAGGTCATGTGCCACTGCTGAGCTTAGCTATAGACAGGACAAGTCTTCCCCAGATCAATGTAATTTGTTTTCCTTTATTTCTGTTCAGCTGCAGATGTTTCTTGGGTGAAAGGACACATTTTAGCAAAGGCACTGACAACGGACTTTCCTCTGCCTGAAGCCAGGTTGGAGGGTGCAGACGGGCTCCGACCTTTCTGCTGAAGGGTCACTTCCCTCTGCCCTCCTGCAAAGTGCTTGTCAGTTTGGAAGGGATGTAAAGAATGTGGGCATTGATTTACTCCTCCTGACTTCCTCAAGAAAAGTGCTTTCAAAAATCCTATCCTTAAGTCATCATCTTGCTACTACCCCGCAACGTCTGTCACCTCTGGATCACACCCACTTGTTTCCCCTTCCAGCTGAAGAAGCAGGTGAGATTTATCACTGCTGTGGTGTTTCTCTTCTTGCTGTCTTTCTCTAGCAGCATCTGGCCAGGAGGGAGCTTGCTCAGGCAAAAGAAGTTACCTCAAGACAGGCTGCTGGAAGATGGAAAGCAGGTGACTTGTGCATTGCTCCTTCCCAGAGTAAGTGTCACCAGAGGTTTAGCAGGGGCTGCTGAGAACAGCTGATTGCACTGGAATAATATTTCAATAAAAAGCTGGCATTGCTGGGAGAACTACAGCTTGTTCCTCTCTTTAGAGGCAAGAAAATACAAATGCCAAAGTGCCTAGATCAACCTGTATAAAAGAGCTTCCCTGACTTGGGCCCCTTAGGGCAACTACAAGGACACAACCTGCATCCACACATCTTTCATCCATCCACGCTGCTGGGACTGAATGAGTCTGAGCCCTAATTCTGACTGTTATTGCACAGAGGTCCCTTTCCTGAACCTTACCAGAACTGCTTCCAAAGGGAAAAGAGGTGGGTGACCCCCCTGACTGTCACAGGAGGTATCCAGCCCTGGGGACAGCAGCTGTTTCTTGCTGCTGCAAGGAAGGCAGTAAGGGCTGGTTTGTCACTGGAGGAGATTCTCTCTCATATTGCAACATTTGCATTCTCTTCTTGCAAAACCAGAGGGAGAAGTGCAAGTTAAACCCCTTCCCTTTGGATAGTGCCAAGAAGTATATTCACGCTGAGGGCCATCTCGCTGGATAAATCGGCCTGCACAGCCACTCTGTCATCACTGTGCAGCTTTTACTGTGTCAGTACAATGTCCCTGCTCTAATCCGGGGTCTAAACTCTTTCCTCTCAGCCTGCTGCTAGCAGAGACTCAGGCAGCTCTAGGATTTGGCTTACCTGAACCACAGGCCCAGTCCAGAAGCTCCCCCACAGAAGCTTGCACAGCAGGGTCTGTGGATGCCCCCATACAGCAAGGTGGGGGTTGGATGGATGATCACACCCCACACTCTGCCTTCAGCTCCCCACGAGTCCTAAAGGGCTGAGCTCAGCCCCTCAGTGATCTACCCCAGTGCTGATTAGGAGGAGACTGGGATGAGCTTGGACAGGATCTCTGCTCATGCTGTGGGTCTCCTGCTAAACCAGCGGACCATGAGGACACCCACTGCTACTCCCCACCCACCAGATGCTCTGCACTTCTCTCTAGCATTATTTTCAGGACATTTTCCAACTGATGAAGGAAAACAACAGATTATGACTGTAAAGTTATGGTGAGAGGACCGGATCCTGGTAGGACAACATTGTTCCTTGCCAAGAGAAGGAATGATTAACTCCTTCTTTACTCTCCTCCCATTTCTTTCCCAGCTTCCAGCCACCTCTATATACATCATATATTATATTACTATATTCTCTTATAACTTTGACTTTGCTTTTTCAGTTTCAGTAGCACAAGTGATTAATTCCAAAAGAAAAAAAAAAGGAGAGTAAAAAAGGAAGGAAGGAAGGAAGGAAGGAAAAAAACCCTGTCCCTAGGAATATTTACAGAATAGTTCATCTTGCAGAGGAGATGGGGTTTGACATGGGGAAAAGCATGGGAATTTAACATGCTAAGTGGGTTTGATTCCACATTCCTGCTCTTCCCTCTGGGATCCTGCTCTGATGATAAAAATCAAAGCACTGTTCCATATGCTTTCCCCGAGTGCAAACTCGCAGAGGACGTGCAGGGTGGCCGGGGAGGCATCTCTGTGCTCTCCCCCAGCCTGGTCTGCTTAAAAAGGTAGTATCCAAAGGGGTCGGATCTTGAAAATCAGCCTTTCACCCTCAGGGAGCTGTCAGCTCCATCTTTAGCCTCTCCTCATCACCCAGCACCTTTGTTAGTGCTCTCCTCTCGAGGACCAGGGTTTTTAAGGTACTGGATGGTGGGGACAAGGGACGCACCTGGCATCAAAACCATGAAGTGGAAGATACTGATTTCTTTTACATACCAATAATTATTGCAGTATAAACACACCCCTGTCACCCCAGTGAAAACAGAGAAGGGGAAGCCGTGGGGAAAGTTTGGTGGGCGAGGGGCATCCCACAGCTATCAATTCTTCTCCAGATTAGGGCAATGGCCATTTACATCAGCAAATAATGCCCCACCCTGTGCCTCTCCCCCCACTCTCCCTTATGCTGTGCGTGATAAAATACCCAAGAATCCCTCCATGTTAGATCTTTTTCCAAGAGATTTCTAATAAGAAAAAACATCTATTCCCAAAAAACCCCAGTAAGAGCTGCAAATGCAATTGCTCTTAAGTATGGCTGGTTTCCCCAGCTGCTGAGACCTTCTGGCCAATCCATGTCAGTATTTCTGTGAAGACAGAGGTAGAGACCTCGGGCAGCTCTTTGTGGAGGGCATGATAGGCTTCCTCATACACCTGCAACCAGGGAGAGAGTAGAGATTAGCACAGAAAAAAAAAATCTGCATGAACAAAACAGCCTTCAGTCCCCTCTTGTCGACACCCACAGGTCCTACATATCCTGCCCACAATTTGTCAGTTTTTTTCTGAGATGTAGCAGGTTATGAAACCAAGGAGATGCCACTGGTGGTGCTGGCCCTCAACAAGTGGGAAGGTGTTGGCATTGCAGCCTGTGGATACCAGAGCACCCTGCTGCCCTTTAGGAACATAATGCATGTCCCAGCCCCATCCATTTCTTGCTTCCTATCCCACTAAGGAGGAGGAAATACTTATCATGCCCTTGGAGTGTAAAGGACAATGGGGGATGTTCCCATCATGCCTTGTGCAATTTTACTCCTTTTATGCTCAGACTATCCAGTTATTTCTCCAATGACAAAAGCTTTCCCTTGGTCTCCCTGTCTCTCTTTCAGGTTTATTCATGTGATAACAATTGGTTAATCAACTGTGATTCTCTTGAAATGAGCAGATGTGAAGTGGCTTTTGTTGTCCAGCGTTTTGGAAAGACCTCCCTGCACCTTTACACGCTGGGACATGAGGTAAGGCTGGTGCTCGCACAGCTGGCATTGTTTAGAAGAGCTTTCAGGGTCAACGCTTTACCTGCTTGTGAGCCTTGCTCTACTTCTACACCGAGCTGCTTCGTGTCCAAGACACCCTCTAGGTACACAGCCAGCACAGGGGCAGGCCTGGAGATTGCCCACCACCCCCTGCCCCCGGCCTGGCTGTAGCTGGTGAAAGGCCACCACACCGAGCCCAGGGAGGG
Organism: Edolisoma coerulescens; assembly: GCA_013397115.1. Lineage (NCBI taxonomy): Eukaryota > Metazoa > Chordata > Aves > Passeriformes > Campephagidae > Edolisoma > Edolisoma coerulescens. Next base: position 119,384 of record VWZW01004088.1, read on the forward strand.
CTGAGCTTGGGCTACCTCCTGGTGAAAGGGGCTGTCACCTGCCCAGCCTCACCAATCCATCAGCTCTCTTTGCCTCCAGCTCCCTGGAGGTCAGCAGGCTCCCTACCCCTCACAATCACTCATGCTCAGGCCAACACTGACAGCACAATCTCCTAACAATCAAGAAATCAAGATGACCTTGAGCGTTTTGTCCTGACTCTGCACTGTGTCCATCAGTAAATAGGAGCCCCTGATATCGCAGAGCTTGTCAGAAGAGCCGTGTAGCACCAGGATGGGCAAAGTCAGCTTGGGCAGGGCTCGCTCAATTCTGGCAATGGCATTCATCAGCTGGATGACGAAGGAGACCTTCATGCCACCATGGTAGACCAAGGGATCAGATGTGTAAGACTCCATCTGGCAGGGAGAAAGAGGTAATTTAAGATTAGCATATTTCATGCAGATGAGAAAAAGCAGATCAGCCTGGCAGAGAAGAGTCTCTTCCCTTGGCTTGCACAGTCGTTTCCTGCTCTCTCAGGACATCCTGGCCATCAGAGTCAAGGTTGAGGTACTGTGGCTTCCCAGCACTGCTCACGCAACCTGACATGCTCTTTTGCTGAGTGTTTCTCTCTTACACCACCAGCAAATTTTCAAGCCAGAGCTCTTTGAAAGGAGCTCCTGCATGGAAACAACCAGTGTCGGACAAGGACCATTCCCACGGGAGCACCTGCCTGCATTTCTCTCCTCTGCTGTGCCCTCCTGTCATTCCAATGTGAACATCTCTTCTATCCATATCCATATCTCTTCTACAGAGGGGCCTTCAGACTGTGTTATTTGAAAGCTGATGTTCTCCGGGCCATTATCCTCTCTGCTGAGGGCTCAGATGTTCTCTTTCCCTATCTGGGGGTGGAGACCATGACCTACACCTACAGACACCTGACACATCTGACTGCAAAGCCAAGGGGTCATCTCTGCCTGCAAAGTGTGATGGACAAAGCAGCAAATGATGGTTATTAGGTGGAAGGCAAAAAAAAGCAGTGAACAACTTGCTCAGCCAGACTGTGAGGGGATAAAAATGCACAAGAGCTGGTGCAGAAAGTTGCTAGGAAGGAGTAGTTACCGCAGCAGGCAAATCTACAGTAAATATTTGTATACTGTATGTGGAGACGGCCCACACAGCCCCCACCATCGCAATATTTGCCAGAATGCTTTGATTATGGGCTGGTCCCTGGCACAGCCTCTAGTTCCTCCCAACCCTGGCAGATGTTTATAGAAATGATGGTTATTTATAGGTTAGCTGAAAATAGTCTCCTCCTCTCCTCACAGGCAGTGGGATCTGTTCAAATTCTACCTTGGAGGCATTAATGTGAGGTCCTTTTGCTTCTGCCCATGCCTGCCCTGAGGGGACCATGGGTAGGAGGTGACCCAACAGGCCACCCAAGGACATGTGGCCATGTGTAGGTGTAGGCACAGGCAGGCACTGTAGGACAGTATGGAAAGAAAGGTTTTGGGGTGGATTCTGCCCTGTGAGATGAGATTCTCAGGGTGGCAGGACAGTACATGGTGGGGCTTTCCCATCTGGATGCATTCACTTGCCAGAGGGTTTGAAGCCAGTTTCCCCTGCTGTCATCTCAAATGTGCTGGAGCACAAAGCACTGGAAAAGGAGGTGGCAGTGAAGCACCCTGGTGCTCACAAGCCTTTCCCCATCACTCTCTTGCTTCCAGTCCCCACCATCTCCCACTGCTTGAATCCATGGTTCCTACCCCCATGTGCAACAAGAGGAAGATGTGGGGGGAAGTTTGAGACTATTAGTGGCTGACACCCTTCAGACCCAGCCCGCAGTACTGAGGATGGTCCAGGGAGGTACAGCTGTACAGCCACTCCACTTTGTGTTGGAGTTGAACCAAAAAAATATAAGTTACCATAGAACCCACTTAGGGATCCTTGGATGTGGTGGATGTTTCTAGGATTTGATTAAGGCCATTGTTGTATTTTGGTCTCTGTGCAAGATCGTGGCTACTCTGAAGTGAGGGGCAATTTTTGGCAGGGAGACAAAGATAATCATCACAGCTCATCATATTAGGATATTACACATGGCATCTGCCTTTCAAAGAAGCAAGTGCTTGCTGAGAGTCTGGAAAACTGCTTGTAAGAGGCATCTGCAAAGATGAGACTGTGGTTAAGACACAGTTGAGACATACTGAACACCCTCTGCTCCTGCTAATGGCCCTGGGAAGCAGAGGGTGAACAGCACACAGTCCTTTTGGCTCCGCATGGACCATCCCAGTGCCCAACCAGCTTGTTGGTGCAGAAACCTCCATCGGCGTCTTCATCCTCTACACTGTTCAGCTGTACCTTCCCTGCTCTCCAAAATCCTTCAAATAGGGCAAGAAGCTGCCCGTCTTTAGACAGAAGAACTGTCCCCTTGTGAATGTGCTCATGGAAAATGTTCAGCTCTGACTTCCAGAACACCAAGCACCTGATGGGGTGCAGCTCACTCTCCTGTTGGCAGCTGGGTCTACCCTGATATTCTCAGCCAAACATGGTAACTTTTCATCAGGTTTTGAGCAAAACCACTGTGTTGCATTGGCTACTTAGCAACTGGCTAGAGCCTAATCTGGACCTATGTCACAGCACTGTGCTAAAGCGACACAGCTTTGAGATGGGTGGATTTTATTTTTTTTTTTTGGTTGATGGGTTTGGGTTTTTCTTTAATTGAATGCAATAAATAAGAGACTTTGCAGGGGGGATTCAGGAGGGATGGGTGGGTGGATTGACAGAAGGTCCCTTCCCATGGAGTAAAACAGTGTTGATGAATTCATGTGAGGTGGCCCCGTGCCCAGCCCCATAAATGCTAGAAGAATGACCTACTGGGTTTCTTTCTTTCTCTTGTTGTCTGAAAGAACAGGAATTTTTTAGCTACTGAGCAGCCAACAAATATTTTTGTGTAGATGATGGCAGGAGAAAAAAAAATAATAACCCAGTCCCAACCCAAAATGGTCAGGACTGCAGGGGCTGTATCCTGTTCCCAGTCAATGAACAGGAATCCTTGTCAGAGTTAATGCTCAGTGCATGGGGTGAGTGCCAAGCAGCAACTCTCTGGGGAAGGAGGAAAGACAGGGAATGGGCTTTATATTCTACAGGCTACAATCTGCAAACCCTGCAAGCCCAAAGCTGTTGTTGCTGCACCAAGCTCTGAGACAGGGGGCAAGAACAGAAGGTGATCCCGGGAGAGCCTGTGACTGCTTCCAGACACGGTCAGGCAAAGGCTCTCCAGAGTCTCTCACAACAGCTCTTTTTATCTTTATGTAATTCTAAGGCAGAAGTAACCATCAGGTTGCTGCATCACATTGCCCTGTTTAGAGGTCTGCATCTCCCCTTGCAGCCTCATCCTATGTGGACTTGGCAGGAACAAGACTAAAGTCAGGAGGACCATTCCACTAAGTCAACAGCAGCTAACAACAGCTAGTGGGGTAAAGAGGTTCCTGCCACTGTGGTGTCATTCCTCCTTGGAATAACAGGACTGGTTTTAAGGTTGCTTCTTGCTCTCTTTTGTCTCTCTTGTGTTTGATACAGCAAACATCAAACAAACATCTCTATATCATTCTGTGTTTCAGTCCCCACACCCTGAAGACAGCTTTCTGGGAACACAAACTCATCAGGAAATTCTTGGATGTTGTCCCAAAAATGTTTCCAGTGAATAGAAAGCTGGTCTGGCAGGAGAGTATGTGTAACCTATAAATAATGGATGTTTCCAGCACATTGTGTGCTTTAAATCTGAGCATCTTGAATCCAAAAGGAGGGTGGAGTGTGCTTAGAGGCAGCCAGAGGACCAAGATGCTGTCTTGTCTTCAGTAAGTGCCTGGAGCCTCAAATCCTGGTGCTTGAAGGGGGTCAGGAAAGCTCTTTACATTGCTAGCCACAGCTGCCATGTCAGCTGTTTGTTCACTACAGGTGAGAAGGCAGCACAGCACACAGGGGGTGGTTGTCTCATTTGGAAGACCTCTCCATTACAGGCAGGCTCTAATGAAGCAGACCTACACCTTTATCCACTGCAAAAGGCTCTCCCTTGCTCCCCGGAAAGGGCAGAGGAAAAGCAAATCTCCAAGGAAGCTTTAGAGACTTGAAGCATCGCAGAGCAGACAAAGCAGCAGCAAATACGTGGTTAGAAAGACAACCCAATAGCATTTATTGTAAGGTATGTCCAGTGGTTGCTGTGGTGATTCCTAACATCACTGCAACACGGAAGTGCTCAGTCAATACTCTGCACCAATTTCAGGAGCTCTCTGGCACTTCCTCAACTGTATTATTATTCAGGATGTCCCCACATCATCGCTTTTCTCCTACAAAGCTACTGAGTGCAGCAGTAGCATCTTCCAGCAGAGCATCCAGCTCTTGGAGGTGTATTTAAAACACCCTTTAATGTTTTAAATTTAAAACACCCTTTAAATGCAGCTGCAGCAGAATTCAGGTGTCACATAACAAGTCAGTGCAGAAGCAGGCACAGACCCACACGTCGCAGCCACGCTCACTCTTCAGGTAGGGAATAAAGCTCTCCAATTCCCCTCCTCGCCCAGAGCACTGACTGCTTTTATCCTCTAAATACAAATGTAGATGTGAAAACTTTCCTCTGTGTCATTTTAGTGAACTGATTGTCTAATTTAAACCTTTTCTCTGGATTATATGCAACAAGTTATGGCAGCTGAATGTAATTATGAACAGGTTTCTACAGCTAGACTGAAGTCAGCCTTCTTCCCAAGCATATATTTTGTGCAGCCTCATATGGTGCTTTCGAGCATATGTCACACGCTGCATCAGCGGATGCACATGATCTCGCTCCATGCTAGTCCTGTCTTCTTTTCCTCAGCTCCTCGGATCTTTCCACCTCCAACACACTGAAATCTTAGGCTCTGTTCACAGATAAGTGGACTGAAAGTCATTGGAACAAAAACCCCTCTGGCAGTGCCAAGAAACAACCCTGAGCCTTGAGGCTGTTCTGGGAGGCTCTTTGCTTTCCAGTTTTCTGCATAGGTGAGCCAAAGATGTGGGATATGCTGAGGCTGGATGTGCTCCACTCACTCAGATCTTTGCCCCTAATCCTTTGAGCTCCAATTCTAATGCTGGTCGAGCTGCCTCCCCAGGGAAAGGCAATTTATTAACTCCAAGTTCAGGTGTGAACCATTGCATGAACAGTAGGGAAAATTACAGCATCTGTCAGTGAGATGTGAGCTGGCATGGGAGCACAGGAACAAGTGACCACTGCACCAGCAAAGCTCTTGAGACACCGTTGAGTGCCATTTTCTATAATTCAAGTTGCTTTCTGAAATGCACCAAGTTCTGGGTCCAGCCTAAGCACCTTCATTCACCCACAGTTTGTGTCTCTTTTCCACAGCAGTAAGAAGGAAAATCCCTCGTTAGGTGGTGTTGCAGCAGTTGCAATGACACCTGTTTTTGCAGTGATGGCATGAATAGGCCAACACAGTTATTACCAGGAGGGAGGGGGAATGGGAAACAAATCCCAGGCTTTTATGGCACTATAAAAACTCAACCCCAGGACAGTTCCATGCACAGCCACAGTGGTGAGGCTGGAGCTGCATTGTTACAACGGCTGCTTCAATTGCAGCTCCTTTAAGTATTATTCTTGGGTGCAGCATGAATATATTGTTTGTTTGGAAAGGCTGTAGCAGAGTCAGAGTGCGATCCAGGAGACCTTGTAACAAGTTCTTTGGGTCAAGCACGCTCTTTTCCTCTGCTTGAATGCATCTGGCACAACGTGATCTTGGTTTGGAAGCAGGAAAACATATCTCCAGGACCGTAGGGTTTTGCACGATTTCACCGCAAAGAGCAGGGGTGGAAAAGTTGACTTTAGCAGTGTGTTTGCAGCCTGAGTTGGGTTTTGCTGCTGTGCTTCCCACTGCACCCAAGGCTCTCTGTCCTGTCTGGCACCCAGAGCAGCTGCGGGTGCAAGGCACACCCAGGGAGAACAGCTGGTTTCCCACAGTCTTCTGTGTGCAGTCAGTTCCACTGGTGTCAGAGATACATCACCTTTCTACACCAGCACAGATTTTTGCCCTCCTGATTTAGCAAAACACTTGGGAGTTTTTCTGAAAAAAAAATGGCAGGACTGGGACAAGATACCAACTATGCAGTGACTTAAAATGACATTAAGGTTCTCACCTCTTTCTTGTTCCGGGAAATTGCATTTGGATCTATCGATCCCAGGGACAGGTTTGGGAGCACAAAGTTGAGCACTTTCGCTGCAAAAACCTGTGGGAGAGGAAAGGAAGCAGTCAAAGAGCCAGTTAGAGGAAGAGAGGGAACATAGAGGCCTAAATCCTGAGCTGATGGAAGTCAGCACAGGAGTTAAATAGTTGAGAATTGTCAGCTAACTCTGGAGAAAGATCTGTCCTATATTTAAAACATTTCTCTTAACAAGGAAAGTGTTTAAACTGCTCCTGGGAGCAGGGAGTGGGTGTGCTAGACTGAAATGCCGTCAGCTGTCCGTCCACATGCAACAGCCCAACTTCATTGTACTGTGCCTTTTCCTCATTCCTAAGTTAATTTCTGAAAAGGCCTCAGTTAAACACTTTGATAGGAGAAGGTCATTTCCAACTCTTGGAGGGCTGGTTTTTGGTGTTCTATTGCCCTTTCCTTGCTGCCACAGCTCTGACTTCAGGCTGTAGCGCATAAATGATGTTGGGTGCCATTTGCAGGAGTTGCCTAGGCTGCACTCGTTTTGATAAGCGTATTCTCCAGGGAACCTGTAAATAAACAACAGCCAAGTGTGCATGCATTGGCTGAGGGAATCCATTGCTTACACGTCTCCTGGGAACAACACACAAAAGCATCGAGCAGCCCAGGCTGGAAACTGCTGGCAGAAGAAAGGGTAACATCTTTCATTTCAATAGCACTACAAGCACGTTGATACCAGGGCTCTGCTCTGATCTTTGATAGCTGCCTACAATTAAGTGATCACCGCTTAAGTGAGAAAATACGCAGTTAGTGTTCACTGGTCTGTTTTATGGCCCTGTGGTGCTCACAGCTAACACTTGTAGGTAGGCTGTCCCCTGTGCCCTCTGTTTCTGCAGATACCTAATCACTTCTGAAGCACTCCCTGGCACTTCAGATCACGGATGACACATGACAGATTAATTATGGTATTAGAGGAATAACACAAGGCTGAAGTCAAAGTCATCCAGGAGTGAAAAGCAGTAAAGACTCACAGCAGGTTTGGGAACATGTGTGTACCTTGGGGCAGATATGAGTAGGAACCAGTGTCACTGTCTAGCAGAATACTGAGCCCCTCACTGGCTATGACATTGTGTCAGCAAACTTAATTTTTGCTACATAACAATGCAGGTATGAGCTTATGATGATCCAAGCAGGAATGGGGTTTTCTTCATTTCGTGTTAACTCCAGGCAGTGATGATTTGAGCTATGCACCTTCATGTATCCTAGGCAGGATTATGGACTCTGAACCTGAGACTGTCATCTCTGCTGAACTGGACAGAATAAAGCATAAAAAAAAAAAAAGAGGTTTTAGTATAGTACTTTCTTCCAGTTTGATTATACCTTAGGAAAAGTCCTTTGCAGTGTTACTGGGTGTAGATTCAGGCTGAAAGACAGTGAGAAACATGATGTCCAGTCAGGTTGGAAAGAAATAGATCAGCAAAAGGCGAAACGGAAAACACAAAAGGTAAAGGGAGAATATTGTGTAGTGAGTCCTTAAACAATAGGCTGAGGGTCAGTACAGGATTAAACACCAGGGAATGTTTCCTAAGGGGTTGTCCTGCCCACTTGATTTCAAAGCATTCAACAGCAGAAATGTAGTGGGAGATGCTCTTTCACCCCTGCTCTGCCCTTTGCCAGCATATGTGACTCCTGTCTCTGCAGCCTTTGAAACTTTGAAGATTCAGGGCTGAATTTTGTCCAGGTCAGTTGAGAAGAAAGGGGGGAAGGCAGCAAGATCCCTCTCACTCCACTGGATTTGCGACTGGATGCTTCCATCAGGACACAGGATTTACAGGGCACTGGTGAAACTGTGTTTCTGCGAAGAACAGCATTTGCCCTTCCTGCACAGAGCCTGCAAACATGCTGTGCTTCTGCTGCTGCCAGGGCTGGCTCAGCATCAGGGAAGGTATTTCTAAGAGGGCCTGAAGGACCCAGTGTGTCATCTGGCTCACTGTTATTGTTGCCTTGAGCCCTCATTTTTTCAGGCCAAGGTAAATTCTTGCTCAGCTGGAAACTTCCCCAGCAAAGGGATGAATGCAATGGTCCTTGGGAAATGGCCCAGGGCTGAGAAGTCATACCAGTTCCAAGGGAAAACTAAGCCTTTGTTCCTCAGAAGCACAATCACCATGAAATGTTTTTTGACTCGCAGAGGAAAAAAGCCACACAGCTTTATGGGAAAATGTGGCTTATGCAGGGATACTCTGCTTGTTTTCAATCACTCCTCTTGCAAATACCCTTTCAACTCCAGGACTGATTTCAACTGAGTGTGACAGAGCAGAGCTATTTCAGGAATAATTAATTTTTTATCAGTTTTGAGATGCAACAATAGATTTGAAAGAGAAAGAAACTGACTGTGCTCTTGTAATACTGCATGTGAGAGACTTTCTAGGAAAAAGACCATATAAACACCTCCAAAATACTTCAGTTAGAGGATAGGATTTCCTACCTAAATAATGCATCATCGCATTTATTTCTTACACTGAAATAAAGCAACATCTGGTACAGATCTGCAAAACCAGACTGCAGTAATGCTAGTTCCCACAGAACTGCTGAGTCCTTGTTTCAGAAAGGGTTTACCATCTAGCAAAAGGTAAAGGTAGAGCAATCTTCCTCTATTTTCCTTGATTAGAAAGAAAAGGCTAACAGTCTCTCTCATATTCAGACTGTTTATTATTTTTTTATTAATATTTATTCTTTTTCCCTTTCCCCAGTAAGGAAAAGGGGGGCACTGGTGCCCACAGGACATTGTGCCAGATGTAGCCTCACCCATGAAGAATCCATAACCAGCCTCCTAAAACCAGGCTTTAGTACTCTGACTCCTATTTAAATAAGTTTACCTGGACTGGATGACTTCAGGATTTACTTCTCCTCTTAAAATTAGGTAGGACTATGGGAGAGCACTTAGAAGGAAAATATTGCTTGGCATCCAGGTGGTGCAGATCTCAGCAGTGCCTTGCATCTTAAGGCTAGATGTCCTAATGCATTTTCTTCAGTGGAAAAGAGGTCATTAGAAAGCACCCTTTGGTTCTTGTAATGATTTGTGAGGTCTGTAGATGGCTTTGGCTACAGCAGAAAGTGGGACAGGACTGTACTGAAAGCTGAGGCAATCTGTCTCCTTCCTCACAGAAGAAAAAAAAAGGAGAAATAGCTTAGAAGTAAATTAAAACAAGAAGCTAGCCCTAGGAGAAGTGTCTAAGGAGAAAGGATAAAGGAACAAGTCCTGTGGGAATGAGATGCTCTGTCCTTCCTGCTGGTTTAGCTGCTCCTTCCCTTTGCTTCCAGCTTCTTTTAGGATTGTTTATTCTTTTAAAAATGCAGGAAGGAGGAGAGAGCTGAGGCTCAGTTGCTTTGCAGAACTTCCCTGGGGAAGGGCAAACTGGGCAATGCAATTGTGGATCAGAAACAGCTCTGGAGGGCAGATGTGAATGGCGGGGGGGATAAAGCCTAAATGCAAACCAAAAGAGATGGTCTGGACAAGAACCAGTTATGGTACCAAGCCAAGTGGGATGTAGCTGGGGCAGCGATGCTTTAGCTGGAAGCCTCTTTTGAGGCTCATAAAGGATTTCTGGGACTCAGGAGCTCTGGTTCTGTTTAGAAATCGGTCATCCCCCAAATGCCAAAAATAACCCTGGCCTGACTTAGCCAGCAGCCGGTGTTGCAACTATACCAGACTCTGCATGAGTCAGGAAGAAAGCTGTAGGAGAGGAAGGGAAAGGACAGCACTGTGTGGGCTGCCACGGGGTGAGGTGAAGAAAGCACAGTCTGCTACCACCAGTACCTGCCTCTTGCTGAAGTAGGTTTTTCTGGACAGGTTCAGGATTCATTTCCCCTCTGAAAAGTAGGTGGGACTGTGGAGGAGGCACTTAGAAGAAAAGTATTGACTGGCATCTGGGTGGCACAGACCCCAGCAGGGTTTTGCATTTCAAGGCCAGAGGCCTTAACACTTTTCCTTCTGCAGAAGAGCAAGGTGACCATGTGCAACGCGGGTTTGCTCTTACCTTGATGGGAGTAGCGACTTCTGGGCTGGCTACCACTAAAGGAGAGATTAGCAGCATGCCTGAAAACTCACTGGGCCGCTCACTAGCTGTCAGAATGGAGATGGCTCCCCCCTGCAATGCAAAATAACAGCCCACAGCTTAATACAGGTGCCAACATCTAGTTTGTATAGTAATCCTGTTACTGGAAGGGGTTTAGTCCAAGCAAGCAATTACTTCTGCCCCACTGGGAGTGCAGTGTGGTCAGCAAGGAAGGCTGGAGGAGTAGGAGCACTGGAAGTGTCTGGTTTTTGTGGGGGAGAAGAGATCTGGTTTCTGTTCTCGTGCTATAAACCCTCATGTCACACTGAACTCAACTCTCCACGCAAAGTCCATCAGCTCCCTGGGACGCCTTGTGTCCTCCATGCTTAAAAGGACTAAGAAGTACGAAGAAAATGTCTCAAGTGGTAGTTCAGGTGGGACTTGAAAAATAAGTTGAGGTTTATCAGCTGGACAGACTGGTGCTGCATTGGGAAGATGCCGTGAAGCCGGGCTTGCTCCGTGCTGTGCCACTGGTAACCTGGGCAACAGCAACGTTGCCATTGGCATGAGAAAATCTTCACTAACTAATGGGAATTAAATATTCTCCTCCTCAGCGGCCCCAGCCCCTCTGGCCCCACAGTGCTGTGCCCAGGGCCTGGCAGCAAACACGCAGCCCATGGTCCGCAGCTGAACGCCGGCCAGGCTGAGCCATCCCGCACGAGGACAGGGGCTGATGGCGAGGGGTGGGCATGGAAGGGATCTGGTGGGCTTGCTCGGGAAAGCTTGCAGAGGATTAGTTGCCAAGGGAAATATTTGGTGAACTTCCACGCTGCTGAAGAACCAGGGGCTTGTTAAATGGAGCAGCAGCGAGAAGCATCTCAAAGACCTCACTGGGAAATTAGCTCCTTGTTACAGCAGCTTTGGAGTGTGGGAGCCCTTCAGAGCATGCCATGCCTTCTTATGCAAGAACACTTATTTATCCAAGCATGGACTGAATCCCAAAGTACTTATTCATTTTGCTCTCCTCTGGGAAGGCAGGGAGAGCAGATCAATGACATCAGTGGGAATACTGTTAGCTTGAATAAAGGGATTTGGCCCATGCTGTCAGAATCAGGCTTCAGATCTGTTCACCAAATCAGTGCCTTTGTTTTTGCAGCCTTAATCCCTGGTACATTTTCCTGTTAGGTTGTTTAACAGAATGAGGCTACAGGGTATTTTCATGCTTCATCCCCATGCTGTTCACAAAGCTTTGGAGGGCTTAACCTCCTGGTTACTGGTTAAAATGAAAGGGGTAGCCCGATGCTGCAGGGAGCTGGTGAGACTTACCACATAGCCACAGGAATGAATGGTCCTGTTAAAAACAGACTCCTTGTGGCAAGCGGCACTAACTGGGGCCATGGTGGGGGTAGAAAAGTCAAGGACTGGCTTTACTCAAGGCAGATCTCAGGGTTATAGCATGCTGGCAAGTCAGTCAGTGAATGAAGTGTAAGGGAAGGTTCCTTGTAGTTTTGTTTTCCTGCTGTGGAATGAGTTATTTCCTGCCATCCACATGAGTACCACCGGACCATGACACATGTCCTGGGTGCTGCTGGGAGGGGAAGGGGATGGTGCTCACCATGGAGTGCCCCAGGATGAGAATGGGCAGCTCGGGGTGCTCTTTCTTCATGAGATCAATGTGCTGCAAGCTGTCCCTGATGAAGACGTGGAAATCGGAGACAACCATACGATCACCCTCGCTCTGCCCATGGCCAACTGCAGGGGAAAAGGAGAGCACACAGATAAGTCATTTGAAGCAGTGGTTAGAGTCAAGAAAGGACCTGGCAGAAATAAACCTGTTGGACTGTTTCTGTCCTAACTTGACCTTCTCCTGCAGTCATCTCTCAACAGAAAAAGTGCTGCAGAAATCCAAAGGAAACTGCACAGAGCTGTCAAGTGCCATACTGTCCATGATTTGACTTTTTAAGAAAAATCATAGAATCAGAGAATGTTAAGGGGTTGCAAGGGGCCTTAAATTTGGACTTCTATTCCCCCGTATTTCTATCTGCTCTTCAAAACTGAGATTACCGATCTACCTCTTGCAGCCTCCAACATGAGGGTGAGGAAGGGTGGTCTTGCCTTGCTGATGGGTCACTGCATCCTGGGAAATCGGGGTTTGCCTCAGGGATCATATCCTTTGGGTCTGGTGGCTCCCTGTACAGCTGTAACTGCTGTGTAGCATCTTGGCAAGAAACAGAAAGACTCTGAAGACTAGATACAGTTGCTACAAACTTAAAGGACTGTGGACACTGCCTTTTCCAGGGCCTGGATGTGCATAAGCTTTGCAGTCCTGCTTTTTCTCAGGATAACCTGGAATACTGGGTAGGCTGGAAACCTCCTCTGTAGGAGGTAAGGGGTCAAGTGATAGAGGTTGCAACAGCCTGCAGTGGGCAAGTATCCAGTGGCATCCTCCTCATAAACAAGTGCACACTGTCCTGCACCTGGACACTGTTTCCTCACTCTGTATCTGGGAATTATCTTGCCTAATGGAAGGGAAGGGGAAGATTAAAATGGGAGATGGTGAGTCGCCATGGGAACAGTGGCATCCCTGGCAGAGGTGGAGCCGGCACCACCACCAACACAGCCCCAGGCAATTTTGAGCTTGCAAAGGCTTGAAATTAATACCACCACGGGGAAGCAGTTTGCATGCCTACCTGACCAGAGATGCATGTTATTGTCTGTCACAAATAGGATTTGTCCTTAGAAACAGCCCCTTTGCTTGGTTCTGTTCCATGCAGGTCGTTAAGGAAAACTGTGAAGGCGAAAACGCATCCCACCCATACGGGATAGGGTGTAGGGGGTCTCAAACATCTCCATCCTGCTGGGTGTCTCCTTGGGCTTTCTCCAGTGGGCACTGATGCACACTTACAGACACAAGGGGCAATGACTTGTTAAAGGAGCTGAAGTGCCTGAGAGCTGTTGACATGCCAGATGGCTCCCCTTCCAGTGATCAGCCAAGAAAACCACTGCTGACACAGCCACAAAGGTGGTTACATCTGCTGGCAGTGGTCATACCAGTGGAAATCAGCGTGTCTCAACTTCCTGGTAAGCCACCCAAAAAAATCACCCTGCAAATTAGGCAGATACTCTAATAAAAAGCTGGAATAAATTCACTCCATCTAGGAAAAACTGAACCCCAAACTAGTTTTTTTGTCCTGCCAGGTGGTCTCCGTGGCTGGGTCTTTTCCCAGTGAAGGCTGCAATCAGCCATGCTGGCTGCCAGAAAAACCCATACATGTCATGCTGATCAATTATAAATAACATATCACCAGTTCTGCTTTCCATGCACACACTCCAATTCCTGCCAAAATATGGTGCAGCAAGCATCCTCCATGGATCAGTGACCAGAAACAAATCGAAGAGCAAATTAAAATACAAGTCATGATAATCTCCAGAAGTGAAAGCATGTGTGTGGCTAGAGGATCTATTAACTTTAAACTGGTTTTATTTACAGAGGGAAAGTGAGCTTTTTACAACTTTTATACACATGCAGTCCACTCACTTTATGGTTCTCAAATGTGTTGTCTGCCTATTATTCAACTCCAAATGTGGCAGGTTAATATGAGTTGACAGTCCAGAGAGAGGAACGTTTTCCCTAACAGAGCTCTGCATTTCAGCTTCTTTTTTCTCCAGTGCTGCCTCACTTGCTTCTAGTCTCTCCTTTTCTCCAGTGCTCAGACAGCTGAGCAAGAAGAGACAGCAAACGCCCGTGGCCCAGCTCTGTAAATGGGCCATCACTCCTTGCTCTGGAACTGTGAGTCTTTGGTCTATTTTTGGATGAGACAGAGGCAGGTCTGGAAAGCCTCCTTGGCCTCAGTGTGGAGAACTTCCCCTGGTCCTACCACCTAACAGTGACACGGCTTGTAACAGTCAAAGTAACGATTGTGGAATCCAAGAAATACCCGTGCAATGCTGTGACAAGTTCCACCCTGAGTTTCTGCAGGGCTTGGTTTTTTATTAATAACTCAATGAACCCCCCTTTTAACCCCGGTTTTAACTACTAAACTCCTGTTCCCCACTCAGATGGCACAGAGCAAAGCCTGAGCAGCAGTTTGTCTGCAGGTGTGGGACAGGAAAGCCATGCAAGTCTTTGCTCTGATACTGTCCCTGCCCCTGCAGAAGGTTAGCCAGAGGGCACGGCTAGGCCGTGGTCTTTTATTTTACTATTTTCTGTTCTTCCCCTCCAAGAAACCAAACCTGTTCCCCCAGTAAAGGAGTATATTACAAGCTTGAATCCCCCAACTGAGAAAGCTTCAGGGTGAGGAACTAAGATCCCTTCTATCAGATGAAAGACATTTGCACAACCAAACATCAATACAATCAAGAATATTGACGTATTTTTCTCTGTTCTTTTGCCTTTAGAGCTATTAAGAATGAGAGGTCAGGTTCATCCTTGATGTAAAGCTATTTGCTTTGGGTTTTGCTGAGAATGAATCTGCTGTGGTGATTCCTCAGTGCCAGTGGCAAAACAGGGGGCGCAAGAGGAGGGGAACCACCTTCTCCCAGCAACTGGAACCAACCAGAGACTGCTCCACACCCAAGTGACACAGTGCCAAGGGCAACAAGGGAGAAGTGTCCCAGGAATCTCAGCTCCATGAGTTCCTCATCACAGCACTCCCACAGGGGCCCCTGGTTTCAGCAGGGCAGCACGAGGTGCAGTGCACAGAGCTGTGACTGCTGGTGCATGTTTCCACAGCACACTCGGTGTCCAAAAGCTGTTTAACTGTTTCACATCTACCTGGCTTCACACCCAGCTCGTGTGGCTCACTGCCAGTACTGTGTGTGTGCAGTGGCTCAGTGATCCTTTCAGGTTGTGTGTACTGAGCTAATTGCAGGCACCTTTTCCCTGAGTCTTTAGAAGTGAGAATCCAAACCACGTATTTTCAAGTTGCAAATCTAGAATTAGGAGGTCTAAACATCCATTTCCAACCAAACACACCACTGCAAAATAACATACTTTGCTCAAACAAAATCTGAGTAAAGGCAGTGATGATCTGGCCCAATATGTCATAGTTATTAAATTCTTCCCTCTATTTTTGGCATGAGCGTGTTCAGAGGGCTCTGCCCTGGAGTCAGGAACAACAACTCAGTCCTGTCAGAAAGCATGACTTCAGAGCATGATATCACCTATGATTATAGATCCTCCAAAGCTACACGTTTCTCTGGATGAAATAATACTGACTGGCTGCACAGGAAGAGTTCAGGGATGGAGTATTTGAGGGTGTGAGGGCTCTGGGGAGTCTGTTATAACCATGTAGGTATGACTCTGGCTGCATAAAAGATACTGCGACCCTGGAAATGCATACTTCTATAAGTCCCTTCATTCCTCAAATCCCGTTTTCTCTCATGCCGTGGGGCTTGCTTTTGAAAGCCATTCCAGAGCAGCCAGGCTCTTCAGCTGACGTTGGCTCACATGCCTCAAAAAAGGTTACATCCTGGTCAGATTGGAGATATGCTGAAAAACATGTAAATAAAAAGCACAGTCCAACTTGACACTCCCTTCCCTTCAGTAAAAGCCAAATGGGAACTGCCTGAACCAACGAGCAGCCCAGCTCTGGGCTTGTTGGGCAGACCTAGTCTGATGAGGGGACCTGTGCTGTGTCTCCACCAGCACGATGCTTTTTTGCTGGGGCTGAGGGGCCACATCAGAGCTGAAGAAATTTGTCTTTAAATGCAGTAAATAAGACAAGCAGAATATTAAGCAGGGAGGAGAGCTTGGCAGTGCCTGTCCCTGCACACTGTGGGGTGCCTCAGCACCCAGCCCTCAGATGGGATGGGTGAGTGTGGCAGCACACCCCATCCACCCTCGGATACCTGCACTGGTTTTGTTTTTTTAAACACTAACTTTTACATAAGCCACACACTATCCATATTTCTTTCTCTTTCCAAGTGCTCAGCCCTCCTGACAAAAGCGGAGCCTGACCCTGAATGCTCAGGTGAGGACTGAATTGATCCTCAGACCTTCAGCAGGAACATTTTGCTACGGAAGATGAGGAGATGGGAAGTGCAGGTCAAATGTTGAGTTCAGCTATCCTGCTGTAAATTCACCAGTTTCAGTGCTGTTCCTTAAAGCTTACAGTCATGAGAATGCAGAAATTATGGACTATGGGGGTTTTTTTCAGCCTTTGCTCCCTATTTATTATGGAAAAGCCATAAAACAAAGAGAGAGGACAGGAGAAATCTGCCTAGGGAACAATAATTCTTCAGGCAGAATTTGTATCTTGGCTTTTCACATATTTTGGTGTTTCCAGCTTTGGGGGAAAGGGGATGGTTTGGATCCATTTTTATTGTAGAGAAAACATCACCACTGTAGGGTGAAATGTTCTCCCTGGCCAACTGATGGTAGAAACAATCAGGAGGAATGCAGAGCTTGACTCCTGCCTCAGGATTCATCAACACTATCTGTTTTCCTCTCTAGAGGTGTAACTCCAAGATTTTAGAGTGGGAGAATCAGGAGCAGGCAGAGCCAGGGGCTAGGTCAGGAATTCCAGGCTTACCACTCCCTCAGCACAAACACATTTTGAATTGCAATGGTATAACAGAGGAGTGTCGGGATTTTTCTGTGGTTGAAGGGGAGAAGTGCCACCACTGTGAAGTCAATGATTCCCAGACACAGCTGAGGAGCAGCTCTGGTACTGCAGAGTCCCACATTGGAAAGAAATGTCTTAATGATGGCAGAGGGGCCATTGGCAAGGCTTGGTGCTGAAGCGTTTGATTTAACGAGCTGGAGCGTGGTGTGATTCAATTCCCAAGGAGCTCATATAGGCCAGAAAAGGTGATTTGCTGCTTTAGCACTGGCACTGCAGCAGCAGTGGGCAGCAGCTCGTTACAGCACAGACAGTGGTGTGCAGAGGAGGGATTCTTGTTAGAGCCCACAGCCAAGTTTAGGTTGAAGACCCTCCTCCTTCCCTGCCTTGTTCATCAATAAGCTTGTTGAAATCTGACAGGTCCATTTGAAGCAAATGCCCAAATGGCTTTTGGAAAAGAAGCTATTACGTGTTTATTAACTTTTGGAAAGATTTGTTCTATTCCTGAAGCCCTCTGCTTCTATTTTCTGCCCAAAATTGGAGATGGAATGGGCTTCTCACCAGTGTTGGACACTGTGACATGTGGGAAGGTGAGCCTACCTCACCCTTTTTTGCTCTCACCCCACCAGAGGTCATGCTGCTGGTGAGAGACATGAGAACAGTACGTTCTGCTTGCTGTTCAACTGTCTGGCTTAGGGAAAAAACCACATAATTAAAAATTCTCATAGATGCTTTCCCTCTGCAGGTGGCCCACACAGAGGAACAATGCTGGGTCTGGAGCCCACAGGAGGGAGATGCCGGTGAGAGAAATGTGGATGGCTCTTCTGGTGCACAAGGTGTAATGTGCCAGCTTAAACCCTCTCCCATGATCTTCCTGACCTTGCAGCAGCTTGCCCAGGTGGGCACCTCACTATGGTGGCCACAACCTACCCTGAGATCCCACTGTGATGGAAAGGGACCACTTCAGCAGCTCATTTAATATCCAAACCCATTGACTGGGAGGCAGCGACCCTTGCCTGCCTCTGCTTTCCTCTCTGCCCTTTACAAAATGCATTCAGACTTGGAGATAAAACCTAAAGCACAAGATGCAGCAGACACAGTTTTCCAGAGTGTTTCAGCTTTAGAAGCCAGGGCAGCAGTTAATGAAGTGTGTCACAAGGCTTTGCAGCTGATGCCTTTATTTATGAGCTCTACTGAAACTCCTCTGAGCAAGGACTGCTTTTTGTTTTGTTTTTTGCACTTGTACAGCACCAGCACTGCAGGGCATCACCACAGACCCTGGTCCAAGGTACAGCAAGATCTAAAAGTAATAATTAACTCTAATCCGAGGCTATAAGGCAGCATGGTTTTGCAGAGGAGGAGACTGGAGAAAGTACATGGATAGAGAATTTGGGGGAGACAACACACAAGGCAACACAGCAAATGTTCTGTGAAGCCTTGATTTTCTGCTTGGTGATTTTTTAAGGTTTAATGAAAAAATTATTAATGAACTAGTAAACACTTCAAATTGTCATAACAGTTCACTACTGAAAAAACTATACTTGTTTTGTAATGAATCAAGTACACATCTTTTTCATCAAGTGAGCAAAGCTCATTAATTAAACATACTGGATTTCAAAGCTCTCAATGTTTAATTATTTGTTTAACAAGCAGTACATCTAATCCACCATTCAGATACAAAAACATCTAAAACAACAGGAAGAAGCTTCAAAGCAGGACAATCAGCATCTGGAAAAGTCAACAGACTGTGCCTGTATTGCCAGTACCATGTAAAGCAAATATTCCACTGGCAGAACAAATACACAGAGGAAGCACCTCAGAGATCATCCTGCAGATTCCTGCTCAACAAAGCATTTTTCTTGCCCTCAGAACAGACTTATCACAGTGAGTGAGCCTGTTCTGGTTTGATTTCCCCAACTTTTTTCCATTCTTAAACCAAATCAAGTCTGATGCACAGAGGGCACTGTGAAGTTTCTGCCCTCCAACTGTACCTACTCTTCATTTTGTTGCATGTGGAGAGCAGAGGCACCAGCAGAGAGACACCTGAGCCAGGAGAAAGCAGGGTAAGCTGTCCTAGGATTTAGGACCCAGATTATGGTCCCTTGACTCCGATCAAGCTGCCATCTAGGCCAGTGCTGTGCTTATTTTGTAGCTAAACCTTGGAAGTGAGCGTCTCAGTGTCCACCTGACTGAGCCTTAGCTGTGACCCTCCTCCTCTCCCACACCTCTGGTTTCCACTGGAAGAAAAACCATTTTGACACAAGCCTATGGTCTTTTCCAGGAAGATTACTTTCACATCAGATGGGAGCCATCAGGAGCTAAAAAGAGAGGATCCCCTCTCACCACTGCTTCCACTTTTATGTTCTTTGAGAACCTGAAATACAGCTCAACATATGCTTATCCTTACCAATACCTGGGTAGTCCTGGGCATCCCTTCCTTAGCACCATCAGTAGGGATGCAGTGAACACACCGGGTTTTCCCACACAGACATATTATACAAACACTAGATATGGTACCCAACAGAATTACCCCTTACCCTGGGTGTTTTATGTATGAAACATGTCACTAGGAACTACAGGTGGATTCTGCCTCTTTCTGACCAAAAGGGAGCCTTGTCCTGAAGGCACAAGTCCATCAGCTTCCCTCTTCCCTTCCAAGGTTAGGAAAATCATTTTCCTTTCAGCATTTGCTGGGTAGTTTTTATTCACTTGCCTTACACAAAGAGTGCAGCAAACTGAAAGCATTCTCCTCCCACATCAGAGACACATTTGCAGAGCTGAGATATTTTTAGAATAGTGCACACAGAGATATATTGTTTGTTGCCTTGGTTAGGAAAAAAAAAGCAACAGTCAATTTTCTATAGTAAAATTATTTGTGCCTTATTGCTAGGGAGCAGGGAACCAGTCATCTTGCTGAAGCCATTTGAAATCTTTTCTGTACTCCAGAGATGACAAACTAAAAAAACCTGGTACACATCAGAGCAGTCATTAATTCTGGCCGGCAAGGCAAACTGTTTCTGTCAATGTTAAGAGCCAATTCTTCTCTAATGGATACAAACACGGTTCTTTTGGCTTTAGAAGACTTGCCCATTTCTTATGCTGTTGCTGAATTTGGCTCTGAACTGCAGTTCCTTAAAAGTCTTCCTGGAATATTATGTTGCTCATGCAAACATGCTGACAAAACCCATCTGAGTGTTTGTGTTGCAAAATAAGGAGCTCCATTTACAAACAGCAGCCACTGTGGCCAGACTAGGAACCTCTGTGTCTCCTGGGATGCCACGGGATGAAGGGGCCAAGACAGTATGAAAATTTGCACATGCCACAGTCACTTCCCACGCTGCCTGGAGTGGGGCAGCTTTGTCATTCCTGTCACAAAATCAGGAAGCTGCTGTGGGGTGGCTGGTGAAGCTAAGGTCCATGAAAGAGGAATATGGAGCCCACTTCCTCTTCCACAAAGCACATTCACAACAGTATTCCACTTTCTTCCTCAGGCCCTTCTGCAGTGCCACCTCCTGAGCCAGCCCTTAAGAACATAAAAGCAGAAGAAAGCTGGCAGAAAAACCCTTTTCTACCAGGCTACTGAGATCAATGGCTTGAAAATGTTGCACAAAGCCAGTGTAGATGGCTGAGTGGCTGTTGAGCTCCTCTGCAAAAGAGTTTCTTTTGTTCATGAATGAAATGATTCCTGTCTAATCTCTTCTTCCATGGGATGAAAATCACAACATAATATAAGATATATAATCAGCGAAGCACAACTTACGGCAGCTCTAAGGAGTCAGAGACACTAACTAATCAAGCACTAACTACGGGATTTTATTTAGGGCGTATAATAATTTTTATAAGGCACTATAATTTTTAGCAGTAATTCTTGCAGTTTTGCACTGAGATTTTACTGTCTTTCTTGAGGAGCAGATTATTTCCTGAAGTATTGGTGAGGTGACTTTATTTAGTAACAGAGTTGGTCTTCAAAGACTTATTCTGGCATGACATAGAACCAGTATCAATGCCCAGATGCTGCAGAAAAAAATGCATGGACTTTGCTGGAGTTAATCCAGAGTCTCACAAGTTCATTTGACCTATATGCTGCTGATCTAAGAGCAGAGAAGGGCTTTTTTTCTGCTCTCCACATATGACTTACGATATCACTAATGGTAGCTAGAGTTTCACCTTCAGTGGAAGAGGGAAGCAGTCCAGCAATTGCCCTGGTATTTGAATTAAACTTTTAAAATATATATAATTTTCTTCTCTTGTTTTTCTCCCATAAATTAAGAAAACAAGGGTGCAAACTGTATTTTTTCCTAGCTGAAAACATGAAAAAGGATGAAAATCCACTTGCATTAACTTTCTGATCCAAGTTCCAGCTTTAAAACACCTGCGGCACCAATTCAAAATGTCAGGGTTTTCATTGAACAAGCCAGCGCTGGAGTGGAACCGTGCACTCCCCTTCCCCTTCCCTGCCCATTTATCCCAAAGCATGGCTGGCATGTGGGCTGGCTCTCCAGCACGCACACGCTATTAAGCCCTAAATGACAGCTTGTTTAACTAGAAAACATTTCCATTTTTTTTCCTTAACGATGGCCATTCATTTCTTGCTCTTCTGTTTGCTTAAAGGTGGTTCTGTTTGCCCTGCCCGAGAGTGGGCACAGCCCTCCTGACTGCTCCCCTCGAAGGGTGCTGCAAGGGAATGACCCCGCCCGGGTGGCTGAGCAGGGAGCCCAACCCCGCGCGCTGCTGCAGCATCAACCCAGCTACTTACACTGCAAAACCCAGACGTGTGCCTCAGACAGCTCTGTGCTTGAGAAAACAATCAAATCCATTAATCTTGGGGAAGACAGACCTAACTCTTGACTACAGTAGGTTGGGCAACACAAAGAAAAGAAGATGAAAGCTGGATCATGTAAGAACTCCCTCCATGCTGCTGACAAATGTCTTGGGAGACGGACACAACTTCCTTTCAAGCTCTCTTCAAAAGGTTCCCCTCCATGCAGACCACCCATTGGGGACCCACATCAATAATAACAACAACAGAAAGAATTTTAAAGACCCATTTTTCATCCGATTTATTTACATGTGAAAATAAACACGAGTTCCCATCTAGAGCAAGGGCTCCCAGCGGGTTCTGTTTAGTCTGTGAGATTCTTGGCACCAGAATACAGCATTTCTCTATTCCAAAGCAATCTTGGCACAGAATTGTTGGTTATATAATTTTTTAAGCAACTGGCAAATGAATAATAATAATGTTGCTAAAAAGAGGGACTCGTGTTCTAGGATACCAGTAAGGTGTTTTACCAATTAATCTGCCGAAAGGTCATTAACAAGCCTGAGATGCCAAGGCCCTTCACTCAGGGTCAGCTCTCCCCATGGGTTGCACTTCCAGTTCTCAATCAGCCTGTCCAAAGGGAGCTTTCCCACAGAGTTGAAGAGATTTTCGCTTTTTGCTTCACTCTTTCGCATTGCCACATGGCAGTGCCACCCTCATTAGATGGGATTTGTCCCCGTTCCTGACAAGGCACGAAGGAAATACCACTCTCCCAGAGCCGATAGCTTTTTATACCCACTTTGCACAAACTCAATGGGTGAGCAGCAGGTGGATTATTTGAAATAAGGGCAGGCTTTTTTAATTTGGTTTTTTCTGACAGGGTACATCCGCACAGAGCTGTAGCTCACTCAAACCCTACCAGATCTGACCGGGAGCAACACAATTAAGGAAAAAACCTCCTGATGAAGCCTGCCTGGCAGGGAGCATTCTGGGGTGGGCCAATTCTGCCCAGTGTGCCAGAGCATAAATGCTGCCAGTTGGCTCATGGCTGGGTGGCATTTAGATGGTGCACGGGGGAAGTCACGGGGAACTGGCAGGGCAGAAAATAGCTCTCCTAAATTCGTCTTGCAGCAAAGCTGTTGTCCTTTCTTGGTAGAGATTGATTTCAGAGTTATTGTTTCAGTTGCTTTTTACCACTTCATACCTTTTTCTCTGCAACTCTGAAATTCTCCTCACTACATATATATTTACCAAAAAAACCGGGATCAAACAGGCAGGTTATTGCTTTCTGTGCTCTATTTCTCATTTCAAACCATGGTTGGGTGACAGTAGACAATGAATCCTGGCTGGCCGGTCTACAGTCTAAACAATGCACAGATACAAGTGTTTATCTGTTGAAGGTTACAGATCTGTATGCTGCTTTTGGGCTATGAGAGCTACTTCACAATCAGCCAGCAAGGGCATATTTGCAGCTCAGGGAGAGCTCTCTACAAAATCTGGGCAGGAGAGGTGCAAGGTTCATGAAAAGGCACAGGACTGCAATCAAAAGGACAGGTGGTATCAGGCAGGCTCAGTTCAGAAGTGCCCTCAGCCTCCTCTCCCTTCCCCCAGCCCTCTGCTGAGCATGAACTTGGCACCACGATGGGTCAGGCTGCCCACTCTGTAGCGTTAGAAAAACTGCCAGGATCTGCCAGCAGGCTTTGTCTTGGATAAATTCAGAACCAGAAAATAAATGCAGCATGGAGAATGTCAATTTTAAGAGATCTGGGTTGAGAGCATTAGTCTTTGTACCATCTACAATTCAGCACTTTTTTTTTCTAATTTTATTTTTGTAGCTAAACAAGAATTCTCAGATTGGAGAGTACTGCCAAGCCCTGAATAAATCCCAGCATTAGAGATGCTGTGGGTATAACAGCTCTCCCCATGAGCTGAATCTGCAGACGGTATCTTCAGAGAAATTAACCCTCGAGTGCCACAGGACAGGCTCTGTGGCATCAGTTTCAATGCTCTGGGAAATCTCACCTCGTGTTTAGAACAGGTTACTCCTATTCATGGAGCAATACTGATGAAGGGTGGAGTAAAGCACAGCCTTAGAATAACTCAGAATGGCTGACACAGTAACTTTTCTGCATTGTTGGTGAAGTGGTCAAGTTTCCAGTGCAATCCTGAAGGCAAATTCAGCCAAAGGATGTGTAACTACCAAACTACTCAGGCATCTTGTAATCACCTGATGTCTGATTGTTTGTTTTCCATCCAGAGCCCATTCCTTAGCAATTCTGAAAGCACATGCTTAGAATTTGGACATAAGGAAAAGTTATACAGTTGCAATTTAACCTTTCTTATTTTTCTGCCTCATCCCTTTCAATATTGGTGAGAGGTTTTATTATAAGCTGCTCTATTCACTGGCTGAATCTTCCTCTCAGCCTGTGAAGAGCCATTCACAGTGATGGTTTTGCATTCTTGGAGCTCAGGACTTTTCAGCTGCAAGCTCTCTGGAAGTGGGTCAAGACCGCATTCAGATTTTTCATGAATAACCTGAGATATGCTGAGGTGAAGTGTTATTCCTGAGAGCCAAGACAAACCTGTGGCAAAGCCAAGTGGGAGTTTCCAAACACCTTCTTGCATAGTCTGCTAGTCAGTACGATCACGTCCTGATCTGAATCATTCAGGATTGATCATGGGACTAATGGGAAGGATGACCTGCAAGAGATACCCACGGGTAAAACTGCAGCTCTGTTAAACATAACAGAACACAGGCCAGACTAAAGCCATGTGAAGTCCAGGGAAGTCTTCAGAAATCTAAGCAAAAGAGCTTTTCTAGTGTAGGTCACTAAAATTTGGCCACAGCTGGCACAGACCAGGACATGCTCCTGTCTGAGGACTGGCTGTTACTTACAGAAATGGGCTGATGAGTTGTTCTTTGATGTCTTGGTGCATTGTGAAACCAAAATCCCCCCATGGCAACTGGCTCCCTCACTGCCAGAATGCACAGAAGACTTCAAAGTGAGCTCCATACACATCTCCAGGTAAGACTTCTTCCAGATGCCCTTAGGTTTTGTGAGACCTTTTGCAATCCTCATTTTGTTTTTACAAAGGAGGAAGATGCTCAAGGCCAAAAGGAATGTTACTGGCGTGCTGGAGAATCTCATCTGGGATGGAAAATGAACCAGAGGTTAACCAGATGTTCTGCTTTACTTTACCAATGGCCTCAGAAGTGAAGGGGATCACACTGCCAGAGGCTTTCAATTATCAAGGTTAATTTCCTAAAATTCTGAAATCATTTTCCCAAACCACCAACCATGACTTTATAGATCCCTATACACCCCTTTAAATGCTAAAATGATATTTTCTTCTCTAAAATAATAGTCCAAGATATGGTATTTTTTTTACTAAACTAGGAAAAACAACCTTAAAACCTATGAGTCAAATCCTGGTCCTACTGAAGTCAGTGACATTTAGCTACTGCCTTCAGAGGATGCAAGCATGTATTCTGTGTGTAGCGGCACAGAAGCAATTAAGGTTCAAGTAATTAAGAAATAAATCCCCAAACCACATAAGAATCCCATTACAAACATGGCTTTAAGTTAAAGGCATTCTGAAAAGAAAGAGAGGCTGCAGTGCTGGGCACACACGGACTGACACCATCCCCCAAGGAGAGAGAGGCAAAGCTGATGGCATCTGATCCCTCAGTATGGATCAGCTGACGTCTCAAAGGGGGAAGGAGAGGCAGAATGAAGAAAGGTCCATGGGATGTGTGGTGCAGAAGTGAAAGACATCAGTTAATGACATCAGTTAATGTCAATGCTCTGCCAGGCTCCACAGACAACCAGAAGAGAAATGCTCTGAGCTAACATGTTGTGGGTAACTAATAGATGGAGAAGAGAAAAACATTGGCACACAGCCCCAGTGTGGGCAGGAATACATGGGGACAAAAAGTGAGGACCTTCTAAGAGTCAGAGGAGCAGGAGCCTGGAACAGCCTGCTCAACTGGAACAGTGTTTGCTGGCGACCAAACTCGGTTAAAAACTGATCTTTGACCACTTGTGAACAAGACAGAAGGATGCTGTTTGCAGGAACAAAGGCTTAGATAACGCAGGGAGTGTCTTCCTGCCCATGCTGCTAACAGGAGTATGTTTAAATAACCAAATAAATGCCCTCCTTTACATTCAGAATGCAAGTGCAATAGGAGAAGCACAATTAACTTAAACCCACCAGACACTGTAACCAAACCTGTTTCTCTGCAGCACTTTGACTTATTGAAGAGGGAAGAACCTGCATACGTGAATCAACAAAGGATTCATTTTCCTATTGTTCAATGATTATTTTTCTTCTGGGGCTTGTTGCTGCAATATGCACTTTTTTGCAGGCACTGATACAGAACATTCTGGTTTTTTAAAAAAGTCTCTACATCTTCTGTTATAAAAAAAGATGTCTATTAATTTTAGGACTTCTGAGAGTCCCTTAAAAGGTCTGGTCATGGTCTGTAACAAATAGAGCTACTCCCAGGAAAATCAACAGGGAGGAAATCCATCAGCTGGAATCAGGCATTCCAGCTCTGGGACAACATGCCACATTTTATGAACGAGCAGATAAACAAACAACGAAGACTAGAACTACGAATTATAAAAAGCACTACATGGGTGCTTCTGCATCTCTGTTTTGTCAAGTGTAACTCTGGTCTCAACCCTTAACCTGACTGAAGAGCTTGGGCCATGAAGGAACAGGAAGCTGATGCCTCAGAAGGAGCCTGGAGTTGGCTTAGACCCTGCACCAGCTCCTGGCATTTCACACTGTGCCAGCACACACAGTGTGGTAAGTTTGCCTGGAGTAGGCCCAAGGGGTCTGTTAATAGCAAATTTTGGTGAAAAATAGCCTGAGTGCCAGTTTTGATCAAAACACACAAATGCATGCAGCTTAAGTGAGCCTTCCCATGACTTCAGACCACTACTTATATTATAAGGAAAAACCATTCTCTTATTGGAAGTTTCAGAAAGTTTTGCTGCTTTAGTGAATCATTTCGCCTGATACTGTGACTGTTCAGTTCAGCAAGAACGATTTTATTCTCAGTTTCCAATGTAGGCAGGGCACAAAGAGCATTAAAAATGAAGATGAAATGGCAGGTATAGGCCGTTTATTAGCTGGTTATATGTTTTACTTCTCTTTGTAAATCTGCCTGTCCTTTGCCTTTGCTCGGTGCAAATAAGAGCTCTCTTTGCACACCACACTCCTTAATAAGGCTCTTCTCCAGGTTAGTGCTGAAACAGGCACTAATCTGAGCTCCTTTGACTCCTGTTATCCATCTAAAAAGGTATTGAAGGAACCCAAATAATGTTTTAATCCAGCTGGAGTTATATACACAACGTATATTTTTTCCCTTTACTTTTCAAATGGTGTTCAGTAACTTGGAACAGTCATTTGTAACTCAATAGGATGACAAAGTCCACACCTGTATGAAGACACATTTGTAGATGAGGATTCGTCAGTAATTAGCTTCTGAAACAACTTCATCCAAATTAGACATAACTGACAAACAATAGGAAAGTTAGGCACATTAATGAAATGCTGTTGCTACGGAAAAATTGTCCCTGTAAAGGTGGAAATAAACACGCTTTCTTTTTCTCAGAGTGCAAAAATGTCAAAAAGCATCTTCTTGAAGATGAAGCTGTTTTTCACTGTAGGTACCATTAAAGTCTGCTTTTAAGAAGGCCATTTCTTCACCCATTTCAAAACCCTCCATGTTTTATTTTTGGAACATCCCCAATACTAGCAGCTAAGATGCTCCTTAGTTCATAAAGAATAATTGATGCTGGGACATATGGTGATTATCGAGTTCAAGCCCCTACTCAAAGTGTTTCCCATTCAATCAGGATTTTCAGGGCCTTATTGAGCTGGATTTTAAATATCTCCAAGGCTAGAGATGTCCTCACCTCCCTGGGTCCTGCTCCAACATTTGACTGCCCTCATGGTGAAAACACTTTTCCTTGTATGCGGTTAGGATTTGTGCTGTGATTGTGTCACTTCCCTCTCATTCCATCACTGGGCTACTCCAAGAGTCTATCTACTGTCACCACAAGCTCCCACTGGAGACTTGTAGACAGCAACAAAATCCTCTCTTCTAAGCCTAAATAAGGCTTCTTCAACTTTTGTTCTCTTCTGAGGCTACATAAGCCCAGTTTTATCAGCCTCTCCTCGCACATCTTGTTCTCCAACACCCTAATTGTTTTGACAGCCTTCCTCTGGCCTTGGTCCAGTATGTCAATGTTTTCCTTCTACTGGGGAGCAAATTGGACCCAGTGTTTCAGATGTGGTCTCAAAAATGCTGAATGGAAGAGAATAATAATTTCTCTTTGGTTGCTGGCTATAATCTTTCAATACAGCTCAGTATGGGGTGGCCATCTCCACCACAAGGTCACACTGTTGACCCATGTTCAACTTGTCTGCGAGGATCTCCAGGTCCTTTTCTGCAAGACTGCTTTCCATTCATTCAGTGCCCAGCCTTTAATGCTGAACGGGGTTACTCCACCACAGATGCAGAACTCCCCAAGTGCCTTTGTTGAAACTTCACGAGGTTCCTGCCAGTCCCTTTCTTCAGCATGTCAAGGTCCCTGTGAACAGCAGCCTTCCAGCATATGCTCAATTTCCACCCTGCAAACTGGCTGAAAGTGCTCTCCATCCTATCATCCACACCATTAACGAAAAAGACCCACTGATACTATATGCAACATTGATTTGTTATTCTTTCCCTTAAAGAATACAGATTCCTCTGATGCTTTTTGAGGTCAAAGTCCCTGATGATATGAACTAATGTCCTGCCACAGAAGTCAGTAAAGGAACAAAGTTTGAAGCAAGTTTGATGTCTGTCCAGTAGCCCCACATAACAGACATAGCTGGCAACATGAAAGGCTCTGTTCTCTCAGTCTTAGCTCTAATAACCATCTGGTCCTTGTCCTTCCACCCTCAAGCATCTTGCATGCAGACGTACGCCTACAGCCTGCAGAGCTGGTTATGGGAGAGCAAGTAAGCTGTTGAAAACATTACATGAGGTTGCCAACCCTCATGCGCTAATAGGGAATGCAATTACAAGTTGCAGCTTGAACCTGGCTTTCTGACACAGTGACAGGGTTATCCTGGATTTATATGAGCAGCTGTGAAGGCAGAATTTGACCCTTGACTTGGGGATTAATTTATACAGGTAAAGACTGAGTACAGATGACAACTGCACAGAATCTTGAAATAACAAAAGCAAAAAAACAGATTGTAAGATGAAATGAGCTGAGTTCAGTTGGGGCTATTTCCCCTCTAATTCACCCAAGTGAACCCTTTGCCCAAATAGAGGATGTTTTATTACTGATTATTGGGACCACTCATTCCAAATGCCTGTCACTTAGGCCCAACATTATCAGCACCACACACAAATTCAATGGCCCCCTCCTCTTTATCACGGAGGGTATCTCTCATCTGAGAGGCAGAACTGTGGAAGGGAAACCAGAAGGACTCAACCCTCATGGGAAGAAAAAGCCTTTTAAGTTTCCCGAGTGAATGACCTGTCTTCCTCTGTCATGCTGTCAGTCTGTCAGCAGTTAACAGTTAGCAGTGACAGGTTGAGGAGCACGGTCTGGACAGTGGCCAGAGCTGACAGCCCCACGCTCAGCCATTGTGCTCGAAAGGGAGCACTCTGTTCCCTCTGCCGCCGTGGCCGCGCTCACTGGGGCTGTTGTTCCAGCCTCACGCCTCCTTGTGTGAAGGCCAACAGCGAGGCTTTGTTCAAGAAGCAGCTGCTGAGAAGATGTACTAACTCATGGAATGACCCACTGACATTTCTCCCCCTGCTCATTAGTAACAAATGAACAATTAGGAGAACTGGAGTGGGTTGCCTGGCCCATTTCTTTCGGAGTAAAAAAGCCAGGCCCTCAGATCCCAGTGTGCCCCAAAAGGGATTCCCTCATAAAGTGGGCTTGCAACAAAGCTGGGGGAGCTGGCTCTCCAGCACCTTCTTCTCATCACCTGATGGAGTCAGGAAAGAGAATGGCTCATGCCAAAAGGGGCATGAATGGGGCATGAGTGGAGTAAAGTGTGTCCCAGCTCTGCTTCCCTCAGAGCTCACACCACAGCTCTGCTGGATGACAAGTGAGCTCAGCTCAGCCAGAGCCCAAGGCAAAGATCCTGTTCAACTGGATGACATGTTGTTTATTCAATAACCTATTGTTCCAGGGTGGATCCAAAGCAGTGAGGAAATGGTTGAGCAGTTGGGAGGAGCAGAGTAACTGGGGGAGCTGAGGAAACCACAACCATTCTTTTGCAATCTTTACTGCAGCCCATTATCATCTAGTGATGTCCACATGTAGGGGCAGTGATGAAGGAGTATCTGCATTGTGTTTCCCCCTATCCCAACAATGCCTGCATCCAGCTCTGGGTTAAAGCACGGAGCTTACTTGTCTGTCTTACCTCACTGACTGTACCACAGTTAAATCTGACTTAAAAAATAGTAATGGGTCAGGGTCAGATAAACAAATAGATTGCTTTGAGCAGTCTGGATGTGGTTGGCAAGTTTTCATAGCTCACAGTAGATGACACTATGTGTCTGATTTCAGGTGCTCTTGCTTCTATGCATCTGTGCTAAAGGTGTACCCAGTCCTCACAATTTCCAAACTCCCTTGCCTAAAAGATAGGTGCAAGACTGTGTTTTCCCCACTTTTACATCAGCAGGGAAGTCCATGAAATAAATAAAGTCTCATCCCCCTGAGTGGAGTAGAGAGGAAACAAGTCTGAGTATCCCCTGCACCTTTCCTAACCCAAACATTTTAAACAAAATACTCCACTGCAGCGTGTGTGTGCTCCATCCGACACATCAGCTGTGTGGAGCCTTACTGTCTCTTTATTTTCAGTTTGCTGTGGTCAGGCTTCCTGGCCTGACAGCGTTGTTTCATCTGCCTTCACATGACAAACAAAACAAAGGCTGCCCTTGCCTTTCCAAGTCCCGGCAGGTATTTGCTTTCACGACTCACCCAGAGTTTTCTTTCTGTTGTGTAGTTTCTCCTCTCAAATGGAAACAACTCTGACTGCCCTGAAAGATGCCATGTGGTGCATGCAGAGATTTGTGACCCCAGTGCAAATGAAGGGTGAGGGCTAAAGTGGCAGAGTCACTGCAGAGATCACTTCACCAGGGCAAGACCAGGCTGCAGAAGTCTGTAATGACCTCCTCAAAAATAACAATAATAATGTGGAAACCTCCATTTAATAAAGCCCATCTCAAAGTGCTTACAATTGCCTGTTGTGCCACAGGATACTCCCCTTGGGCTACACTGTATTATGATACAATTCTGGGCACATTTTGGTGTCATTATGTTATTGGAGGTGTATCCAGAGGACTTTTTCCTGCATGAGCTGTGGTCCCTCTGGGAGGTACCACCTCATAACCACCAAAAGAACCCAGGCCCATGCAGCAACCTGGGAGAAAGCAAGGGGAAATAGACTGTGAAGTTGAAAGATTGTGTTCAAGAGCTTGTCCAATGCATGGGAGAAGTTGCATCTCAGCTGTAGCAATAATTTTGCCTATAATTTCAAAGAGGCTAAAACTGAACAACCTGGTTTCCTCAGCAAGCTGTCACTGCTACTCGGAGATCTGGTGCTACAAGATCAGTGACTCCAGAAGAGCTTGGGGTCAGAAACAACTGGTTTCATGTTGCCTGGAGCTCATTGGTGGCTACAGGGTGATCTCCCAGCTCATCTCTTTCCATGAGAATCCCCACAGCCAAAACAGAGTTAGAAAAGGAAGGCAGAACTAAGTTTGCTCACTAGCTATTTGTTTCATGGGATGACTTTGCTCCAGGTTCTCACAGTTGCCTCACTGCCTAAGGAATTCCATGGTGCACTGCAGTATCTGAACTCTCACCCTGCAATTACGTGCTGTGGTTTCAGCTCCTGCGTGCCCCACGCAGGGACAGCGCTCCTCACCAGAGCCTGGAAGGCAGATAAGCCTGACTGCTACCTTCGTTCAGCATCTGGAGAAGGAAAGGCAAGGAAAGGTTTAGGATTGTACAGAGAAAGGAGTCAAAACAGGGATAAAACAGCACTGGCAGTGCTCTACCAGCCAGGGCGAAGAGTCATCTCCTCTGGGATCCCCTGCTAAGAGGAGCCTATAGCTCTCAGCTGGAAAAAAGTGAAAATGCCCACAACTCATTGTAAGCCTCCTGCCAAAGGAAAGGGAACAGTGAGTGCCATTCTTTTCCCACGGCTCTGCAGAAAAGCTCTTCAAACCTTCCCTGCTCCAGTGCAATGGGCTCATCCGGAGGAAGCTGAGAGAACAGATTTCTGTGGGTTAATGGGCCCACACCCAGCACCAAGGAGCAGTGGTGCTGCTCCATGGGCAAATCAGCTCCAAATAATGTTTGCCAAGGCTTTCCTGACTCCATCCCCGGAGACTGCCCTGAAGCCTGCCCAATCACAATGTCAGGGAATGCTGCTGTCCAGAACATTCCTGCATGCTGATGTACATGAGCTGTTACTTCACACTTGCAGTGCTACCCTAACTCTTGTTCTTATTAATTCTGACATCCTCCTTGGTCATTTTCCCCTCCCAATTTGACCATGTTTAGTTCTTTTTAATCTTTCTGTGTAGATCAATCCTTCCCAGTGCTATGAATAAATAAAAGCCTTCTGTTCTCATCAACAAAATGGTCTTTTAACAGTCGCAAGAACAACACAGCAATCACTTGGGAAAAAAAACCAAAACAAAAGCAGCTAATATTTGATGCATTTAAAAATCTCTGCTCCAGCTGTTTTCTACATTTTAGAAATAAATCCTTCGTTAAAGAGGGAAAGCAGAGAGAAAATTAATGGAGAGCAGAAGCAGCAGTGGGTGTCTGAGAGGAACCTGCTAACCCATCAGAAATGCTCACCACACACAAAGCAGCAGCAGGGCTGCCAAAGCAAGCTGAACTTCAGTTAGAAACATCTAAGGAATGTGAATAAGCTGTTAGAGCTGCAACCTTTCCCTCTGCTTTGATCTGACATTAAACATAACTCCAGAGTGGGAAATTCAACAGCTTCAAAAAGGGTGAAAGGGTCAAAGGCCTTCATGTACCAGAACAGGTAGAGGGTTCATTCCTCCTGGAGAAAGCAAGAGGCTGGGAGTGAATCTGGTGGCCAGGAACTGCCACCAGGTTAGGATTGAGTATTTCACCCCCTCATCTTCATGTAAGCCAGACACAACACCCGTAAGCAGCATGAGCAAGTCCAAGTGAAAAAGAGGGCTAATTTCAACTATGATTAAAGAGTGTAAGAGAAAAGTAAACACATTTTTGTGGTCCTTGTATCTCAGATATGTGTTTCTGACTCCTACTAGTTGACATGTACTTTTGAAGGTGAAATGGTGGTTTTTCTGGGCTCTGGCCACATAATGTAACTGTAGTGCCTTAGACCTCAGCAAATGAGATGTTGTACGAAGAGAGACGAGGATGGCTGGAACATCATGTGCTTTACCAACTCAAAATGCTTGGTATGAGAAAACAAAGCCATTTTCTCTAGCCTTTATTCTTGTTTTCCTTGGCTCTCAGCTTTACAGATCCCTAAAATTACTGTGTTAAAACTAAACTGCAATCTGCAGCTGACTGAAGAATTGCAATATCACTCCACTTTGATGAGTCCCCCACAGGTATTCTTTCCAAGAGAGCTTTCCTAAATTGATTGCCAATACCCTAATACATTTGTCTCTTTTTTCTGTCATCAAAATCTTGCCATAATAAAATAATAGTGATACAGAAATGAAGTTGAAAAGGTGAGGTGTTGTTTCAAAATAACTAAACTTGCAGAAATAGCAAGGTCATCCCAGCAGCCTTAATTCTGCCTTCGTGAAGCTGCATGCCAAGCAAACCCAGAAATCATGGGAAACAGTTACCTGCCTCTTAAAAACACCTTGTAAGAGAACACAGGAAAAAAATGCTGTATTACGCAGAAATTCCATTTTCCTCTTTTGCGGGGTTGATATAAACCAAAGCCATTTAACAATATTAGATGTAAGGTAAGGTTAAGAGGTCTTCTGGAATTCAATTTCCACCATCACCACGGAAAATTTCTAGTACATATCTATGAGGTCCAGCAGTCTTGTGGTTACAATGAAATACCCCAAAGAGTAAATGTTCAAATCTTGACACACTGAGAGAAGTGAGCCAGAGATACCTCACATGGGGCAATACTAAAACACAAATTAGGGTGCAGAGTGTTTGTGAAGCACCTTTTTGGTGAAGCCTTGCACAAGAGGAAACACTGATGCAGAGCAGCCTTTGGCAAGATTTAGAGCCCGTGTGTGAGCTCCTGCAGAGTCAGCAATAAAAATGGAAATTATTTTTCCTTCTTTTGACTGAAGGATAGACACAACATAAATCAGTCAAGTCACGCATACTACAACCCTGGTAACTTCCCCAGTCATTTGGGAAATCACGCTTGCCACGCTGTGGAACTGCATTAATGATCTCATGGATAATGCACCTGTACTGGGAATTTTATCCATTAGAATACCAGAACCAGAACAAATATCCAGGTCAGGAAGTCTACACTGAGCTCATACGACTTAGAGCCACTGTATGAGGTGGGGAACAGATAGCTATTATTGTGCTTACACAATTGAATAATTAATATTACCCAAAGATTACCAAAGGAAGGGACACAAAGGGGAACACACTGCTGAAGAGATTTGGAATAGATAAAATGGTGGAGGCAAGCTATAAACCTCCCTGATCAGAGCAGTTTTAGCAATGGAGGTGTTTATGTCCCTCAGCTCTCACTGGCATTTAGCTCAGGCTGTAACTTGTATTTCTTCAAAGATTATCCTTGGTTCTTGCCTCTTTAAGTGGAAAGATTGTTATACAGAGCCTAAAAGATGTTAGTTGTCTTTTTAAATTACAGTGACTCAAGGCTCAGTTACATCAGCTCTTTGTGTAACACAACTGTGTTTCCATTGTTCTGCTTTCAGGTTCCTTTTCACCCTCTCCTCTTTGCTGATCAGGAAAACGGAATTTACAAACAAAACCGTAGTTGCTAACTGACCTGAGAAACCAGATTTGTACTAATTGCACTGTTTAATCCAGCAATATTAGTGTATTTAAAAAACCCCAAAACACCAAGAAATGTTTCTCTAGTGAAAAAGATATTCAATGAAAAAGAGAGCAAATAGTCACACAGCACATGCCTGACAGGAATATGCACCTCAAAGACCCCATCAACAGAAGAGGCATTCTCTATCAAATTCATGCGATAAATACAATGTTTTATCATTTCTTCTAGGTTTGTTGCTTCAAATATTGTTATTTGAACTCTACTTCTTAAAACTTTTATCAAGATTTAAGGTAATGAGGAGCTAAGGCACAGCGAAGCATGAACAGAGAGCAACTGCAATCCCTCATAGGCTCATGGAGACTCCGAACAAGTTACTTGTGTGTCCTGGAGTTCAGTAACTTTTTGTATGGACTGGCTGTGGCCTGCTAACAGCAGCTGCAGGGTGAGCAGCATGTGACCTGTTCCATCCCCCTTCCCATGAACTTTTATGCCATACAGATAAACAGAGGGGGATGGAGACACTTCCTACTGGGATTACTGCAGACTCCTGCGAGCCTACCTCCAACTCAGAAGGAAGTGTACCAAAATGAATGAATCAACACTTAGAAACACTCTGCCTACACAGGGAGAAAGAGACTTAGGTGGTGAGTAATGATACTTCTGCACAGGTCAACTGTCTGCAAAGCCAGCCTCAAACATGGCATGTGATCAATTGTTAAAAAAAAAAAGTCACATGGGTTTTATTTATTTTCCTTGCAAGCTGTCTTGAGGACTAGGTATTCTCCTTTTCTGAGAAAATATAGGGGTCATTTCTGCACATCAAGTGCGGTGCTGTGATTGAAAGTGAGTCACAAGAGCAAGTGCGAGGGAAAGCCTTGGTACCCAGATTGAGTGAGGTTTTGCCTTTCCTCTCACAGAGAAATGGTGCAATGACTCACCTACAGTCAGGATCTTCCAGCTCAAATTAAACAGTCCTGTCTTTGAGGAGACCTAGGGGCAGGTTTGAGTCTTGGCTTCAGCCAAGTGAATTGCAGTATACTTTCCAATGTCAGTGGATAATCTGCCCAAAAGACATCAGATTTACATCGAGATTCATCCCATTTCAACGTGTCAGCTCAGAATTTGGCCTTGCATTTTGTCTGCTGCCATCATCAATCCCATTGATTCATTTTGCTGATACCTGGAGTGGCTCTCCCAGGGAGCAGTAGTCTGCAATGATAAAATCAAAGCAAAGGTCTCCAAGCACAAGGAAGTTACAAAGCTGCAAGAGTGACGTGTGACAGAAGGCTGCCAGAGAACCAGGACAGGTGGTTCAAATATGTTACTGGGATGTCCTGATCCATGCACTGCAGGAGCCCTGGTGACACCTGGCACATCTCCATCACAGCACGGGGTACAGAGCAGAGATCTTCAAGCCAGAAGAGGCAGGGACAGTTAAGTGCACCTGGCCCAGCACTGCTCCACCCTGCTGGCTGAGGGCCAAAGGGGTGTTGCTGTGTTGTCACAGCCTTGCACCCACGCTGGCTGGTTTCTCCTCAGGGCTGAGGTGTGCACAGTCAGCTCCAGCCTCTCTGCTGGACTGTGGAGATGTGCTCAAAGATGTCTGTGGTGCCTTCATGCCTCTCCATGTTCCAAGGGTGCAGCTGTCTCATTGTATCAGTATATGAAAGCTGTGCTGACATTTCAGCCTCCCCTCTGGGATCATTTAGGACATCGACCGTGAATCCAGCAGAAATGGCTCCTAGTCCCACTTCCACAGTGGACAATACCACTCCACCCCCAAGAGACAGGAGAAAGAGAAATAATCCCTTAGAGTGAGGTTAAAATAGCACCAGCAGTAATGTCAAGGGCAAGGCTGAGGAAAACTCAAGGCAAACAGGGATAGCTTTTACAGATTCAATATGCAGATCTTGATAAAGCAACAGATGATCCCTTTCTCATTTATGTCTAGCTGTAAATATTTTATTGGCTCTTCTCTCACTGCTGAGTAGCTGTAATGGCATTTACTTCAGCAAAAGCCTGAGCTGCTGTAAATCAAGTATAGTTTTAGGCTACTCACCATGGTCATGGGCAAACACAAACAAGTTAAGTCCTGTCAGCTTCTGGGCCAAGTCATCATAGCGGCCGCAGTGCTCCCCAGCGCCATGGGCGATAAACACGAGGGCCCTAAATGGAGCATCAATGTATAAATCATTAACGTGGCAATCGACCCGCAAAGGCTTCAGAGCTGCAAGGGAAACGCGCATTCAATTCAGCATTTCAGACATCAGCAAACACCAGGGAGGTACGGAATGGCTGAGGGCAGTTGGAACACAGGGGAAACCATGGTCACCCTGACCCGCCGTCGACCTGGCCTTCACCAGGTTGTTGTAGGATGGATTACAGGGAAGGCAACTG
Organism: Edolisoma coerulescens; assembly: GCA_013397115.1. Classification (NCBI taxonomy): domain Eukaryota; kingdom Metazoa; phylum Chordata; class Aves; order Passeriformes; family Campephagidae; genus Edolisoma; species Edolisoma coerulescens. Next base: position 156,380 of record VWZW01004088.1, read on the forward strand.
CTCATGGGACAGAGCCACCATGGTCTGCTGCAAGTTAAAGATGCAGATGGGCATCAGCACCAGTCCCTGAGCTGGATAAGTCCATGGGGGTTTGAGGCTCTACACTGCTCCTCCAGTGTAAGTGATGCTATCTGTTTCTTTTGGGACTGGTATCTCTCTGTGATTCAAATTCCAGCACTGTCCTTAACTTTATAACTTGAAACACTGATGCTCCAGAGCACCCAAAGGTGGAATTTCAGCCAAAGAATAGGTCTCCAGCAGAGTCTAGAACTTTGGTTGGAGTTTGGAATTTTATCTTGTGACCCAATTATGGTAAATTTACCATCCCAGTTTCTGCCCAAAACAGTTGCTTCACTTCTATGATTAAAGTGACTCTTGCATAGCCTCTGTACAGACAGATAATAAAAAAACTAGTCTAATAGACATTTATTTTTGCAAATACTTATCTTCAAATATGCCAGTTTTATGAATAATACTTTACTTTTTCTGGAATGTCATCAAATTAGAGTGACTGAACTTGAACCTCCCCAGTGTTTTTGCTAGATAAAATTTGTATAGACTTAGGCTAGAACTATAGCAGAAGTAGCAATGATATTACAGAAGTTCTACTGGATTTGACAGGCAACTATTTAAAATCCAGCTTTAGCAACATAAACACAACTTGTTTGTTTAAAAGGACCATTTGTCATTGCAACTTCAGCAACCACAAAACCATTTGAAGGCTATAAGTTTGACATTTTCAGCACATGAACAGTGAAATATTACAAGAACTGACATAAAACAATGACAGCAGTTAATAGCCAGGGAATTCCTCAACTTTATTTTGATTGAGGTTTTGAATACCTTTTTAGACAGTGTATTCACAGCAATAAACTGCTTAGATCTTAATATATTTAAACTTAAGAAACATGTTGGATGATGTAGAAACTCCTGTTCTAGCTCTTTGATTAGCACCTCCTTCAAAGTGTTTGCTCAGCTAGACAATTTGAAAGAGCATCCATCCGAACCAGAAGGATTGTACACAGTCCACTGCAAACACAAAAGCAACAAGGCAAAGTTGCTCTGATATCTGTCTAACACCAATTAGCAAGGGTGAGGTTAGGTCATGTACCATATTTAACTTCTGTGCCTTACAAATCCTCTTTAGTGTCACTGAAGGTTGCAAAACAACCTGTGTGGAGCAGTCATTCCTTCTTTTGTCATCGTCCCTGATCAATGGATTTTTCAAGTTAGCAATGCACCTGGCAGACAGACTGATTTTAGGAGTGCAGGATCTATTATTCTACCTCCAAATACTGAAGAAATTGAGACATTGCTTATTCAGTGGAGAATATTAACTTTCTTCCTGTGGGCCCATCGCCCTGATATCCAACAGACTCAGCCAGGTTAAGTCTCTCTGCCCTATACCTCCTACTACCTCCAAGCTTGGCAGCTTCCTTGCTCAGTGTCTCACTTAAGCTCTTTAGAGGACCTATATTGGTTTCTGCTGACTTGGCACAGAGACTAAGGTGCAACTTGTCTGACTGAATATAGCCCTTCATTTCTCAGAGAAATACTGAATTTATGCACGAAATGGCACTAAGTGAATGAGACCTAATGGGAAGCTGGCAAAGAGATTTCTTCCAGGAAATTCTTGGTTCTTCATCCCTGTGGCAGCAAAGCCCTTGTTTTGCTTTTATTCACGCTGATGCAATACCATGACTTTGCCTGTCAGCATCCTTCTAGATGCTAAGAGCCCTCATTTTATGTGAACTCAGTGAGAAAAGATAAAACCCCAAAGCTTCAGAGAGGCAAGGTGTTCCTGTGACCTTGCCTTCCACCTGGAACACAATTGCCAGGCATCACAGGACTGAGCCTTTGCACACCACAGGGAACAGATCTGGATTATTATTTGTCTGCAAAAGACTGAAAAAAACCCCTGAGCCTGTTTGTGCCTTAAGAGCTCTAATGACAGTAGCTGTTGAAAAGACTTAGATACTTTTGAAAGTTTTGTCATATCAATAATCATAAACGAAGCATAAAATTTCCAATTTGTTACACTGAGATAAAATCAGCCTGTCTTGTTGTTCAATAAAAAGTGAGAGTGGCTTTACTGACTAAAAACTAGGTCACATCTACACAGCTCTTTAGCTCCAGCTTTCAGGTCTAAGCACAGGGACCATATATTGAACACAATACCTTGAAAAATTTGAAATTAGTAAGAGTACCATCTAAGCAAGGATTGAAGGATTTGGCTCTTTCACTTAATCCCCAATTTTCCATTACGAAACAAGTTTAGATTTGGCAAATAATACCTGAAGGCAGTGTAACAAATACATGGTTCAACATATTTTCACTAGCAAGCTGCCAGGAAAATAAAACAAATTATTAGATTGACTGACAGCAGTTCTTTCTTGTATGTAAGCATTTTTGCAGATATCTCTGCTCTTAAATCAGTCTTCTCCTTCCTTACCACCATGGCTGAATAATAACAGAATATCAGAGATTGCTTTCAGCAGAGTCATTTAAAATTAATACGGATCCTGCAGTGTTTGAGATTTTGCAGGACTGCGGTGCCTTTCTGTGCAGTCTCAATGAGAATTTTGTTTGAAAGAGGTTTGTGTCTTGGCCATGTATCAAACTGGTACTGGGGAGAAATTTCTTCACCTCCAGCTTTTGCAGTTGTGCTGCCGAAATCCTCAGAAGTTCACATGTATCAGGGAGAAAACATCGCGCACAGCCTGCAAAGCTCTCTGGAAATTGACCTGTGCCTGAATCCCTGCTGATTCCAGTATCTCTGACTACAGGCAGGGAAAGCTCACATATCTTTGGATGCTTCAGCTGGTTTTGGCTGGTGGAACTGTGATTGCTGAACATCTCGAAATAGCACGGCTTTGGCACCTGCTCAGGAAAGCAGCTCCTCGCCCAGCAGCAGGACTCCCCCGCGCCCGGCGGGTGTGTCTGCACACAAAGCCAAGGTGTGAGCTGGGCATCAGTGGGAGCCCACGCGCTCGCTCTCGCCTACCTCTGCAACGGCAGTTACGGGCTGCTACAGGAAACCGCTTTATTGACTGCTGTTTGCAAAAGAAACAGATGGCTTTCGCAGATCCCTGCCCTCCCCACAGCCTTTATCGCCTCCTCCTCCTGCCCCCTCCTCCCCACTGCAGGTTTCTGCCTCCTGGTACTGCACGGCTTGGCAAACAGATGCAGTTGCTTATTACGACAAGAAGGCAGGACAATATTTGCCTTTACTGTTCAAATCAACTACTGGCTGCGTTTAGTTCTCTCCCGTGAGGAGGTGACATACACCAGTGACCTGTCCCTGCTCCCACATCCCTACTGTGCTGGTGACCCCTGACTGGTATCAGTCCCTCCTAAATTGCAGCTGCAGCCTGTTAAGCTTTGTAAAAACACAGCAATGCCACACCCTCAGTTAATACTAAGCACCTGCAAACACCCTGTCCTGCATTAGGGAGGGTGGGACTTGTGGAGGCCAGGCTGCATCACAGAGTCAGCCTGCACAAATCCACACGAACACAGGTTCTTTCTGTCCTGCCTCTTGGAGAGGTCACCAGCTGACCCAAGCTTTAGCTGTGTGCAACCCGTCCCTATTTCTCAGTGTAGCTTCACATCCACTAATAGTTTGCTTCTTGTGTGGGCAGCAGCTTTGCAGGGCAGGGTGGTGCTTTATGTTGCAGGTCTAGGTGAAAAGGCAGTACCAGGTTTAAAGCTCCTCACTTTCTTTTTTGCTGGGCACAAGTTGCCCCATCTGCTGTGCCAAGACAGTTGTTCAGAGATGCAATCCCACAGTCAACTGGAGGAGAAGATTTGTAGGGAAAATAAATTGCAGCACTGGACTTACACACATGAGCAAGAGCCCTCTTAAACCGAGACTGTTAGAAGAAAAATACACTGAAAACACACCCAGAAAGCTGCTGTGCTGTGACACTTTGCAGTCCTGAAACACCACTCAGGATGTGGGTCCTGCTGGGCATAAGACCCACGTTCTTGCTTTGCTTTCAAGAAAAATCATGTTGAAATTGAACGAGACAAAGAAGGTTTTAAGCAGGATGGTGTGACTTTAACACCTTGTGTCCTCTGGGGACAGGGCCACTTCTCTGGGACCCCGTGAATGCTCTTTTATTGCCAGAAAATAACCCAAAACATTAGGACTGAACCAAAGAATGGAAGACAAGCTTCCTATGACTGCATATATGAAAGATGCAATCTTTTCCACCCCATTCAAAAGCATCCCTCTTCAGAATAATATTTAAGGACTTGCCTTAACCTCAGGAAACTTTCTTCAACACATGAAAGGCAACAGGACTCTCAAAGTACAGGATGAAAGTTAAAAAAGGATTTATAAATGCTGTGCGGAATAAGGACTGATTTAATCACAGGCAGAAGAGATTTCCTGAATCAAGCCCCCATAACTTAAGGTAATACCATGTTATTCTATGTTAGGCAACTGTGCTTTTTATTTGATCTTAGGGATGTTGTTACCAGAACCAGATCAGCTCTAACAAAGAACATCTGACTTGAACAGTTTTGAATTCCAGACACTAAATTCCTAAAGTAATTTTTAAAAACTAACTGACAGGAAAGCTCTGAGCCAGCTAAGCTGCCAGAAAAATGACTGGCTTAAGTACTACATTTTGTTGTGTTGTTTGAGCTGATTTATCAGTTCCGTTGTAGCTGAACAATTAACCTTTATTTACCAAAAACTGGTGATGTTTTTGGACAAGCAACTGGATAGTTGCTCACAGAACTTTTAGTGTGTTAAAAATGTTATGTGTGTATTTTGCTTCCAAAGTATATCATAATGGAAAGTCACTGAAAGGTGTTCATGCTTGTGTTAGCTGGGTGAATGAGCCTCACTATGAGGATTAGCTATCTATCATATAATAAGATTTGTTGAGGTTTAAGTGTCAATCTAATTTTCTACCTTTGGTATTTGCTTAAAGATTACCACTAGGAAAAAAAAAATCCAGCTAATAATTTACAAGAATACATAATGAAGAATAAATTTTTTGTTCACTATTGGTGACCTTTTCCTTTCCTCTGGAGGCCTCTTCAGCCCCTTGCTTTGGGTGTTAGACCTGAAGTTTGGAAGGGGGTTGTCTCTGTGTCTGCTTTTTGAGTCAGTTTTTGCATTTTTTTTTCTGGAGGTGATTTGTGCCCCAAGACAACCCTGAAAAAACTTGGGCCACGGGCAGGGGTTACAAAAAGTTACAGCAATTTCTCTCATGTTATGCATGCTTGTGACCTACACAGCCACGAGTTCAGCCTGGTGACTCCAGTTAGACAGGAATATTTATGGAGTCAGGTGTGTCCATGCTGTCCTTCTGCCTCTAGGAAACATCTGAGTTACGTCCCTCTGAAGGTGCAAGAGGGAGTGACTTTTCTCCCAGCTCCAATCCATGTTTCAAGGAGGCATTACACCCGAGGGCTTTGCTTGCTCTCTTGCTCAGGTTCATTAAGAAATGCATTCTCAGCCTCTGCCCTACTGCCCCACGGCTTTGCCGTGTAAGCCCAGGCTCCGCGGAACCACCTCTTCCTAGCAGCTCTATGGCTATTTTTGCCAGTTCAGGAGAAAAAGCAAATCAGAATGTCAATAGCCTGGAGGTGAGTCTCTATCACCCTTCTCTCAAAATCACAGACCATACAGCATTAGCATGGATGCCTCACAGAGCTCTGAATCTGGAGGAGTTTATCTCTGGGGTTTAACTTTGGAAAACCTTTATGCATGACAGAACATGTCAGAGGAACCTGTACTACGCTCACAATACACAATTTCTGCTTGACTTTACAGAGCTTGTGGGGGTTGAGGGTTCTGTACATTTGTGTTTGATGTGGTTTGATCTAGACAAGTAGAAGCAGTAGCTTTATCCCTGTCCAGATCCTAAATTGGCAATTAAAAAATAAGCCTCTTCAGCAAGCTCTGCTTCCTGCTTTCTTTCCTCATTTCCTCATTTCCTCAGGCTTGGAGGTTCCCATGCAAGCCCCTCCAAAGGGGATGCTGTTAATTTAAGCACAATCTTGCTGTCTCACACCCTCGAGATTTAGGGCTCCGTCTTAAAATCTGTGCCTGCTGCTACAAGCAACCCTCTTGCAACATGTCTGCAAGCCTGGTCTCATCATACATCTCGAGATCACAACTCCTCACAAGAACAGAGTTAGGAGGACATTTCAGAACTGCCATGATGTCCAGAAGGAGTAACATGGCTAAGTTTTCCAACCACCTCAGAAAGTGCAGACACCGTAAATCAGCAGAGCAGAGACAGAACTGGGTAGTACAAATATATCTCATAACAAAAGGTTCAACAGGATCTAGCTAGAGCCAGCACAAAACAATGTGGAGAAACAGTTTAAGCTGATTTATTGTAGCTTTTCAAAAAGCAAGCCCCCACTGAGAATAACTCATGAGTGGTCTAATACAGGGAAGAGAGAGGAAGGAAACTTCAGGTGGGGGTGGGAGAGAAAGAATTATTGGGTCCTTGCAACTGCATAGCTCTGGGTAAATCTCTGCAAAGTTAACATTTAAGATCAGCTGTATTTAGTTTCAAGGAAGCTTTGAAGTAATATTTTAGGGGGCATGAGGCTGAGATCAGAGGTGAAATGCCTGGTGTGTAGCTTAAAACTCGTGGGTCGGATCTTCCCACCCCTTTCTTGGATAAAACTGAGGAGGAGGGATTCTAGGGTTACATGGACTGTCTCAGGGAGACATTCCACCACTTTGATACCAGAGATGGGATTTTCCGTGGCAGAACTGACTGCCAGACCTGCTGCTCTGAACCTGCAAGACAGACAAGATCCCTGGAGACTTGGGCAACTCAGGGCTGGACCTGGGCTTTCCTCTTGCTGCTGCCCTTTTACAGAGCACAAGAAGCCTTGAAAGAAGGATTATGACTCCTGTTTCCAACAAGGTGAGGGGTAGGCATTGCCACACACACAGGGCCGAGGAAGGAATGATGTGGGGGGAGCCCAGACAGAACTGCCCCAGGACCTGACTGAGAGGAGTGCTGGAACTGGACATCCCAGTCCTGTGCTTTGCTCTGCTTCAGCCCTTGCTCAGGGCAAGGGCTACAAGGGAGAGAAAATGGAGGTCATATCTCCCAAGGGGAGCTACAAGGATAGATGCACAAAGCAGTCAGTGTCTATCCAAAATAACTGCGCAAAACATTGCTTAAATAGAAGACATCAGCTGCAAAATTCAAGTCAATCTGAAATCACACCCAATTTTTTTAGATTAGCTTTAGGGTGTGGAGGGGAAATATGCCAAGAAACAAAAGAGTTTCTGGCACTGATCCCCTTGGAAATCAGGGAAAAGAAAATACTTCTGGTTAGTTTTATTACAAATTCATTTTCACTTGGAAGCAAAGCCATTGCAGATGAGTGATGGCTGCAGGGCCACCACTCTCAATGGAGAACCAACAGACAGGGAGTAAGAGCAAGAACAGTTTTCACAGACTCTCCCTCCTCTTCACTTGCACTGAATGTTTATTGATTTCCAAAGGGACAAAAATGACTGTTTAGCCAGTCATGTTGCAGTTTCTTCTTGAAATCAAAATGCAGATACTGCCTAGTGAGCCAAAGCCTTGGAAATAGAAAGGCCTGTGTAATGAGATGAACTGTGCTTTCCAAGCATGAGAAAGCTGCAGTTGAAGGGCCAGAAGCTTCTTCTGCACAGTCACTATCGCTTAAACTCAGCACTACTCACTAGTTCAGGACTACCCCTGCTCTCTGAACACAAAAAGGGTTTTTTTATATAAAAGTATGTCTCTGTTTCAAAGTAGCTGTGGAAAACCAGTTCCTTTTTACTGAACTCCCTTGCAGTCTTGGCATATTCAGAACATTGGAACCTGTTCCAGTGACAAGTCATTATTGCTGCTGTAAGTTCATAGCCTGACAAATCTGACTCAACCCTAAAAGACCAAGGAAGCTTCCTAGAAAGGAACAAGGTGTGCTTCATTAGGGGATGAGCTCAAGCCACGCAAGAATGCTCCTTACATGGCATCCCAGCCACATTTTGACAGTTTAATCTCACTTTTTGGCACAGCACAGAAGATGGAAATAGACAGCAGTATTCATGTATTGAGGTGAGGAGTTTTAGATACACCTCTGCAGCTTTCAAATGATGGAAACTATTTTATTTAGTCAAGCCATCCCTGGTTAGATCCACACCAGTACTTGGTAAGTTTAAGTCCTTAGGAATATGCTGCTTGGTTGGTTATTTTCAAATATTTGTTAAGAAGGGCTTGAGACAAATAATCAAGTGCTGCAGAGAACACCACATCTAAACGTTAAGCAGCATTTGCTGAAATTCTCTAAGATAAGTCTGCAGACTTCTTCTGACCTCGATTCTTTTCTTTACCTCTTTCAAGGTATTTTTCATGCAGGACATCACTCGTAGTCTGAACCCAGGTGCACCAGACGTTCTTCATAGTCAATCCCCCCCCAAATCAATGGTTCTTAAAAAAAGGCTTTTCCATGGTTCAGACTCTAGCCATGGCTCTGATCACCTCCAGTTTCATCCTGCTTTCAGGGAGTGGATGGCACAGACAGCTCATGACAAACAATATGGAAAAAGTTATTACAGGGAGAATTCAGCTCAGCACCCCAGCACCTGTGCAGGGAAGAGGCTGAAAAGCACACACCTGGCACAAGAGGGTCAGAATGTTTCTGAGCTATTTCTTGCAATCAAAACTGCGTGACTGAAGCCCTTTGATCAGGCATTTGGGGCTTACGTGGGCAAATCTTCACTAGCTGGGAATCACAGAATGATTTGGGTTGAAAGGGACCTTCAAGATCACCTAGTTCCAGCCCCCCTGTCGTGGTCAGGGGCACCTTCCAGGAAAAGAGCTGTGAATAAAGAAGGAGCAAGAAAGGAGATGACACTTTACCTGTTCTGTGAAGTCAAGATACTATGTTAGTATGACTTTTTAATAAAGCACTGACTGTGCAGTTCCCAGTTGTATGGCAATGGTTTAAAGAGAGACTCCAATTCCCTGAAATACTTAGACCCGACAGTACTGTTTGTGGCCAGGCAATTCCACCCCTAACGTGGAACTCTTGATTACTTCCTGCACTGAGTCAATTGCCCATCCTCACTTTTACCTTCCTGATCCAATTTTGTCAGCACTCCTCTGTGTTGGCAGAGATCTTAATTGGTTATTCTTAACTAACTGGAAAACTCATTATAAGTTCAGATGTCACAGGTAGCATGAGTCTCTAAATTGCCAAGCTTTTTCCGCATGTTTTTCCAAAATCTAGGGTGGAATTATCCCATAAACTTAGAGACAGAAACTCAAGGATTGATTTCTTAATCATAAAGCGCTTATGTATATTTTAACATATTTTGAGATTAAACACATTAATTTCCAATGAAATCTTGGCACATTCCGCTGCTGCACTTCAGCCTTGCCCAGCTACGAGAGGAATCTTTGCAGCAAGAGGCTTTGCAGGCTCTGTCAAAATCAATATCAGCAGCTACTCCTCTGGGAAATTAGGAATGTCACAGGCAAAGCGTTTGCCAAGGCTTTCAGCATGTTCCAATTAATTTACTATTCCATGTTTGCTGTAGACCTGAGGTAGGAAGGAAAGTTGAGTTTAAGCAGTTAAACATGAGACATGGAATGCTGCTAAGACAGTGATCATTGCAACAGGGGCTTTAAAGGCTGAAATGTTTATTCATGTTTCGAACCAAAGTGAATTTTAATCACAGGTGAGGTGAAATGATTTACCCACAGATGACTTAAGAGTTGGATACAGACTTCAGCCTGTGGCTACCAAATCCAGATGTGCTATTTCTTGGCTGCACTGAGCTAATCTGGGTGTCCAAAGGCTTTATCTGCTGCAGGCTTGGTTCCTAAAATGTTATTTCATTTCTAATACCAAGGCAGCTTCACCTCTGTCAGCGAGGGCTGCCATGCTAACATAAATAAGGAACATACCTGCCATGAGTTTTAATCACTGCCTTGTTGATTTGCTCTCAAAAAGGGTCAGATGTAATAGCTTTAAGCTCCAAAATATGAATGGGGACCTGTCCAACTTGAGGTGCATCTACTAGAATAAAGATGGGTGGTAACAATAAAAAAAAAAGAGTATTTAGTTAGAAGAGTCCTTGGCTGCAATCATTTTAGGTACAGGCAAAGAAAGCCAAAGGCATGTGGGATGTCTTTTCTGCAGAAAAGCTTAAAATAGAAAAGGAAATCAATACTCATTTACAGTATCTGGCAGTCACTGAACCAAAACATACATGTACACCTACAGCCGAGCAGAAATAACAACATTTATTTAAACCACAAGCTGTTATTCTGCTGCAGGAATGCTGTGCTTCATGTGGAGCACTTCACCAGAGACTGTACCACACATTTCCGACCATTTTTAAAAAGCCTCAGCAATATCCAGAGCAAATACTCTCAATACCACAGTGATTAGCCCCACCAGCCAGACCAGCTTCGACTCCTTCAATTCCTGGCAAAGAAAGAGTGAGAGCTGGTGTGGAGGAGAATGGGCTCAGCAGGAAGCAAACCTCTAATGGGCAGAACCCTTAAATGATGCCTCAAAAGAGAAACGTACACCTGTGTGTAAGAACGAGGCAATGTTTCCACTATGTAAAATTACGGGCTTCAAAGGAAGGAATAGTGTTTAACAAATCAGCATTCCCCAAACACTGAAAGTGAAATGAAATGTAAACAAAGTGAATCTGCTGATTGCTTGTTTTTTTCCATTCCCTTGCTCTGAGAAATGTGACCAGTAAATAAACAGGATAAATAATAACAGCAGCTGCCTTTTGTACAACATTCCTTGTACTGAAAACCCAAAATGCTTTACAAAGGGTCCAGCCACGCTGCTTGCAGAGGTCACTCGAGGCAGAGATGAATGGCATCTCAAGAGATCCTCTGATCCATCACCGCATCCCAAGCAAGGATCAACCCTTCTTCCCACTGCCATATAAACTGAAGCACAGAGGTTCAAAGCCTTGCCCATGGCAATACAGCATGCCAGAGGCAAGGATGGACACACAGCATGAGTCAAAACCTGACCCTACAGCAGCCAGCAGGGGCTTAACAGCAGAGTTAAGATGTCACCATGGGTTGCCTGTGCTACATGCATGGGGCCACAGTGAACTTGGAAAGAAAAAAGTCAATTAAAAAAAAGCTTTCTGTCCTAAAGAATTTGTGGGCATCTAACAACATCAGAGAGATGCTCTGTGCATTTTCAGGCCAACCTGGGTTGTGTAGCTCCATGCCCCTTGTTTGGGGAGGGACAGAGGCTGACTGGATGCTGATTGCTTGAATGTCTTTTTATTAACACGAGACTATGAATGCTGCTCAGAATACAGATTTTAATGCTCCAAATATTGTAGACCAACTCTCGCACAAAATTGAAAAAATGAAGAAAAAGCTTAACCATTAAGTCAGCTAGATGTTATCTCACAGAAATTTAATTACTCACTGCTTCCTTGTCATTCCTCATACCTTTCACCTGGCAAATAAAGCCATTGCAGATTTCTGGAATTTGACTGTTGAATTTGAAAGCCCACTGAGATAGTTTTGAAAATAAAAGTAAAAAGTATGTTGAAAAATTATAAAAATAAGCTCATCTTGTTGGTGAACCAGCTAACCTGCTGACACCCACAGCAAATTAAACCAAATTCTATTCTAAAGAAAGGCCAATGATTAAAGTCTTATTCCCTCACTCTGCAAGCTTCAAGCTGGACCAAGGAAGAAAGAAAACATACAGAGCAAGACATTTATCTCAGGTCAGACAGACGTCTGAAAAAGATCAGCAATCTTTCTTGCATACCAAATCTATAGTAGTTTGTACATTTTCTCCTTACCCATCTGTACACAACACTGGAGCAAACAATTACTACCCTATTACTGCTGAATGTTTGACCTTAGCCCAGTTGTCAGTATTTTGTCCTCTTTTTTCCCTATTTTTTCCTTTCAACGATTGCTGCTGAGACAATTTACTTGTAGCAGAACAGCAGAGAACAACTAATGCATCACTTAGTAGATTTTATTTTAAATCTCTTTTCAAACATCAAGCCTTCTTCAACCACCAGCTGCTCAAGGAATAACTTACTTTCTCTGGCAGCTTTCATCTAGAGACTCCAGCCCCAGTTTGTACCACTTGACTGGATGACTACACTCAATTTTAGACAAGGAAAAAAAAGTACAGAGAAATTGTGAGTCTGATTGTGTAAATCACTCGTCATTGTGTCACTGTCTAATGACTGTCTTGACCATGTTTTGCCTGTTGTCTCCTCTTCGTTGACTTCTTTTTTCTGTTTTCTAACACCAAATTCTCTAGGTCTAGCAAGTTGCCTTTGCCATCACTCAGCATGGGAGGATTCAGAGGCTTCCATCATCTAGTGCCTGGCAAAGAGAAACGAAGATATTTCCTGGCTGGAGAGCCAGTGTCTGACACAGCAGGGGGGACTCTTTCGCACCAGTGGAAGTACTCATGAAGTTTGGTGTTACTCAAGGTCCTGGAACATTGAAAACTGCTACAAAAAGGATGAATCCCTTCACACACCAACACACTGCATCTGTCTAGGAGGAACAAACACATTCCCAAGCAGAGAAGGACCAAGACCAAGACCTATCCCCTCTCTGCTGATGGGGATATCCCATAGAAGTGTGTTGGAGGCAGGTAAATCTGACTGCAGTGCTGTGGCCACCAGGACAGCTTCCACCAGCTGGTCCCTTACTGGGCCCAAGGCCACACCTTGGTACCACTGTGTGGGCAGTGAGTCTGGTCACCTTGGAGATGCCTTCCTGACACCACCACCCAGTGACTCCCTGGAGTCTGGTTGCTTTAGAAGATGTTTATGGTCGGGACTAGCCCAAGGTTGGTATTTGGGATTGCTGTACCAGTATTTTCCTTTCAGTTAACATTAGTGAAATTTTATTGGTCTACGAGAGGCAACCCTAGAGGAGATACAATTTTAATGATGTCTAAAAACTTTACTTACCCTGACGTTTGCTAATTTCTTTCCTTCCTACTATGGATAATAGGCCACACAGACACAGCGGCCGAATGTCTGTGCTGTAGAGTACAGGACAGGGATGGCTGGGTGTAGTTAAGGATATAACTGGGGTGGGATGACTTGAGGGACCTGCCTGAGCATATCTTTAGGAATCTCATGGGCAAGATGCAATGCTATCTCCTTGGATACCTGGAATAATCAGCCATTTGCTATCAGGGTTGTGTCACATCTCTTGGATAAGGGACAATGGGAGGTTTCAAACACTGATGGTTTCCATTCAAGTGGGAACACATTAGGACAATGACACGCCTGAACCTAGGGAAGGCAGCTCAGCCAAATATGTCTGCAGGGACAGCTCTTAGAACAATGCAATTTCCCTAGAAGAACAAAGAGATCAGATGTTCACCCTGGCTCAAAAAAGGACAAAGTCACAGCAGTCTGAAGGGAACTTGCAAGACCAACTCCTCTGCTACAGACGTCTAGAAAAAATACCCTCTTCCAGCCAGAACAACTCTACCAGCCAACTTTTCTTGTAGATGTATTCACAGTGATCTAAAAGAGCTACTGTGTGTTCCCAAGGGATGTTCCAAGAGTCCTGGAGAAATTGAAGCAAGGAACTGTGTGCAGCTCTTTTATTATTTCCACTAAACCCACATATTCCTAATAGCAGCGAAGTAAAGTGCTCCTGCATCTGGAACCCTGATAAGATCACTGAGTTGTCTGCTTCAGCTATTGTGTCACTACCAACAAACAGCTGGTTCAGAGCGTTCCCAGTTCGATGAGCTGAAGAAGGGGTCAGTGCAGGGTCTGCCCAGGATAAAGACACTTGGAGGGACCGATAGATCTCTAAATGCTCAGTGACCAACTTGAACATCCATCAGAGTCATGGCAGAAAGCCAGTACTGCTCATCACACTTGTATTCCAATTAAAAGCAAATGAACCGTTTGTTTTACAGATGCCAGGTTTGCTTATCCTTCAGTTTCTGGCACAATAATGAGCAGCAAAATGATTTTTACAACACTATCTCTAGATCATTTTTCTTCTTTTCTCCTATTTTTAGCTCTGCTTCTTATATTCACCAGGCTGGACAGCATTGTTTCCAATTCATCAGGTGGCACACAGAACCAACGCTGATTTTGCTTTTTTTGCTGCTCTCAGGATCAGGATGAAATATTACTGCTTTGAGACTCACAACAGGGAACTCCAAAAGCCACCTTGTTCCCAGACACTGATGTCACAAAGTTGTACACCTGTGCTCAGAAGCAGATTCTAACAGGGCAATGAGCAAAAGGGACAGTTTAATTACAATTGTTACTCCATTTGCTATTCATGTTTTTCCTGGGGTTCTGTGGAATAAAAGGCAGATTTGCTCGTGTTGAACATTCCTGTGGAGACTGAAAGAAAATTATCATACTGAAAAAGCCTGTTGGAAGTATCTGCAGCAAGAACCAAAGCTGCTCCCCGGTCTGTCAGAGTCCCTCTTACATGAAGCTGGTTTGCTAATTTGCCCATCCTCTGGAACCGCATAAGGAATCATAAAAGGATGTCCCCATTCACAGTGAATAAGACAGTCACGTGGAGCAAAGATAACAGAGGCATTAAAGGAACACATACACAGCTGATGAAAAGAAAGGAGGCTTTAGAAACTCAGGCAATAGCAGTACAGCAAGCAAAGCCTGGAATGTTGATTCGACAATGATCATTGTTATTTCCCTTTGCAGGGTGTGCAATGGGATCAGAAAAACAGAGGGAGCTGAATTCATCCTATGGCAAACTGTGCTGACACAAGTCACTTTGCATCCTACAGATTTGGCTTTAATTTCGAGTTGACCTCATTGGTACAAACAAAGTGTTCTTCAAGAATGACACTGAATTAGAAACTGCTTTAAGTATTTCTAGAGATGAACACAATACACTATAATTGAAGACATTATAATCAGTGACTTGATTTCTTTGCTTTGACTTCACTTTTGCTTATTTATTTATTTATTCATTCATTTTGGAATGGTCTGAAAGTCAAATTCAATTTTGTCATCTGCTCATGCTGGGAAATGTGCTGTTCTTCTGGAAACGGCATGGAATTGCTGGTAATGAGAAGCCAAAACCATCAAGCAATATTTACAATTTAAGGGCCAGTTCAAATATAAAAGCAGTTTGTATTTCTGTACCACAGGCACATCTGCAAAGTCTTTGGGGAACAGAGAAATCTGTTTTCTCCTTACTGGCTTGGCCTTTCATTACTAACAAGTCAGAAAGAATGGCAGGCATTCTTCAAAGAGTAAAAGAAATGTAAAAAGTAAATAGAAAAGTGAGTGCTTTTTGTTTATTTAATTTTGTATTTTTAATCACGTCTCAGGTGTAGAACTGAAAGAACTTTTACAAAGGCACTGTTTACTCAGACAATTGCAACTCTGTTTACTTAAACTGTGGTCACAATGTCTAAAGTTGAGCCAACCCATTCCAGTGCACATTAACAATGGCCCAGGAATGCCTCTGTGACCCACAGGCAGAGGACCACTGTGGATCCTGGCAATCCTCTCAGCCCACCTGGAGACCGCTCTGTGAGAGACACTCAAGCACCATGCTACCTAGCAAGGTAATGATTTCTCTTTGGTGGCTGAGGAAGCTGGGACTCACATTTTCAAGTGCATCCTCTAGCTACAAGTGTCTGAAGTGCCCAGCTTCAAGTGACTGATCTACCAGGAGAGACTCGGGCATCACTGTCTGAAGTCAGCGGCAGCTGCAGCTATGAGCACCTTTGAAAAAACTAGTCTGGGTCAATAAATCTCACAGGGTTTACTTGAGGTCAAGAAGAGGGGCTAAAAGTGCCCCAGAAGAAACTATTTGTGCTTATCTAGGCAGTGACAAGAGTGGAGGAAACATCCAGAAAAGGCTACGGGGATACAGACCAGAGAGGAAGAAAGCCACCTCTGAAGTTCCCCAGGCCCTTTAGGGGCCTCAAAGGAAATGTCTTGACTTCTCCTCCCAACTTTCCTTCCCCTTCCTCATCAATGTCTATTCTTAGCAGCTTTGTCTGAGAGCTGGGAATAGAACATGGTTTCTTAATTCCTCACCTCCTGTTACCTCATATTTTGACTCAGAGTGCTCAGGGCGGTGGCAGAGGTTTAAGCCTTGCATGGAGCTGTTGTTTATGTTTACACAATGACTGCTTTCCCATTAAGTAGGGTTTCTTTGGCTACTGGGACATGCAATAGGCATGAGATCAGTCCTGCTTGGTTCGAATGACTGAATTCCTCCAAACAACATTACATAGTCCTGAAAATGCCATGCCTTGCCCAGATCTTAAGCGTTGCACTCAGCAGTGAGCACTTGGTGCCAAAGAGTTACCCATTTTCATGCTCCACAAATCCTGCTGTTGGCACAAAACATGAAACCGACACCAGGACATACCGCTTTTTCTTCCCTGCTGCATTCAAAAAGACCACTTAATTACACTTTAAGATGGAACTGACTCAACAAGTTGGGCAGCTTGCAGGGCTGCTGGCTGGGGCAGCTGCACCTGCACTGCTGCCAGCAGGCAGCCAGAGAAGACGACACTCAGGCCCCAGCTCTGCTGTTGGGAGTGACTTCCCACCCGAAAAACAAGTGGAAAACACTGTCTTTCTTTTTCCTTAGTCCCATTACTCCTTACTCCATCTACCCCATCTAATCATTATGACATCTGAGTGCCTTTGTGTGTCAGCTTCCTGTGAAGTAATCACCTAAATCCCCATCTGAAACAAAGCGGACCCTGCTGAGGAACTCACAATAGGTGCCTTTCACTGGCAGGACAACCTTGGCCTCGGTGGCACTTACAACAAAGCTTCCATATGTGCACCAGTACGGGCTGATCAGTCAGATCAACACCACACAGGATCAGAGCCTGGGTATTTGTGAGCATGAAGCAAAAAAGCCTCACAAAATTCCCCCATCTTCCTGAAAAAATAGTTGTTGGTGGGTTTTTTTAAAATGTGCTATAACACATTAATCTGCCACAGCTCTTTATCCAGGTTTATGAGCCTGTTCAAGGAGATAAAAGAGAAGCACCAGCTCCAAGGGGTGATGTCTGTCAGTCGTCCCCACTTTCAGAGACTGCCTGGCCATTGTCTGCTCTTCAGCCCCAGGCTAGGGCTACTTTTTAATTTTTCCTTTGGCAGACATCCTGGGTTTTCCCCCTCCCTGGGGGAGGGATCAAGGGCGATAAGTTCTATTCTAATAGAAGACAAGTCAATGATAACCTTTGGGCATCTGCAGTGAAGAGGTATTTCTGTAGCTCTAGCTGGGATTAGGCACATAATGGATCAATGAAAGATCCCACCGTTTGACCGTTATAGCATCATTCATTAGCGTTAAGATTTGAACCTGAATCAACAATTGAGTTAGAAGAGTGAAAGAATTGCTTTCAGTATTTGAAATAAATTGTAACAGGCCTGTTAAAGTCCCCTGAGGTGTCTCTCTTTCTCTCCTTATACACATATATAGAGATTAGTATTGCTGAATGTTTAAAATGAGATTAAAGTTGCTGAACTTCTACATGGGAAGAACAAAAAGTAGAGCTTCTTATGGAAAGTGAAAGAGGGCGAAATAATGTATTTTTGGTTTGCCTATGAAAGCATTTCAAGAGCATTCTTGACTGCAGGATCAGGCACTGACTTGTTTTTCAGTCACTTACCATCTCTCACACATAACAATTCATGAAGAGCTAATAATAAACAATACGCCCCCTCCTTACACACAAACACGCAAACACACACACTCCTTACAAGGAGCTCCTTGTAAATGAGCAACACTGATCCCATCCACTTTTCTTGTCACAAAACTAGGGCAAGTTCACTCTTAATTAACTGCTTGGTGCACACTCCACTGAAAAAAATTAACTACCCAGAGGACTTAGACACCAAGTTTTCAGTCTCAGCTCCTTACACTTTGGGAACAAAGACCCATCCACCCACTACTAATTTGGTAAGAAATTAAACATGATAAAAAAGCAGTTCCACAACTGGGTGATGAATGTTATGGGTAGTTAATGATTAATTACCATTATAATACAAAACAGCCTGGTTTCACAGCAGAATCTTGGTTTCATTGCATTATTTTTCTGTAAAGGCAATCTTCACGTTGGTGCAAAGACTATGTAACACATCAGTGCCAAAAACTTTCCTCCTTGTTTCTGAAAGGCAGCAAGTAGAAGCAACTATAAAATGCTTTGTAGACTAGGAGATCTTGAACATGACCTGTGTCCTACAGCCCAACCAGTGCAATGGAGCTGTGGTGGGGTGGCTGCACCGTCCCCCCCTCTGGGGACAGAGTATTTTGGTGCTTGCCCACCGTCTGTATTACCTGACTGCTAACCCAGCCCTATGTTATTCCCATTGTCACTTAGCTTTGTAGGCATAAACCCCAAGGCCAGCTAACTTGGACCCGTGTCCCTCTCTCAGAGCAGTTGCAGGCTGGTTTGAGCAGAGGGTGATGTCTAACCTGTGGGGTCAGCAG
This sequence comes from Edolisoma coerulescens, assembly GCA_013397115.1. Classification (NCBI taxonomy): domain Eukaryota; kingdom Metazoa; phylum Chordata; class Aves; order Passeriformes; family Campephagidae; genus Edolisoma; species Edolisoma coerulescens. The sequence goes on from VWZW01004088.1 coordinate 174,853, forward strand.
GATGAAGTTTAACTGCCTACAACAGTTTGACCAACTTTTTCCTGTGGCTTTTTCCTAGCTGCATAAAATCAACACAGCTCTTCCTATTGGCTTGCAGAAAAAGAAAACAATTAAACAATGTCCAGATTTTTATGAAGTACATACCTACAGAACTAGTGGCAGCACAAATACGTGCCAAGCCAGCAGATACTGGAAGAAGAAAGATCATAACTATGAGAGCAACAGCAGATCATAATCAGCACAGAAAGCTGCTACAGTAAAGAGGTTATTTAAATTATGACAAAAACATTAGAAAAATGAGAAAGAATCTACCTGATTCTTTGTCTGTGTTTATTACACAGGTCAGTTTTGAAATCACAATTGCCAGTGAGAGAGCTCCCTGAATCATTTACTAAGTATGAATAATTTAAAACCAGTCAAAAAGCAATGCAGTCAAACATCCTGCCTGTTGCCCTGAGATTTCAGCTACTACTGTTGGAACTGAACTCAGGTGCTGATGGTAAGTTTTTTGACACTGAGAAAATCAGAAAGAGTGAACATCCCAAAGCCTGCATCCCTTTCCACCCTCACTGCCTGTGCTATTAGTTTGGGGATAGTTGTTTATTGCCCATAGGCATCAGCCACCTGCCAGAGCCACTTTGTAGGATATTGAACTGCCAACCCAGCCAGCTGTGCAAGGAAAGACAGTAACTCTGTGTTTTATAACTGCAAGGCTGACTCGAGCAAGTAAAGGTTTGGGGAATGCAATTTTTACAGTAGGGGCTCTCTCAGCTGAGAGAAAGCTCTCTTAGGGGTTCTATAAAGCTCCATGTACACAGCCCTGTAATGCCAGTCAAGCTATAAATAATAATTACATTAACAGAGTCGTATTTACTGATAGTAAAAAGGACATTTGCTTCAAAGTGCTCACCTGGGAGATGCTGCTGGCTTCCAATACCTGCAGAAGAGATACTGCCCATCAGCATTGATGATATGGGGCAGATCCTTGTATGGGATGTTTTGAGGACTCCGCTTTGGCGAGCTTTCCTCTGGCATTCTGGAAGAATGACCTGCAAAGTGTTAGAAGAAGCAAGACATACTTTAAAACTGGTGAAGACAAGATAAAAGCTGATGGGCTTGGCAGCCACAAACACTCAAGAAAGTCAGTCAGTTAGGCAAGCACCACTGATAGGAGGCTGCTTCCAAAATCCCAGCCAAAGAGGTCCCAAAATCATTGCTTTAAAACCGAAATGGTCCAAATTTTTTTTGTTCAGAAAAGGCTCACATTTGGGGGTAGAGCATTGAGGGTGGGGAGAGGAAGAAGAAGGGAAGATCAATCCACCATCAGTACTTCATTTACAGCTTTCTATCCCACACTTCTCCCATCTGTGTTTATTTTGCATCATTTTGTGAAATGGATCATAAAGAGAATATTTTACTGCAATCAAGAGCAAATTGTGCAGCAGTCGCTACAGACACGAAAAGACAGCTGCATAAAAGATTCATCTCTGGCTGAACATCTCCAAAGAACAGTGGAGGGCACACAGCAGAGGTATCTGCCACCGTGTCATCATTAAGATCTTCTCTGACATCTCAGACAGGAAGGTGGCGGCGGTGGGGAGAGAAACATTTCCAGGAGAATTTGCCACAAACCTGTTTTCATCCTGTGCAAGGGTTTGCATTCTAGTGAGGAGCCGGCATCGCAAGTGAAACGCAAGCAGATGAGGCTTTTTGCATATCGCTGCGGAGCCGCGTTCACACCTCGGCAGCCCCGCGGTCCCCGGCGGGCGCCCGGCGGGTCCCTCCCGGCGCTGCGCGGGGCTCGCCCCGGCTCCTCTCCCCGGCTCGCTCGCTCTTTGAGGAAAGTCGCTTGGGTAATTCACCACTTCTCGTTCATCACTTTTTTTTTTCCTTCTCAAACAAATTGCGTGTGTGGGCTGNGGAAAGCTGCAGTCCACTTTCCAGAAGCTGCTGCACGTACATCAAAGGCACCTTGAACACATGCAGCTGGAGCAGCTCACAAAGTTCCTGCCGCGGCAGGTTGTTTGTAACTTTACTTCCTTCCTGCCACTTACAGTTCGGAGGCCGCGGCGCCGGGGGGAGGCGAGGGAGGGGGAGCCCTTTTCTCAAAGCGATCCCCGCTGCGAAGCCATCTCTCGTGTAAGCGCAACTTCCCCAGCCCCGCGCTGCCAGGCGGGGAGCGGGAGGGAGGGGACGAGGAGGAGGGGGAGAAGGAGGAGGGAGGATCCAAGCACCGACGCGATGCCAGGTCGCCAGCCCCGCACACGCATCCTCCCGCCGCTGCCCGGCGCGGCTGCCCCGCGGCCGCCCGCGGAGCCGAAGCGCGGTGGCTCCACCGCACGGTGCGCACCGGCTGCTCCCGGAGAGGAGGGAGGCAGCGGCGGAAGGGCGGTGGGTGGGTGTTTGGATGGATGGAGGACGCATGGATGCATGGATGGATGCATGGATGGATGCATGGATGGATGCATGGATGGATGCACGGATGGACGGAGGGGCGGGCGGTGCTGCCGCCCCCTCGGCTGGGCTGGGCTGGGCGGGGAGCGGGGGAGCCCCGCGGTGCCC
>VWZW01004088.1:177512-320176 GCA_013397115.1 Edolisoma coerulescens
GGGGAGCGGCCGCAGCGCTCCCGCAGCCCCCGGCACCGGGATCCGGCCACGGGAGCGGCCGCTCAGCCGCTGCGGGCTGGGGGACAGAGGAGACACCCCGGGGGCGGGGGCTGCTGCTTGCCCAGAATTTCAGAGAGGGAACGTCGTGGAGCCGTGCTGCCTCCTGGGCATCCTGGTCCGAACCGCTCCTTGGGATCCCAACACCAAACTTCGCTGTTTGCGTTTAATGTGCATCTCCTCAGGCTTTGAAGCCTCACCGGAGAGATCGTTCAGATACTAGTTCGGGGAAGTGCCCAAGCTTTGCACCCTCATTCAGGGTACAGGCCATTGATAAACACAGCATATTATTTATACTCACATAAATCACTACATCACTATAGATTATATGCAATACATGTGCTGCAACTCTGTAATGTGAGATCTGTTTAAATGGTATATGATACTTGCTTATAAAATTGCCACAGCAAGGTTCCCTGAAGCCAAAATAGCTTCCCAGCCTGAAGGCATCCCGATACAGAACTTTGTCATTTAATACTGGTAAGTGCTTAGCATTTATTGAGTACAGATTCATGCCTTTTACATTTCATCAGCTCCTTTCATTTTTACATGCCTACATATGCTTAGAGGTCTCAAGCCTTTCGAAGAAGAGGCAGCTATTAACCTTATTTTTAAAGTGAGGCAACACACTCATCAAGAGCAAATCTGTGAACAAAGGCTGAGGAAAGAAATATGTGCTAACAGTAATAACAATAAATGCAAAACCTCAGAGATGAGCCATAGAAAATAAAAAGGAAATCAAAACCAGATTTTGTTTTATTCATCTTTCAGTGTCATTTATATTAAATGCCTAGGGGGAGTGTTAGTTATAAATGGCAAAAGCAAAATTACATGTTCCTGTAACTGCTGTTGTTTGGAAAAAATAAACAAAACCAACATTTATGGTTGTTTATAATGAGTGAGATTTAGGTCAGATGGGTCTTAAGCAGAGCCCTGGGAGCTGTACCTGGAGCTGTACCATTTGTTAGGCCAGTTACTATCTAAGCATCAATGGGTGGAATTAAAGAGCTATCACAAGCCAACTCCAGAGCTGGTAGAAGAAAGGAAATATATAATTATTTAAATGATACAGATCAGATAATAACTGGATTAAGAAGAAAAGAAAGAAGGAAAGAAGCCTCTTCCCCTGCTCAGGGTTTATCTGCCAGGAGCACTTTACTGCTTCCCTACAGCCATCCACGAAATCTGATGCCAGGAACAGGCTCCTCTCCTGCTGTGGTGCTGGGAATATCAGAGTTCCCAGGGCCACAGAGGGGTGGAGGGAGTTGTCGAAAAAAATCTCTTTTTAAACTTCTGGGTAAAAATAGCATCTCAAGGAAAATGACCTTTGTTGGGACACAGGGGCGAGATCCTGACTCTGAGAGCCTGCCCTGGTCAGTCCAGATATATGATTCCCTTGATACCCTGTTAACCTCGGTGTAGCTAAAATTGGAGACAACATAACTGTGGTTCAGCCTGCCCTCTCTGCAGGCCCAGATCCTCACCACAGCACTGGAATGAAGAATCAACCAACACCTCTTTCCCTTCTCGCCAGCTTCCCTGAGACCCCAGGAATGTGAGGCCGTTTCTTCCCACGCAGTACACACTTCCCCATCTCTGTGTTAACAACACAACAATGAATGAGGAGCAACTGCTGACTTGTTGCCTTATTATTTTGCAGTTTAAGCTGTGAATGAAAAGGCACCTGAGAAAACTGGGTTTGGTCTGGGGAATTCATGTACCTGATACCCAGGCTATACATCAGGCTTCAGCAGAACAATTACTGCATCCTGGCTCCCTGTGAGAAATCAAAGGGATGCCTCAGCATGCAGTATTTATGAGTCTGTAACATCTTCTCTTGTCTTGGTGGAGTGAAATACATTTCAGAAATAGAGTTTAAGCTAAATCAACTTCTAAAAAAAATTAGATTCACACTTGGTGAATCTTTACACTAACTCAGCAATTACTCAGTCCTTGTAGGAAAGGATGTTTGGTTTATTAAAGGCTGAGCCCTGCTTAATTTAAGCGTCTCCATTGACCCCCAAGGTATGCACAGGAGTATAGAGAAAAGGGGTACACCTTCAGATGAGGTGAATTTTAGGAAAAGGATCAATTGCTGGAATGACAGAGTAAATACATGTAATGGAACTTGTTATCACAGCAAGAGGAGAGAGAGAAGAGAAAAGAAAAGAGAGGAGGGNAGAAGAGAAGAGAAGAGAAGAAGAGAAGAAGGATGATGGGAGAGAGCACAGCAGGCTGGTGTGTAGCTCTGATAGTAGGGTAAGGGAATAAGACAGGATTTCCTCGTAGTTAGTCTTTTGTTCCCAAAATGAATTTTGAATGGATCCCATCCTGTTGGCATGCAAAGGTAAATAGACTCTATGAGATCCTTCTGCTCTTGTTGGCAACACCACGTTCCTAAATTTTAAAGCAGTGGTTTTGTTTAAGAAGTAGATTTGATAGGCTGTGGGTGCTAAACCATTTGGGATTCTGCTCACCAGGACCACAAAGTGAACGTTTGCTGAGAAGAAGTAGGAAAAAAAATAACAGAGGTGGAGAACGGAATAATAAAATATATAAGGAATATGTGGTTATGGAAGAATCTGCTGCAAAACCAGAAAAATGCTGGAAGTTATAGCAGTCAGGGAGCAGCTGGAGAGAGCAACAGACAGCACAAGCAAGAGAACACGTGGGAAATGACGGGAAATGAAGCATGAAGAGGAAGAATTGAAATCAAGTGAAAAGCAAAGAAGCCAATGCCACTAAAGCTGTCAGTTTAGAGTAATTAATTTGGCTTTTCCCTTCTCTTTGGCTGGGTTGTTTTTTTTTTTTATTAATCCCTAGACAGAGTCCAGTCATTCACCTTTACTTATTTCTGTAATCTGCCTTTGCCTGCCTGTTGGTATTCCTGAATAAGACATGTATGGGGATGAGGCAGAAGTGGGGGCTGGGATGAACTGTTTTCATTTTCCTGTAAAATATCTATTTTAATGTCTTGCAGCCAAAAAAACACTTGGTGTCAGGCAAACCAGACTGAGGAAGAAAATGCTAGAACTTGATATTCTATTGATCAGGTTAATCTTAACAATGTCAGTGGAAATTACCGGTAGCTCAAGATTGTTCTTGAGCCATATGGACATCCTCACAAATTAGTGCAAAATGGAGAAAGGTTGAAGGGTAAGCACAGGCTTACATGAGTGGGATAGTATCACAGAAATGAGTTCACAGAAATGAGTATCACAGAAATTGTTTGCAGGCTTCCACTGAATCGTTGCCCCTCAGTAATCTCACCTTCCCCAATCAGTAGGAATAAAATTATTTGATTAAGATACGAGTGGTTTAATACCCCTAGATGTAAACTACAGTCAAATCATAAAGGAGTTTTACCATATAAATGAAAGTAATCAGTGTTAAAAATAGTCCTAATTTTTTGTAGGTAATAAATTTTGCAAATCGTGCTGTCATGAGAAGTCACAAATCTGTGACTTGCAAACAGTTACTGTATGAGTGGAGTGATTAATATCTTGCCCATGGTCCTTACTTGACAGGGCAAAAACCACACACTTAAAAATACAGTAATTGAATATCAGTTTCAGCCTTTTAAACTGATGTATAGAAGATGACTTATCTTACATAGATGCTAATTTGAGAACTGGCTGTTTTTAATTACAGAAGAAATACATATTTTGTTGGGTGGTTTATTTGGTTTTTTGTTTGGGTTTTTTTATTAAAAACCCCACCAAGATTATTAATACCAGATTCTGAGCCAGTATGAAAAAGAAGGCATCCTCCAAAGGCAGGAAATTCAAAATGAGAGTGGAAATTCTGCCCTAGAGCTTTTTCCATAGGAGAGTGGAGTTATTCTAGCAGCCTTTTTGCTCAAGAATAGCTCTGCCTTGGGAATAAACAGGTTTTCATAGAGGTCTGGAAGTGCACAGGCTCAGCAGTGGTGTCTAAGATCAGTTCTGCGAGTGGCCAGCAATAGAGGGCACAGCCTCAGCTCTGCCGGACGAGGGCTGCATGTGGGCATTGCAGCCCCTACCAAAAACCCCTCAGATGGGTTGGTTTGGGTTGTTTTCATTCATTCTACCCTTTATCTAGAGGTCTTCTTTAGACATTTGTCCCTTTTTATCTTTGCAGTTTCTAAATAAAAGTTTCCTGTGCTGGTATATAATTAGTCCAATTTTCCCTCTGGATTTATTCACATCACTAGAATGAACTTCAGTGGTTTATATCCTAGATGAGCATTTTGCTGCAGCACTTGAAGGGAAATCCTGCCCTTGTCAATGTGAGCACAGACAGCTTAAATAGTTTTTTTACAGAATGGCATTTCCTTGCATGTGACCACAGTAACGTTCATAAAATGTTGGTCACCTTGGTAGAAACAGGGTTTTGGGGGCAGAAAACACAATTAAAAGGCATCAATAACCTGAAGGAAATAATCAAAAACCTGAAGGAAAAGGTCCAAACATTTGAATTTTAATATGCACAAAAATCAGAATAAGATGACCTATAAATATTCCCTAGCAGGAATTATGGTCTCAATTTTGAGGATTACCTGACCATTTCTTTTCTCATTTCTATTCCTAAGGTTGAGTGCATAATTCACTCTGCAAACCCAGCACCAGGGCTAAATCCTACAGCCAAAAGCTGCCCCTACCCTGCCATGGTCAGAGTGGTGCTTTATTTTGGTAGCTGCACGGGAAGCATTGGCTGGAGAAGGACTGTTATTGTGCCGCCTGCTTTTCTTGCTGCTTTGCAATTGACAAAGCATCATTTATCACGCTCTGCATTCCAGTTTTTCTTTGCACGTTTTCCAGCTCATCATAACATAATTATGTTTCTCTTTCCTTCAGCCAGGGGCCAATACTTTCTTTTACTAAGACAACAGCTGCACTGCACAACCTTGATGAATCCCCATAAGGGTAAAATGAGTCTGTGGTGCTTGTTTCTGCCTTGGCAACCCAAATGTTCAAGCTCTTTTTTATGACAAATGCTGTTCTAAAATGCACCCAACCCCGATGCTTCCATAGCATTTCTAAAAATTAGGTTTTATATTGTAAATTAGATTTGAAATATTAAACATTCTGGCTGGTTTGTAACTTTAAAGGCTTCCTTTGTAACATTTGTGTTTATGGTGTTTTTAGGTTATAGACTCTGGGATGGAATTTAGAAGGCTGTAGTTACTGATGTGAAATTTGTATTTTGAATGAAATTGACTTTATGTGTGACAATAAGCACAATCTGAAGGTCTGTTTTATGTCCCTAAAAAGCATCTCAAGGCAGCTTTCATGGTACAGGTGAATCATTTCCTCGCTTAAGGCCTCAGTTGCTCCAGCCACACTGCGACATAAAGGTAATTATAGAAACCCTGTCTCTGAAGGGCATTAACTGCTAGTGATGGAAAAAGACACACAGTATTTTTATTATCAGTTGTGGAGATATTTTATTTAACTCCAATGTGGTACTTTGAACCTGAGATTTTAAAGTACTTCAGAAAGGAAGAATGATTTTTGTATTTTACATGGGATAAATCAGGGCAGAGAAAAGTAGGGCTCAATGCTGGAGGTAAGCTGAGGGCAGAATCCATTCTTAATGGTCCTGATCATTATTAACTCCCATCTAATCTCAAAATCTATCCATCAGAGCACTGTGTACAGTGGAAGCAGCGACTCTTTCAGTCATTGAAGATTGCCCAGGTTTGTAAATATGTGGGATATTGTGGCCTGGACAAAACCACAGCCTGGGCAATTGCATTCTTCAAGGCAACATTTTCCCTACTCTGCAGGGCAACATTTCCCCTACAATTTTGCTTTCTATACTATTTTCCTGGTGTTATTACTACTGACACCGTCATTTGAAGATTGTTTGTATTTATACATAAAAATGACAATGTATCTGTACATGGAGACAGGAGTTTAACTGATAAGATCAGTCCTATCAGCCATATCTATGTGCTCCATGATCTAAGGATACTTTGGGATACTTGACAGTGCTTTAGTTTTGCGATGTTTGAGTTCTGTCCACCACACGGGACACTGATGCAATTGCCTGGGAAGCAATTAGATGTTCGGTGTTGATGGGAACTCTGCCTGCCCAGCCAGGGCCAGCTTCTCTCCATGAATGCTGAGTATGGCTCTGCTGTTGATAAAAAAGGCAGTGGGCTGCTTCATTTGGAAACACAATGAACACATGGCTCATGAGAGGAGCTTGCCTTGTGCTCCTCCTTCCTTATAATGCCTAGGCAAATTCTGGCATATTTCACTCAGGTATATTTTCGCTTTTTTTTCATCTATCATCAGTTTCTTCACTCAGTCCTCTCATGTTCAATGTAAGATGTGCATTTTCCTTCTGATTCATTTACAGTAATTACTTCCTAACATCTGCCTAACAGATTTTGTAAGAAAAGTAACTCTCCAAATATTAAGAAAAAGAATATTAATGTATGAAATCTTTGAAATCTCTGTTACTGGGATTTGTTATCCACAGCTGACTGGATTAATTTCCCAGCCAGGAAGCTGGTTCAGCAAAACAGCTGCATTAGTTATTTAACTGAAGGCCTGATCCTGCTCTTGCTCACATTGATGCAAAGTGGGAATAGTACCAGAGAAAATGAAGAATATCCCTGGTGTGAAATACATGTTGCAGAAAAAGATAAGCATTGTGCTATGGAACAACAAAAGAAGTGTAGCAGATACTCGCCATCCTGGTGTAGGTGCTAGGCAGGACCTTAATGTCTTGCAGAAACCTTATCCCAAATACACTGCTTGCTCCTGGGAGGGTTCTTTTACTGTGGTAGCACCAGGTGACCAACAGAACTAAGCCCCAGTTGTGCTCAGTGTTGTGCCCTAATACCATGAAATCATATGTGGCCTCTTCTGTACTAAGCACCACACTCATTACTGTTTGCATCTGGTTCATAATTGTTCCCTCTCGGTTATCTAATTTTTAAAGTGTCTGCTACAGTTACTTTATATCCTCTAGTGCAGGAAAACACACTCACTGCTTTTCCTCCTAGGCTGAATTAACACATGTGCTAATTGACCCAGGGGTGCACGGAAAGGAAAAGTCAAATGAGAAGCATTACAGTGAAAAAGGGGACAAAGCAGCCCAAAGTGTCTCCTATATAAGATGGCAATGCTTCTTGGACAATCTCAGGACACCAAGGGATTGTTACCAGAGCCCTTAGAGACGGATGTCTTCAATCCCCAAGGCCATCAACACCCTTCATTTGATCTTACTGTAAATTAGTAGCATGTGCTGTTAATAACATCAAGAGTTACAGATTCTGAGAGTTCACCCCCAACCCTCATCTGTCTGCTCCAACACAAGTTATCCATTGTATCTTGGCTACAGCCGCTGACTCCCACGTAGCAAAGGTGGTTTTGTTTTTGCTATGGAGTCAGGGGCACCTGCAGCCGCTCTGGACCCACAATGTCAGTTCATGTTCCTGTTACAGACCCGTTGGAGGGGATTCCTGGACTCTTGCAGATGGGAACCTTCCAGCCCACAGTACTATGCTCTGACATCAGCATGTGTTGGTTACTTTCCCTTGTTGACTTTTTCTGGTGCATTCCTGAACCTCCTCTGGAGTTACAGTAAGTTTTTAAACGGAAATTAAGGTTTGGAGATGCTACACTTTTAGACACAAGAGGAAGGACAGCTCCTGGATGGAGATAACCCACATGAAGTTCCATCATTCCTAGACCTTGGGAGGTTTTGAGGGAGAGGACAGCAGATGGGAGGCTGCAACATTCAGCACCTGAGCTGGAGAATCTCTCTTTCCCTCCTGTGCTATGAAATGTGTATGAGATGCACTGACCAACGCGTGTGGCCTCAGTCCCAACCCGAGACCTCTGCCCAGCACTGCAGCACCTACAGGGATGGGATTAAAGCAGCAGCTATGCCATGGTTTAAAACAAATGAGACAGAATTGAGACCAATCCATTGCTGTCAGTCGGAGCCCAAAGCCTCTCTCTGCAGCCAGCCAGGCACGTTCCCCAGGCTGCAACCGGCAGTGCAGCTCTCTGCTGTGGCTCATCTGCCTCCTCCCCTGCTCCCAGTTTCAAATCTCTTCAGCAATATGTTCTGTAACAATTAAGGATTTCTGGGGCAACTCCATTAAGATCAGAAAGATATCCTTCTGCTTTGAAATATGTGAGCATGAATGATTCATTCAGCACAGCACCCCTTGGCCATTCATATCTATCTGATGATCAAATATATTTTTAATTATCAATCTATCTGAGGGGATTTTTTCACTAGACAATACCCAACTGTATTGTAAGAGCCTTTTGGATTGAGGCAGAGAATTTGGCAGTGAGATAGGGAACATTTGGGCTTTCAACACTTAGGAACATATGAAAAGAGGTTTGGAAGATTGCCACATGGGATGCAGCTTGGAAGATGCTACATTTCTTCATCCTTTTTTTCTGAACAGAAGTAGAAGAAATTTTACTTTTTTTTGAAGGATCCTAATTCCTGTTTATTTGCTATGCTGCTCTAGGATAAACCACTATGGTCAGCTGCAAGATTTGAGCAAAATCAGCTGCATGTTTATGGGCAAGTGCAGGTGGGCAAGTAAAAGGGTGGTGATATTGCAGATCTTTCCATGTTTTTACCTCCTAATTCACGAGAACCCTCAGAGGTGAACTCACAAAGCTGCAGCCTGGTGAAGGAGGATCTCTGGTGCCCAGCCTGTCAGGATGTGCACCATTTACTGAGGGCCGTGAGGGTAAGGCCCTGCTGGTGGTCCTTCCTTCATGCTCCTGCTGTGACCATCTGTCCCCAGTCATCCAGGGCTGGACAGACAGTTCAGGCTGTCTGCTTGTCTCTGGTACAGAATTTCACCATGTGGCTTGGAGCTTCAGTGCCACATTACAAATCCCAGCCGCCTCTGGGACAGCATGGGAATGGGAGAGAGGAACCTCCTCCAGCTCAGCACTCAGCACTGGGCATGTATGAACCAACACCATCTTCACACCACCTTAGGGACAAATGCCTCATGCCTGTGAGGGGAGCAGTCTGTGTCTCTCAGAGTTACTGCCTCTGTTTGTCAGAAGAGCAATGCTTTTTTAAATTTTTTTTTTTAATTTTTTTTGTGGCTCCACTGTGTCCCAGGCTGGGGGGCTGCAGCAAATTCAGAATTTATTGGAATACACAGATAAGTATTTGCACAATTGGCAAGCAGGCCCTGCAGCTTAGTAAATGCTAATTAATCTCTCAGACTGGTAGGAAATCATCATTATCCCAGTTCAGCAATGAGAGACAAAGACCAAAGAGAGTGGCAGGGGCTTGTATCGAGTGACAGAGTCAGAGCAGACAGAACTGCAGCCTTCTTTGGTGGTCTGAAAAGTAAAGCACCCAAGTTTGGTGAGACTGCATCTGAAGAGCAGAATGGAGGCACTTGGGGCTTTTCTCCCAATCCATGCCTCCAACAGCTCAGTTCAGGGCAGGCTGCACCTCTCACCACACCTGACTGCTCAGATTTCCTTTCCTTGAGAAGTAAGAGCCATGGGGAGAAGGTACCTGCCAGCTCTGCCTGCAGCAGGGAGCTGGAAACCAGCCTGACTGTACATTCACTTCTGGGAACTGGGAATCACTCTCAGACCCTGTGTTTTGGTTATAGTCTGAGTGTTTCTTGTCCACAAATTCATTGTGGTTTTTTCTCTTGCGTTTTCCTGTGAGAGTTTGTTTCAACACTTGCAGCCAAATAATGATTAGACAAGACAAGTTCCTGTTATTTCATTGCTAATGGGATGCCAGGGGTCACTAAGGTATCTCTAGGTAAGGTGAAGGCTAAGAGGATGACATCCAGGAACAGGAATAGAGCATGGAGGGGTTGGTGACAAGAGCAGAGGAAGGAGAATCTCCTCCAAAGGCATTCAAAGACCTGTAGCAATAGCTTTTGAGAACTGACCACGTAAGCCAGAAGAGCAAGCCAAAGATAGGCAAACCCCTAAATCATATGGATGGGATTTGTTTTAGAATGAAATCTCTGCCTTTCTGAATAAAACCTGGAAAACCTGTGAGTTTCAAGTATTTTTTTAGCCTTATATCCAGAGGCTGCACGTTTGTCAGCCACCTAAAATTTGATTCAGAATGTTTTAATATTTTGCTTCTTCTCACAGAGCACACACTGCAGAGCATTAGTTATTCCTATTTTCCATGGCCATGACAGCCCCAAATTCTGCTGTTCTGAGGATGCACTTCCATGATTGAGTTCCAGTTTTGGTGTCCATTTATAAATCTTTTGACTCTAACACAGTTACATCCATAATTTTCTTAGAGAGATTAAGGAACATTAAAACTAATGTAGAGACCAACCTTTCCAAAAACCCCATCCAGTTACATGCTGCTTTGCATCTCCATTCCCATCTCTACTGACCTAAAAGGAGAAAAAGGACTCTCCTACCAGCCTGTTCCTGCTGTCTGATTAACTGGCAGCTATCACAGCTCTTCTTTTGCTCTATTACAGTTTCATTTCCAGAGGAAAAAGCCCTGATGGATGTTGAGCCTCTGGATTGTGGCACCACTGCAAATTAAATGAGGTTTCTGTTTATACCAAAGGGCCGGCAGTACCTTGTTAATCAGGCTGTCTGTTCTTTGGAAATCAGCAGATATTTTGCCTAAAAGCACCCAGCAGTGCAGTGTAACTCAGTAATAATTGTTTATTGGGGCTCAGGAGGGAAAGCTCAGAAGAAAAACTGTAGGTGCAGTTATAAGCACTGGTGAGTGGTTGACTTTGGGGGGTTTCTTTTGCCTTTTGTTTTAAGATTGCCTAACTTGATGGAGGCTGTTTCATTTAAAAGACAGAAAGACCTACAAATTAAGCAACATCTAGCTACTAATGTGTGAAACTGCAATTTGCATACATCATGGCAGCTGCTGAGTTGGTCCTTATTACCTCTGCTGGAGTGGTAATTTAACCACAACTTTCTCATTTATTTAAATGGAAAAGCAGCGGGTGGCTGGCATGCCACATTATCTGTCAGGCAACCTGGGAATCAGTTGACAGAGGCAGGAAGAGATTTCAATCCAGAGGGGCTGCCGGGTGCTCCCTCCCAGACCTGTGGTCACAGGCGAGCTGGAGATTGCCCTTGCTCTGCTCTAAAGGTCAACGCTAACCCCAAGAAAAAAAACCCAAATCAATATTGTATGTGGACGGACATAAGAGAATAGATAATGCAATTAAACTTGAAATCTCTGTATTTCTGATTTCTTTTCTCCTCATGTATCCAAACTGGCACTGTTTATACAGATATGATAACCAAAACATCATTACTGGTTCTGACAACAAATGGAAGAAGTGCCCTTTGTAGAGCAACCACTGTAATGTGGGGCTGAAGGCACTCAGGCTCTCTGCCCAGCCAGGAGATGCCAAAGCTGCCCACGCAGGACGTGCTGAGAGCAGGGAGCAGCTGTGGCACCAATGGGGCCAGTGCCATGGAGGCACCTCCACACATGGCTGGTGCCACGTGGGTGAATGAACACGCCAAAACTACTCATGGGGGAAGTAAAGCAACCGTGAGGCAAACCAGAGGCTGCCTCACTCTCCAAGAAAAGAGGCTGAGGAGCCCCAAGAAACTGCTGAGATGGGAGATGGGAAGAGCAGTGGCCATGCTGGGGAGCCACCTGTTGGCATAGAGTCACCAAGCACGAGGGTCTCCTGTCCTGAGCCGTGATGATGTGCCACCATTTAATGACACAAAAGTGTATTTTTCAGCAGAGGATGAGGTTCTGCTCTGAACCAATACAAGACTGACAAAGGAGATGACTTCAGCTCAGAATCTTGGTTGCAATGTTTCAGTGGCAGAAAAGAAAAAACCATGTCCTGATGCCAGCCAGAGTTTAACTGAGCTGATTAAGTCTCCTCTGAAGTTCAGCGAGAACTGACTGTGGCTCATGGTCCTGCTCATGGCAAACCACAGCAAAGCTTCACCCATGAACACTTTGTGTGCAGTCACCCACCAGAACGGGTGTCCTGCTTTTGGGTGAAGTGTGACTGCTATGTAGCTGTTCTCAAAGTCTGGACTGTGATAAACACACACAACTGGTCAGACTTCCTCCTTTAAAAGGGCTATTTTTCCAATAAGTGAATCACTAACAGCTGAGATTTAGAAAGGAATGCCTTTGCTCATGCAGCACCAGAAAGTACTGCATGGCTGGTGTCATGCAGACGTGGTTGTAAAACATTAAATTCAACGCATATTTCCTAAACACTGGTACATTTGCATCAAATGTGCCTTTTCGGTCTCTGAAGCCTACTCCTTCTCATTGTTTTAAAATACACTGTGCTAAAAGATCACACATTTGTTGAGTTATCACAGATACTCTTCCCTTTGGCATTAACTTAACAAAGTTCAGGAAAAACTTGTCTTCGCCCACATCTCAGCCATTCATTTTTATAATAAAAATCACCATGACAACAGATAATGATATCAGAACGAAAGGATTATTACTTAATTACATGAAGAAGGTGAAAACAGGCTTGGCTTGCAGCAGAAAAAGCTTTTAACTCCAGCAAAAATATGGGGGCACATACTCCATTTGTGACATCATGAAGTGCTGCTGAGAGCTGCCTGGGGGCTGCCCCACTGCATGATGGGGTGTCCCAGTTAATTCAGTGAAGCGCAAGAGAAATACTCGGAATTTCATGAGCAATAAAGAAAAATTTGCCTTAAAAGTGTCAGTGTTTTTGTGAAAGAGGCTCATTTTAGAAATTACCAGAAGAAATGCACCGATAAAGGAAACATGATTATTATTATGGTAGTGGACTGGTTTCATATAAATAAAATTACCTACATAAATGTTCCATTGTTAAGCAGCCCCACACTATAAATTGTTCCAAGTTAGAGGAGAACAGGGCAATTTAGGGGATATATCCATTTTTATCACAGCTGTGGCATTTCATCAGAGCACCGTTCTATCTTGGCTTTTGTGAGAGCTGTGGTATCAGATTGAGTATTTTTATTTCTGAGATAAATCTGAACGTTTAATAAGAACAATCTGGGAGTTTAGACAATATACATCCTCGTAATCTGGTCTATCGAATTCTCTGACATGAATAAGCTTTAATCACTGGGATTTTTTTCCTGGTTTTGTTCACAAATGCTATGAAATATGCTTTTAAAAGGATGCACTTTAATTTTCCCTCTAAACCCAACAAACTGCTATTAGCAGTTGAACGTTTCTGCACACTTCCTCTACAGCTTTTAGAAAAACTGTGTAATAAAATCATCAGACTAAAAATCTAGATAAGGAAATACATTTCATTTTCAATTTTCTCAGAAGCTATTACGATCAATCAACCAATTAGTATGGTGAATAAATAAATTAATGCAATTTTTAAAAGAACAGTCTGAAAACCCCTTAATGTCTTTCTCAACTAAAAGTATTGGCTCAATATTAATCACTTTTATAACCCTAAATTCTGCTTAATCTTTTTTCCATCTTTGCTTAAACATATGGAAATAAAAATAGTGTATTATGGCCCTCTCTGTCCCCCTTTAATTTCAGAGTACAAGATGTACATCAGTGCAGCCCCACTATTCTGGATCAATTTAGTGGATCTGTTTCCGATCTACACCAGCACAAACAAAAAGATAGCCTTAAAATACACAGATAACACTTCAATTTGGTCAGCAATCCTTCTTCTGTGTACATCTTCAGCTCCTGGTGATCTAACAAAAGGGCAGGAGGATCAGTTTGGGAAAATTTCTATCAGCTGTGGAGACAGTGGCCTTGGTTTTGGGAATGACTTGGGTAGGGTCAGGAAGCAACAGCATCTGCTGTGGTTGGGTACCCAGGCCTCAGAGGCAGGTGGGTGTTCCTATGCTGGAACTGCTCCAGCCAGCCAGGAGCAGCTGCCACCCAGAGATGTACCTGGTTCTGTGCAAGGTCTGTGGGGGACATGATTCCTGAAGTGCCCACCAACACCAGCTGTGGCTGCACCACCCCAAAGAAAAGTCTGCTGCTCCCTGGCACAGTGCCTGGCAGGGCAGGCAGCACAGGGATGGGGGGAAGGAGAATGTCACCGGTGCCAGTCGGCCGCGTCCTAATGTGCCCCTGTGCCTGACATAAGAGCAGCTCCTCGTCCCAGCCAGGAGCCCAGTGCAGGCTATTTATGGCCCTGGCACCTCTCTGCTCACCAGGAGCTCTGTGCTGCTGTGTCAGAGCTCTGCTTCCCTCTCCCGTGCACCCTCACAGGCCCTTGCCGCTCCCAGCGTCGGAAAGGTACATTTAAACCCCATCCCCACTTGGAACAGGAAAGGGAAGGGTGCTTGGTGTTGGCACAGATGGGCAATGTGGAATCACCAGGGCCAAGCTTGCTTTGGGTTGCTGGGTGCGTGGGAAACTTGTGGGCAGGGATACCTGAATGTTTGTCTTGGGGAACCCTTAAGGGTGCTGCAGAGGAGCAGAAACACAGGGCCAGCTGCAAGGCGGAGACAGGGGGAGGAGGGTGTAGGACCCACTGTTGGTGCCAAAACTGACCCCTCTCAGTTCCTTACAGTACCTGCTGTCCAGTTCATAAGGGAAGTGTAAGAGATTCATTAAAAAGTTAGAACAGGAACCATTGATCAACAACGAACTTGGGGTCTGTTTGCAGCTAAATGGGGTTTGTCAGCAGTGTGGAAACAGGACCAGCCTGTGGATGCAGAAATTTCAGTGCCTGAAGTCTGTGCATGGTGGGGAGATTTGAATACTCCACAAACCTGCAAACATCTGGACTTGCTTCCAGACAGGAAGCTCAGAGAAACTCTTGCTTCTTCCATCTGGTTATCTATATGTGCCTGGGACTGATCCCTGCCATCAAAGGGATGAACATTTAGAATTTGAGGGTTCAGGGGGGATTGCAGATTTAGGAGGTATTGCATGTGTGTGTCAGTGCAGGGGCTATTTTGGAGGTGGTGTTGTGTTGCTGCCATGGGTTGCTCTGAATTTTCCTTTCTGTGAATATGGATATACCCAGATATTTGCTTGGTAGTGATTGAAACTGGAACTGGGGAAATTCAATGGTAAGTTTGGATTCAGACAGTAACTAATGGAGGCCTGACATCAAGTTATAAGGGTTTACAATTTGCGCTTTATTCTAATTTCACGGCTGAGTGATGGGGCTGCTGAAGGCTTTACGTACTAGCATTTGCTCACCAGAGGGATGCATGCTCCAGAGTTATGTAAATATTAGCAATTAGAATTCACAATCTTTTTTGTTGTAAAAATGCAAAGAGAGCCTAGTTTGCACAGTTAATAAATTATGTTTCTTTTAATTGTGATACAGTCCTGTTTATATTGTATGATAGAACTGTTCCAGAAGGTGAGCCTTTCCTATACTCACCAGTGTATTTAGAGAAATGCAAAAAGAGAAACCCTTAAGGCCCTTGTCAGGCTGCTTAAAGAGTGACTGAAATGCATTTTAGAAATATATTTTCCTTCTGCTGGCATCTGTCATTGTAAAAAACTTGTGCATCCTCCTTCTGTGAATGAGCACTTTGCCATTCCAGTTGGTTTTTATATGTAAGAAAAATGATCCACATATGTGAACTGTAAAAGAAACAGGCTCGGTGCTTCTATTCTTCTTACACAATTAATGCACATAATTGGCTCAGACTGGGATTTGTTCATAGACATTTGTTTGTTAACAGAGCTACATCAATTTTCTACTTAAATTGTGGGATTTTTTTGACTGACTTCACTGAGCTTTGAGCCAGAGTAAGATTAAGTCAGGTGAAGGCATATTCGAAAAGATGGTCCATAGGGTCTTTCATTTCCAGCTGCTTTGATTTTTTTCATGAATCTATAACAGTTTAAAGAAAAAAAATATGCCTGCTATTTGCTGAGATAGGATCAATATTAATCCAATCCCACATCTAGGCCTCTGTCTTGGCAGTAAACGGAGCTCGAACTGTCAAATCTTCCCAGAATCATAAACTACCCAAAGGCTTTGAAAACTGATCAAAGCATCTTCAGGTCTCCAATGGTCAATCATGCTCCCAAACACAGTTTTTGAAGCTTTGCAGGCAGCTTAAAAATCTCCCTGCTAGGTACCAAGTTTCTCCTAGCCCAGAGAACATTGCTGAGTCCCATTTTATTTATATTTTAAATTAAGAGCAATGAAATGAGAAGGAAAATGAAGCTTCTGCAGAAAGACCAGGCTGTGTCTGTTGCAGTCTGAGTGGAGATGACTGCAGGCTGTGCTGGAGTGGGATGCTTGGAGCAGCAGGAATGCAGGGATGCACACAGGGGAACACAACACTGCCACAGCTGCCTACATTTAAGGAGAAGCTTGTGGGTCAGCAGCCTGTCTTCCTGCACTGAGAGCCTCCTCTTGCACCACTTGCAGACTGTAACCAGCTAAGAAAGCTCCCACGAGGCTGCCTAGCAGCACATCCCAGCAGGAACTGGCCTCTGCTTGGATACAGTGAGACCTCAGAGCGCCTTGACTCGGGCTCCTCAGTATCAGATGGTGTGTGAAAATAAACAAGGTGCCACAAGGATGGAGGGAGAAGAATGGTTAAAATCTCTCTCAGAAGGATTGTCAGACTTTGTTTTATACGGGCCAATGATGTCATTTGATTTGTAGTGTTCGTAGTTTCAAAACCTCAAAATTCCTCCTTCCCTGCCAAGAATAAATCAGTTCAGATCACCTGAACTGTACCTACTGTGGGGCTGATGCTGGGAGATTGAGAGGGCTGAGCAAGGAGGATTCTTCCTATGACTTCAATAGAAGGTGACCGCATCATCTGGCAAATCTTTTAAAACTCCCTAAGCTATTTAAGGCTGAAGTTTTACCTTTAAAATCGATGCAGACTCTTCAGTTCCTACATTGCAGAGTGAGCTGAAGCAGGAGCTGGGCTTTTAACTTAATTAGGTACCTTTGAAATCCTGAAAATCCTAATTCTCTAAGTAACTGGCAACTGACTGAATATGGAAAACTTCCAGAAAGGTACCTCGGCTGCTGGTAGATACAGTGATACTGGAAACACATCCAAGCACTAAATGTATAATTGTCCCAGAGAACCATCTTTCAGTGACACTTACCTGTATGCCCATGTGAACATAAATTTCCTAAAAAGAATTGGTTGTTCTCCCACTTAACGTTCTACCACAAGCCCGTTTATTTTATCTGGACAGAATGGATGAAATTAATTCAAGAAATGATATTGGAGTCAAAGCAAGAAAGTAAGTGTTCCCTGAAACTGTGAGTGACCTTTTCAGCATAGATCTCCAGCCACAGACTAGAGATGCTTCCCAGTCTGACCGCAAATATCTATCCTCTGAATCTGTTTTTTCAGCCAGTTGGGCACCTAACAGATGTTGATTTAGTCTTTGGATTTCATCACAATTTGTCTGCAATAATATCACGTAGGACCATATCAGTAGGCTTAAGACAAAGTATCTAATTTATCCCCTATTATCCCTGAAAAAATGAAGAAAATTAGATTGGATTGACACAATTTGTTCTTGATAAATAGGTGCTATAACTGCTTTTATCACCTTGTTACCCTCTAAATCCTTATAATTCAATCACATAATAATTTCTTCTGGCATCTTTCCAGGTGGCAGAATTAAGAGAATGATTCCCATTAACCTATAGATATAGGAACATCTATAATTCATTGGAAGCTTCCTTTATATATCTTATTATACATTTTCCTTGTATCAAGATTAGCATTATTATTTGCCCTTTTCAAGCACTGTGGGATCTTCTGCACGGTTTAAAATCTTGATCTTAAATGCCAGCACAGCCTTCATAATTAAACCCTGAGATTATAACATTATTATCATCTGGGTGCTGATTTCTGCCTCACTGTGGCTGTCAGCCAAATGTCATAATGCATACAATTAACAGATTTGCTTCTCAGCTTACTGATAACAAAGGAAGCACAAATAATTCATAGGCAGAGGCACTGGTTCTTTGATGTGATTGAACTCTGATCCTTTCAGCACCTGAAGGGAGGCAGGCTGAAGGCATGGCAGACTCATTAAGGCAAAGAAAAAGAAAAAAAAAGCAGAGGGGGAAGAGGAGGATGCAGGAAGTGCCCCCCACGCTGGGTGCTGTGACCTCTGCTGGGCCAGGTCCTGCAGCTCCCACCCTCCCACCATGGCATGGAAGGAGGAGATTCCTTGGGAAAAGACAAGAAAAATCTATGTCCCAGACAAAAAATACAGAAAAAATAATGTCTCCAATTACAAGATAGCTTTTTTTACCCCCAGAGTTTGGGGGAAATTCCTAGTGAGCTACTTCCATCTGGTTTACAGTCCCTTTGCGCTGGGGCAGTTCAAAGAGGCTGCAGTGTAACTGAGAATCGAGGACAGCATTTATTTATAGTTTGATAGCCTCATAAAAGCTGGAGAGCTGAGCTCACAGCAGTGTGCTTATTTATGTTTTAAACTGCTCATGCAGCACGCTACTGCTTCGCAAAGCGTGTGCTGGAGCTCCTGCATACCATTATATGTGGCTCTTCATAAGGTTCAAGGCACAAAGGCAAAAAAGAAAAAGTGAAATTAGACTAACTAAATGGTTTATATAAAAATTAAAGCAGCAGCCAGAACTGGAGGAAAATTAATAGCCCAGCTATGAAATAAAGTAACATCCAATGAAGGTTTGCACCTGAATCCATTTTTCACAATAGAAGAAAAAAAAATCCCAGAATTCTGAATAAGGCATTAACTCTGATTTTAGCTCCTGGTGATATTATAAAGGATTTGAACCTTGCATTGAAAGTTTTATAATGACAACCCAGCCTCTGACACAATCTCAGAGCAGTGTCTCGCTGCAAATTATATTTGTATCACACTTATCCTCTCTTTTAATAACAATGTACCATCTTTTTCCCTCTGTAACCCAGAAGGAAAGCAAAGCAGCACCGTCTCATGATTACCCTTTAATAGTCTTTCCAGCAATATGAAGGAGATTATTAATATCCCTTCAATGACCTCACCTAAACGCTGCTAAAAGCCAGGAGAGAAGCGACAAGTTTGCAGCTAGAGCATAGGGATGAATTTCTGAAGTTAATGAAAGGATTTCACCCTTGGGTTTTAATCTTGTTTTCTTTTTAACCATTTAGCTTCAGTTTTCTCAGCTATAGAATGGAGAAAATAGACTCACAGACAAGTCAACAGCACAATTTTGTTGAGTACAGTTCAGTGAGGAGCTGGCCGTGCTGTCAAAGCACAGAGATAAAGAAGGTGTGTTCTGACGAGGAAAAGTGAATATTGTCTTCTTGGAAGTGTGGGGTAACCATGCTCTTCCTACAGCTCTGCCTGGAGAAGCAGCAATGCTCTGAGAGCTTAATGAGGTGGGTGAAGCCAGGCTGGATGGGTGCAGTGATCCTGCCTGGAAGGTGCAGACTCTTTGCTCAGGATGAGGTGATGGTTGGGCATGGACCAGCTCCAGGAGAAGGGGGCCACCCCATCTCCTGCTCCCAGGCTGTGGGCAGTCCTGCTGCTGCTCCTGGGGACGATGCCCAGAGCAGACCCAGCAGCTCTGAGGGTGGCAGAGGAGACCAGCTGCCCTGGGTGCAGATGAGCACTGCCCGTCGTTGCCTGGGCAGTGGCTGTGGGACTTGTCCATCAGACCATTAATGCCTCAAGCAGCACATAAATAGCATGAGCCACGTTGTGCCTCAACATTGCTGTTGCTGAGGCCTGACTGATGGAAGGGCGGAGGAGACGGCTGCGAGAGTGCTGTGCCAGACGTGCTAATCACTGGTATGAACACTTTAAAATTCACAAATCTGATGAACAGTGCAATCACAAAGTGTCGCTCTTAAGAAAGCGAAATTAACAGTGAAAGAAAATTTAAAGGTGACCAGCAAAGGAAATGAAATCATAACTCAGCTCTAAACACAGCTTCTTCCTGATCTGTACAAAAGTCTGGGGTAAATGATGGTGGTTAATTATCTCACTTGTTTTTTTACATTAAAAATGCACACTTTGACCAGTATAGAAAAGCTGGGCGATGCATGAAGTTCTGGCATCACAAAAGAGAAAGGAGAGAAGCTGGTAATTTTGGAGGAAAAGTCATGATTAGTGAGATTGTGAAACAGGATTGGGGCTTGTTGGTGCTTACTAACACTTCCATACAGCTGGAGAGGAACAACCTGGTTCAAGACACTACAGCTCATGTTCTTTAAGATGTCTGTGCTTATGGTCTTTGAGATGGTAAGCACGATCTCTGAGATATAGGGAGGTTCCTTTATCAAAATGCCGTGAAGATCAAATATTACAAGGTGATAAAATAGCACAAGAGGAAAACAATAAACTGTCCATCTAATTATCATGTAGGATAAAAAAAGAACATTTCCTATCTCATGAAAGGCTTCTACTGACTGTAAAGATTGCTCCAGAGGCAGCTGATACAGGGTTAAGGTCTATGTTTTCTGAAATGCAGTATTTAGTTTCAAAGGAGACAGAAAAAAAAAATTTAAAAAAATCCAGATTTTGAAACATCGTCTCTGTATTTCTTGTACTGAACTTGCTGTTTTGATTGAATTTTAAAAGTAACATAAGAAGAGCTCAGAGCTTGGCCCACATCCAGACGTTACTGTTTAGTCTTCCCAATCCATATTTAAAATCTGGTAAAAACCCAGTTTCATTTCTTAGATTTGTTGCTTCTTGTTCCATATTTGGAATATGGAAAGAATTGATCAAATCAAGGAAATGCCAATCTTCAAGCATGCTTGGCTTTTAATTTAGCACTCAGAGTGAGGAATCTAACTTGCAGAATTATGACTAGTTCCAAAAACAACTGAACTGCTAAAAGAGTAGGTTTGAGTTTGGTGATGTAGCTGTAGATTTCCTTTCCACCTGGGAAATAACTATAATATTTTTAAAGATCTAGCTATCTAAATCTGTAGAAAAATCTGGACTGTTTGTAAAAATACCTTTAGAGGAATTTCAAAGAATTTCATATACTCATTTTTTATGTCGATACATGTTTCTTTAATGAAACTAAGACTTCTATTTGTGCTGCCAGGATTTGAGAAAACCAATTCAATCTGCGATACAAGCCCTTGATCCTGCAAATATTTAAGCTGGTGAGGAATGTTACTCATTTCAACAGTCTCATTAAGCACTTTGTAGCATGTTTACAATGTGTTTCAAACATGGTTCTACCACAGCTTTAGGACTTGTTCACGTACTGGTGATTCGTGACATGAGTCCTTAATGCATTTCTAAAACAGAACTGTCTCATTACAGCCAAAAACTGTGATGAGGACTGGTATCCCTCAAGTGATGGTAAATGTCATTCTCCCACTGAAATTCTACACCTGTACTTCATACTCTGCGGCTTCCTGATCTGAAAGACAGAGATTCACTAAAGGATCTGCCTCCAAAAAAAACCAACCCAAAACCAAAAACCAAACAGAAATGAGACCATGAAGCTCCATTTTTCCCCCCCATGAATAAACCTGAAGGGAGTATGTTAATAATTACAATTTAAATTAAAATCTCCTTTGAGCTTATAGTGAGTGGAACCGAAACTGTGAATCTGCAGCACATAAACACCCTGCTGAGAAGAGGGAGAACAGCTTGAAGGCTGGCCTCTATTTCCTGATCCTTTACTTGTTCCAAAGGAAACCAATAGCAACTCTTTAGAAACCAGTGACCTATGCTTTGGTGTGAGAGAGTAAAGAATCTGGCCAGTTTGATTAAGTTGCTTCCTGCCACTTCACGACCAGTCTTTGGGGGTAAAAGCTGTTCTCTGCCCACAACATTGTATTGGCTCTCTCAGCTCCATTTTTACAGGCTCTGAATCAGGATCAGGGAAAAGAGAGAGAAGGCAGTTGAAAAAGGCTGCTTTGAAGGGAAGTCTGTAATTGTCTTTATATAATCACAAAACTTGGGGGTAGGTATTGAATGCTGAAGGTCATTTGAAGTGTCGATTTTTCTTATATTTTGTCTTGGATGCCTTGAACCTGAGACCTCACCATATTTTCACACAGTTTTTATGCATTACT
This sequence comes from Edolisoma coerulescens, assembly GCA_013397115.1. Lineage (NCBI taxonomy): Eukaryota > Metazoa > Chordata > Aves > Passeriformes > Campephagidae > Edolisoma > Edolisoma coerulescens. The sequence continues at coordinate 199,514 of VWZW01004088.1, forward strand.
GATTTATATCACACCCTACAGATTATTAACTTTAGATATTTACCGCAATATTCATTTTGTAGTTCTTACTGGACAATGTTATGCTTCTATCTCTAGAACCATTCCCAATGAAGACCTTGAGTTCTGAGGATATTTGAAGAGAGGAAGTTTGGAGATCAACCATGGATCTCAAGGCTGAGGAGAAGAGACAGCAGCGCCATAGCCTGACTTTGCTGGAGCAAGTAAAGAGAATGAGAGAATCAACACAGATAATCGATGTGGTGCTCGTTGCAGAAGGCGAGAAATTCCCCTGCCATAAGGTGGTGCTGGCTGCCTTCAGCACCTATTTCAAAGCCATGTTCACGTGTGGCTTGGCGGAGTGCTCGCAGAGGGAAGTGGTGCTGCACGACATCTCCGCCGAGAGCGTGTCCGTGCTCCTGCACTACGTGTACAGTGCCGAGCTGCGCCTCACCAACCACAACGTGCAGGCCGTCGCCCTCGCTGCCTACTTCATGCAGATGGAAGAGGTTTGCAATATGTGTCAGAACTACATGATGGACCACATGGATGCTTCCAACTGTGTGGGCATCTACTACTTTGCAAACCACATCGGGGCAGAAGATTTATGCGACCAAGCAAGGAAATACTTGTATCAGCATTTTGCTGAGGTGAGCCTGCAGGAAGAAATACTAGAGATTGAATTCCAGCAGCTGATGACTCTCATCAAATCAGATGATCTGAATATTTCCAGGGAGGAGAGTATTCTGGACCTCGTCATTAGATGGGTCAAGCACAGCAGAAAGTCCCGTTCAGAACATCTTGTTGAGCTCCTCAAGCAAGTGAGACTGGTACTTGTCAGCCCCTCTTTTCTCGTGGAAGCCCGGAAAAGGAACACAATGATTCTGTGCAATTCAGAATGCAATGATATGTTCGAGGAAGCACTGAAAACCATCCAACTGTCCAGCCACCTTTCCCTCAGCCTGCGATATGGCATGGAGACTACGGATCTCCTGCTCTGCATCGGCAACAACTCCCTCGGCATCAGGTCCAGGCATGGCAGCTACGCAGATGCCAGCTTTTGTTATGCTCCCGCGACAAGAAAGACTTACTTCATTTCCTCCCCGAAGTATGGAGAAGGCTTAGGATGTGTTTGCACTGGTGTTGTCACTGAGAAAAATGATATCATTGTGGCAGGCGAGGCAAGCGCCATCAAAATGTCTAGACAAAGGACCAGGAACATTGAAATTTATAGGTGTGTACCCTCTGTCAGAAATCCCCTAATTATTTAAAAATTTTAAATCTAAATAGTGTCCCTGGGGACAAAAAAGAAAAAAGACCATTACACCAAGCATTCTTTATTTGATTTTTTTTTTCTTAGAGATTTTGACTACTTTAATCAATTTTGTCAGAACTTATTTTCACAGCACTGAGTTATATACACACAACCAAATCTTGATGCCTCTTCTCCTAAAAGAGTGAGGATTTACTCTTGTGGTATCTTTGTGTAAACAATTAGATCAACACATGTGGATTTTATGTTCTCTTGACTCAAATCTCAGCATTTTCCTTCAATACTTCTTTTCTAGGTCATTAGCAGGGGGAAATGAGCCAAGTGAATGATTCAATGAGCCCAGTAAGACAGAGAAAACATACTTCTCTGTTGATGTTGATGATAGTGCTTCATAGATTAAAGATAATGATTGATAGCTCTAAAACCTCGTTCTGTTTTTACTCATATCTTTTTCAGATGCACACATTTTAAAGAGAACCAGACATTTCCTGGATTAAAGATAGAATTTTTAAATGGTGACAGCATTTTCAAATGCAAATGCCTAAATCTGATGAAATAAATCCATACTGAGGCAGGTGAAATGACCTTATTTTCAGCAGTGTTGAGCTCTCACTGCTCCCACTAATTTCAGCAGAAACTATGATTGAGCAGCAGAGAAATAAGGGACTTCTTACCTTAATTAGGGTCAAACATTTTTGAAAGGACACCTAGGATCCCTCATACTAAAAATACTTGATCTTGCAAACATTGGGCTCAATTTTATAACTTCTCTGTGAAGGAGAGAGAGCGCCTCTTTCATTGTACTGAGTAAACACTGACAATTAAAGGGGGCAACATTTCCAAACAGGCTGATGGGACCTGGGTGAACCCGGGCATTTACAACTCTGGATTTCCCTACAGATACCACCAGCGAGGAAACCACTTTTGGCACAGTCTGTGCACCACTCAGCTCCGTGAGCTCTACGCACTGGGCACTGCCCACAACGACCTCTATGTGATAGGAGGGCAAATGAAAGTGAAAAATCAGTACCTGGTCACAAACTGTGTGGAGAAGTATTCCATGGAGCAAGGCACCTGGAGAAGCACGGCGCCTCTGCCCATACCACTGGCCTGCCACGTGGTGGTGACAGTGGAGGACAAGTTGTACGTGCTGGGTGGATGGACACCACAGGTTGAGAATTGTGCCCATTTACTTTGTTTGCTTTGTGCACTAACAAGCAGTGTTGTGTAATTTTACAGTGCTTCTGGCATGGGAAAAGTGCATCAGTGATAACAGAAGAATAAATTGCTCACATTCCTCTGATTAAACATATTTTGTAGGAAAACCAAACAGGCTGAAGAAGAGTAATATCCATCTATGCCATCCTCACTGTAAATACCAACTTCAGGGAGGGCAGTTTTTATTCATAGAGATATGGAGAGTGGGCAAGAGTTTAAAATTCATCTCCTTTGTTGTTATAGGTTCCAGCCTTTCTATTTGTTATTTCCCATCCTCTTAATTTTTCTAGATATAATAAATAATGATATTTAATCATACAGGTACCCTTAACTGTGCCCTGTCTTCAAAAAGCGTGTACACAGGTACACTTAAGGGACAGATTTATATATGACATTTAAAGTTCACCTCGATTTCTCAGGAAGCTTCCTTGGTTAACTAAAGTTAATTTATTTGATTTTTGTTACATTACATTTTAAATGAAAAGTCAAAGCATTCTCTGGGAAACAGAGTCCTTTAACCAATCCATTTATTTGTTTCTGGTGTGTTGCTTGGCCATGCAAAGTTTTTACAGGGATTTTCAGCAGGGCCTCAGATACATGTGCAGTGGTACAGAGATTATACAGAACTATGCTACAAGGAAGATGAGTGTCAGGGGCAATGCTTGCTCTCTACAGTTGCTCCCAGTGAAAAATATCATTTTTTAAGAATCTAGCCCATTTTTATTTATTGCTTGGTGAATTTTAAATTTGAGTGCTCAGGAAAAAGCCCCACATTCACTTGACAATGAAGTGGAGCATCTGTAATCCTCGTTGCAATATGTTCAGACTGTCATCACAACTCAACGGTTTCTGTCCTCTTGAAATAAATTACTGTTCAAAATATTTAAAAGTGGGATGCATTCAGCTAACAAGACTTCCACCCCTTTGGATATTTTGAGTGAGGGAGTCCCCAAGGAGACAACAGAAAGATCAGAGAGTATCTCTGATACAGAAACAACTGTGCAAGGGTATCTCATATTTAAAGAACTAAAATATGAAAACACTTAATGTAGAAACAATCTGTCTGTAAAAAAAACTTGAACAGAAAGATATGTCATATAACAAAGATAGATGGTGAAGTCACACAACCAGCTTTGTTAAGCATTTTTCCAGAACAGACTCTGAGAGGGAAAAGTGGCTTAGAAGCACAAGTCAGGAATATTGAGCCAAGGATAATTTGAAAAAAAACCACCTAAAGTGGATACCGGCCTACCACTACTATCAATAACAAAGCATGGGAGTCTGAGTTTATATATAAACAGGTTTGAGATGAGAAGATTAGCAGCAATTGATCAAAACCCCTAGCTTTGTAAGATTATGGCGTACCTGAGCAGACCAGAATAAATTAGCTAAAGTTCTCAAAAAAGTGCTCTAAGACCAGCACTGCAGAGTGCTGAATTGTTCTGGTACCATCTATCTTCCCCCTGTCAGATGTAGTGATTTTATATGTGGGGCTACCACAGCTGCACTGGGAAAGCAAATGAGCCGGCCAAGGCAGGGGCTGTCCCTGTGCTGGAGCAGCACTGAATGTTCTGTCAATCCTGAACAAACACTTACGACAGCAGTGACAGAGTGCCCTAAATGCGTGTCCATTACAGGAGAGAGATAAATACATGTTCCCTTCCCACTCAGGCTTTGTAATTGAAACAAGACAAGAAAAAGTCAAGCCAGGACATAAAATGACAGCTTAGGAGGGCAAGGACTCGCTCACAGCAGCGCTGCTCTGCTCAGCTTTGGTCTGGCCTCTGTGGCCAAAGTGACTCCAGCCTTGTAACTGGGGGCTGTTAAAACAGAGTAAAGTGTTTGGTGAGGCTGAGAGGGAGATTTCAGACCCCTGAGACACAGAGAAGGGCTGCTGGAAGTTATGATTTCTGTGCACAGAGAGCACAGGGTGCATTCCAAAAAGAACGTTAGCACAAAAATGAGGTTGGATGTGAATTTAGAACACTTCAAGTGGCGTCTTCTCCTAAGTATATGTTTAGTCTGTGCTGAAAATACACAGCTTTCAAATACCCCTCTTTCAGTGAATAAATCAGCGTTTCACACTTACCGCAGAGAAAGAACATGCCCCGGGCACTTACAGGGAATAACCAAGGGGCTATATATTTACTCTCTAGTTTGCCTCCTACTATCTTGTTCATGACATTAGTGTTGGAAAGGTCTTTTGGGAAAGAAAAATAACAAGAAAAACAAGGACACATATAACACCATCTCAAGCAAGCAAAGTATTTCTCTCCTTCTCGCTCTCTCTATGTGAAAACTTTCATCCCAAAATATTTCAAGATCCTCCCTCCACATCCCACTGCTAACATTCAAGGGTGTCGTACCCAGAAAACAGCATCTGAGTTCCCTGCATTGTATAAGACAGGCAGAGAAAGGGAAAGAAGATTAGAGAGAACAAGAGGAGTAGGAGTGAGTATAAAAAGAGTGTCATGGCAGCAGAGATATAGCGAGGGGGTTAGGAGCTTATTATGAAAACTACCGAAGTTACAGCTGTTGAACAACATTACTATGGTTAGGCTGACTAAATAAACATGCAAATGTTTAATAGGATAATATATATAGATAGAGAGATATATAGAGAGAAAGGTAGAGAGATAGAGAGATATATATGTAGGCCTGAGAAAGGCCAGCAAATTACCTGACTGAGACTCATGGTACAGTTTGAGTAAGAGTGGAAAGAGATTTCAACATTTAGCAGGGAAAAAAAGATAGACTGGTTTTCCCTCATCACTATTAGGACTGTACAGCAGCCTTGTGGGAGGGGGTATGTTCTTCCAGAGCTGGGAACCTTAACCCTAGCCCTAACCCTGAATGTACTGTTAGTACCCAAATCCTTGGCTTTATTGCTGCAGGATATAGATACCCACTTACTTCTTTGCCTTCTCCAGCGGGCTCCCAGCCACCAGCCATGGGTGCTGTTAAACCCTGGGGAGCACAGTCCCCTGCAGCTGTAATTGATGTGTTTATGCCACTTATCTGCCGAGCTGTCTGCTGTGATTAATTGCCTGCAGACATGTGTGGAGGGCTCCAAATGTTGTATTATTATATGGCTGTCATATTTCATACAGATGGATCTGCCTGACGAGGAGCCCGATCGATTAAGTAACAGAACGTTTCGGTACGACCCAGGCCAAGACAAATGGACGGAAAGAGCTCCAATGAAGTTCTCCAAGTACCGCTTCAGCACAGCCGTAGTCAACGGGGAGATTTATGTCTTGGGTAAGAGGAAACAGATTTTTAACAGATAGCACCATGACTTTTTCTTCTTTCCAGCAATTTGCCCTTGTGAAGTGAAATATCTCACCCTTTGTTACGTACTGTAGGACAAAGTACCTCGTACTCAATGGAGAGTATTTTTCTAAAGTTACTTGTTACCCACGTTATTTCTTCCTTCTGTAACTTATGTAGATTAAATTATGTGAATATTTAGTGTCCTGAATTCGTGAAACAAAGATACTTCACTTTTTAAGATACTTTTCTTCGGGGTATCAGTGTGTGCAATAAATAATAATGAATTTTAAAAGGTGAGCAGAAAAGCCTTGAAGCACCATTTCACAGGTGAGCAGTGAAATGCTAAGGAATATATGCAGCATTGTGAAGGAAAGGCATAAGGATAAAGAAAATTTGGATTTCCCAAAACCAACATCAAGCGTGTCTCCTGATAAAACTCAGTGAATTTTTCTCTTCCATCTACCTAAACACAGTACATTTTCTGAAAAAATCTAAATACTTCATTTTGTCAATTTCTGATTGAATCCTTCTAGGATTATTTGTTTCAAAATAGTACTTTGACCAAAAGTTTTACAATTTGTGCAAATGAGTTCAATAATCTCCTACCTACCCCAAAATCTTTTTCCCCAAAATCTTATTGTAGATAGATACATGACTGGAAAGTTCTAGGAGAAGCGGGAAAAAAGTTCATCCAGTCAATTAATCTACAGGTGGGCTGTGAGTGACTCATGCCCTTCCATGCTCCCATGGTCTCATGAGCAGCTTTAGGCAGGCAGAAAGCAGCAATCGCATCAGTTCCTCAGGACATTTCAATCCCTTCTGCTTCAAACTACCCCTGCTTACAAGCTTATCAAAGTGAACACAAAAATACAGTCTTATCAACTTAATACACCTCCTGTATCAGGGTGTTCTGGCTTTGTCTGGGTTGTTAAATACCAGGGATAAAGCAAAGTTTGTTCCTGGCACATAATACAGAAAGTGCTTTGCAGGGGGTGTGTGCAGGAAAGGTGTCTTTGAAGCAGAAGAGGAAAATGTCTTTAATGCTGCATTTGTCTTCTTTTAGAGCAACTTCTTTCTCTTAAGTGGCTTGAGAGAGGCCCATAGGCACAACCAGGAAGAAGGGTGAAAGAAGCCCATATGGAAAAGAGTTTTGCAAACAGAGAGTCTTGTTATTATTGTCAAAGGTTAGTGATAGAGAATGTCAGTGTGATGTTAAATAATGAGAGCGTTAGCTGCCCAGGCTCAAAGGTGCTTTGAAAATGTGAAGACTTCATGCTTTGTAAAAGGTTAAATATATATAATTATTTATACTGACACTGATGCTCTAATGGGGTAGCAGAAGCAGCTGGAATAGCTGGGAAGAGAAGAGCAGCATTCATGCATTTCAGTAAGAAGGGCTCCGGGATCAAGACCTCGAAGGCTGTGGTGACACAGGGAGTCAGGGAGCAAAAAAAAAGGAGCCGCCTTGGGATGCATGTGATAAAACAAATTGACAGTCTTCTTCACAGCAAGCCTGACACTGGCACAAGGAAAGGGAGTGGCTAATGGGGAAAACTGCATCCATTTTCTTCCCTCAGGATCTCACAAAGCAAGAAACATGTCTGAACAATCACAGTAATGAAGTGTACAGATTGAACACAAAACACAGCCTTAAATCCGAAAAGTGCCTGTTTAAATGGCATTGAGGAAAGTTCGTGGTCTCATGGACCTTCAGAAGCATCTTGCTAATGTAAAAAAATAAAAAGCCTTGGTTTTGCATGTGTAGCAGCCAGTGCTGCAGTATTCAGGGAGCTGAGCACTAACTTGAATTCTTTCTTACCTGCTGGCCAATATCAATAATTCTGTATGCGTGTGAGAGAAAATCTTTGCTACAATCCAATCTGCACATGGGTGGTTACAGGATTTTGCTCTGTCTCCATCACTTTGCTGGTTCACACACCTTCCCACGACAGTCTTTATTTGAGCCATTCCTAAGGGAACCACTGCACTCAATGCTGAGATTAACAGTTTGCTGCACTGGACTCTTCACTCTTGCCACTAAGTCTAACTAAACATTCATAAAGGCAGTGTTTGTTCTCAGTTTTAACAGTGTAAATGTGGGGTAATTTCACTGTAACGGACAAACTTTGTTGTGATTTATACCAAGGGTAACAAAGACCACACGCTGCTCCAAGGAGCAGATTTTTGAGAAAGATTGGGATATTTTTACCATTACACTTCTGAGCCTGCCTCTCTTCTGATGCTCTGCCCACTCAAGGTGTAACTGCAGCAAGGGCAGACACGGATGAGTTACCATCAGGTAGCAGGAATATCAGTTGCAGAGAAGACATTTTGACCTAGGTCTGGGCTGCTTTCACAAACTCCTCATTGCCAGTTTTCACAAACCTTGTAAGAACTTTAGCATCCATAAATCTGAAAAATTTAGTTGAAACTGGCCAACAGGCACAAAAGCTATGTAAGGTAGAGAAAATAATGTAAAGGCAGATGGAGAACACACATATAGTGAGAGGAATTGCATAAGTTTTGTTTTCTTAGGAAGTCAAATAATATTACAACTAATTTTTTAATGGAAAGACAAGTCTGACACTGAGCCAAAAATTATTTGTCAACAAATTCTGCCTTTGAGTATGCTAGTTTAAATCCACCTGTAAGAGTATGGGTGGAAACAGATTTATCTGTTAAAATTAAGAAGACAACATGGTTGTTAAATGTTAACCACCACAGTCTGAAAACTCTGTGGAGAGATTAAAGCATTTTCTATGGCCTCTCAAAGTGGTGAAGCAATTTCCAAATGAACTCTGGCTGGGAGCAGTGATACGGACATGATACTGGCATTTTACTCTGCAGTACCACACATGGCCTCATCTCCAGCTGTAAACTCACCCTCGCCGACTGTAATTAAACCTCACACAGAAAAGCTACTTTCCATGGTTTATCTGTGGTGACAGGTTCTTGTTAACTTGTGAGTTCTCAGGCTGCTGGGCTGTGAGGTGGGTCTGGTTCACCTTGGGACACAATTGTGATGGTAACCCCAGCTGGGGGAAAGGGCAATTCATGGCATTGAGAGGAAGGCAGTGAAAGTGCTCCAAATCTGGCTGATGTGGTGCTTGATCATGCAGATGACGTTCAGGAGAGAATGGGAACGGAAAGAACAGAGGCTGATGGTGACAGAGCAAAGAACAGCAGCTGTCATGAGGGTAGTAAAACCACTGCAGGCTCCCCAAAGCTGTGGATCCCTCAGACATCACCCTGCTTCATAAGGAGTGTCGGGCACTCTGGGAGTCTAGAAAGATGCTGTCAAGGGTGATTTGTGCAAAAAGACATGTTCTGACGAGGATCACAGCTCATAGGTTGTTCTCATGTAGTGGCCTCAGAGATAGCTCAGGCATAATGACTAAGCTTTTGTGTTACAGGAGAGAGAGACTTTTGTTGAGTCTCCACCCTTGCTATTGATACCCTTCCCACTCCTAATGGGAATTCCTCGTGGTGAAGTGTGTGTGCATCTAACATCTAACGGGCTCCAGTGCAGCCCCAGTCAGGGGGCACTCAGTGAACGGGCCATTTAGAAGCATGGAATGGCACTGCTTGGGTTCCCACAGGTATCCCCCACTTCTCTTATCATTCTTCTTCCTTTTGGAGTGCATCATCTCCATGGGCATCCTGCAGTCCACACCCAGAGAGGGAGATCCACGAGGGGCTGCTGCAGGTAGAGGAAGGAAAGGAAGGGAGGCAAGGTGGAAACAGGTAAATGCAAGGTATTTTCTTTATGGCTGGAGGACCACACCCTGCTTCCCAGGAACAAAAACATGAAATAAAGAGATAGTTCTAGCTAGGCACATAAAGTAGTGATGCAGAGAGATGAGATTTCTTTCAAGTCTTGAAAGCAAAGCCTTTAAATGAAGTAAGGTTGTCAGCTTTTTCCAGCAGGATCTCTGTCTTCCTATACAACTTACACAGGTGTCAGCACATCGAGGGACTCTGGAGCATAAATGAAAAATCACTGCAGAGAAAGGTGATCCTCTCTAATGTCTGTGACCTACAAATGCAATTTCTATCATAAATATGAAGCAGAAAGAATCGATGGAATACTAGCTTTGAATAAGGTGCAGTAGCAGACCCTTTGACAGACAAGTCTAATTTTTGTTCTCATCCATGTAGGTGTAAATCTGTGGTAAGTAGTCTGCTGATGGCAGTTGTGTTGTGTCAGGCTCATTTTATTCTCATCCAGATCAGAATCTGATGCTTAGCCTTTGAAGTGTTAATTTCTGAAAAGTCCCATTGGCACAGCACTGAGTGTGCAGTCCCTGTCCAAAAACCCTTCCCAGCCTAATTGCCAGCTCCAGCATGTAAAACCCTAATGACTTAAATGGAATTATTCTAGAGTGGCACTGATGGAAGGAAAATGAGAAATAGATCAGAGTTTTTGGTCTGAGTAATAGCATTGTTTAAGAACCTGTACTGTGTGTCTTAATCAGCAGTCCTGCAACATAATTGTTTGTTGTGTAATGTTCCTAGAGAATCTCATGCTATTTATACACCATACATAATCCTCATAAGTAAATGAACAGCATTTCCTAAGGGTCGAAATCCTTTCTCCTATTCATCTCTTTTCACTGCTCTCAGCTCTTTCTCTCCATATTTTCCCAGGAACATAACTATATTCGCTGGAAAGCCCAAGAAAGAGCTGTATTGTGTTCTTAATGACAGAGGCAATTGAGACCCTTTTGGAAGAAAACCAGATGGGAGGGCTCTATTTAAGGTCATGCATTTTAATCTCTCACTTAAAAAAAATATCCTTTCCAGCTACTTCTCTGAAAACTTATCACAGCCAATATACAAATTAGGAAAATTTATCCAAATGAATCCATTCGAATGCCATATTCATTACTTATGTTAAAACACACTCAGTAGAACTCCTGTCTCTGAAATACAGGTCACTGGCAAAAAGATGTTGTATCACCATGACAGCTTTAACCATGTGTTGCTTTTATGCTGCATAATTCCTGCTTTATAAATAATAACGTATTGAAGGACTTAAATGAGAAATCCTATAAGGGAAGGTTTAGGAACCAAAGAATTTTTGTTTATCCTCCTCAAACTGGCATCCTACCTCTTACAACTTGGGGGTTTTTTCCCCCTGGGTTGTTGCTGAAAGCTTCTTTTTAAAGTTTTAAACAGTTAAATGAGGTTCAATTAAATACTGAATGTCTTGATCATAAAATACTTACTTGAATATGTACTTTGGGGTCTCTCTAGAAAAGAAAGTGTGTGTAGGAGGAGCTGGAAAGAGACATTTTAGCTTTCATGCTTGAGTATTAACTGTGCATTTCAATAACACTTTCTTTTAAAATAAACATGTCTATTTATAAATATGCTTTGGACTTCTGACAAGTAGCAGCTTATGGGTCTGATTCTGAGCTTTTATACCTGTGCAACAGCCTCCAAAGTGCCCATGTGCAGGGAGGAAAAAGTAGGCAAAGTTTGGTTTGCTAGATGAGATTGGAACTGCTCTCTACACACTTAAGAATTATCAAGGGAAATTAGAAAAGGCATTTCATGAGAAAAGAAGGACCTGAATCTGAAACATTGACCACGCTTAGGAAGACAATCATCTGGTTTTTCAGCCCTGCTTCTAATCAATCTTTTGGCCTCATGTCTTCTACAAGCTGCATTACCTCATCTGCTCTGCTCTGGGTTAGCAAAGGATGACACTGCTCCACAGTTTCATCTTTGGAAGTACCTGCCAGGGCTGGTTTTTGGCTCCCTCATTCCTCTGAGACACCAACTATGCAGCCCTGCTTAGCAGAGAGTGAGAGGGAAATGTAACTGCTGAGACTCAGCTTGAGTGCTGGTAATGAAGGGAAACGTTACGTAAGAGATTAGCACTATTAAATCCATCGTGCATTCCAGAGGTCAATTAATTAATGAATTACTTTACGGGAGACTAAGCTTGGATTTCATGTATTTGTTGAAGAGTTACTTTTTTTTTTTACCCATTCCCAGTGTTTTTTGATAAAAATTCAAAGAGGCACTAGTATGAGTACACGTTGCTTGGCATAGTGATCTGAGGACTCAGTTAATAGGATAAAGAAAAACACTGTCAGTACCCTGAGGGCACTAACAGGTCTTGATCATCCTGAGCAGCATCACCTGGGGCCTCCACCCACCCCTTTTGCCCACAGGTCCAGGAGCATCAGTAAAACACAGGCCTGAGGGGTCAGCTCCTTCCTTGCCTTTGCCTGACAGCTGCCGATAGGATCTTCTGCAATTGCCTGTCTCTGGTTCTGTGGAGCTGTGCCCTCACGGTGAGCTCATTACGTGGCTCAACTTCCCTTTGGGAGCAGCTCTGTTCTTGCTGCTCCCTGATCCACTGCCCTGTGTGAGAGACAGTAGTGCATGTCTAATTTCAGATGTCTGTTGGTGGGGGAACCAAATTACGTGGTGTGAATTTGGTAGTCAGCCTCAATGGAGCATAGTCCTATGTAAACCCCCAGCCACCCTGTAGATGTTATTTTGTTCAACCATCCTGTCTATGCAGTGAGCAATCTAGACTTGCATCTGTGTGGTTTTCCTGGAGGAAAAGAAATTGTCCTTGTCGGACTTGGCTGCCTGGCAAATTTAATTCCATAAGAGCTTGGTGTGGATGAGACTCAGAAGTGCAATTGCTCGGTAGCAGTGCCCGCTTTGTATCAGGGACATGGGTGCAGTCAGTGGGTGCTGGAATGTTCCCTGTTCCCTGTAACTCAACTGCATGTCAGGCTCACTCCTATAGAAATAGTCAGAGATATCAAAAGCAGTTTTTGCCTTTGCACCTGCTGAACTAATTGCTGCCAGTGACTCTTTACCACTTCACCATCATTTATAGACCTTCCCCCCAGGTGCTGGAAGGCTGTGCTGTTATTAGGGCTGCTGTGGCTCTAAATTGCATTTGGTCTTCTCAAATGAGCATGGGGTAAGGGAGAGGCAGCTGACCCCAGCCCAAGGTGGGTGCTTTGCCTTCAGGCAGCTACGAGCAGTGTGTGGGTAGAGCACGGCACAGGGCTGGGCCTCACTGAAATGCTGAAGGTGTACTAATCACATCCCCTGCCCTGCCTTCTTGCATCAAAGTCTTGTCTTCTTTATCCTGACTTCTTAATAAAGATCATGTATTTTATTTATTTAACTAGTGGAGCTTCATGTTAAATTTAAAGTCCATTAGAACCACTGCTTATAGCGTGCCCTTGAAAGTATGTTTGATTGCAGACTCATCCAAGTGTGACACGGAAAGCTCTCAAGCATTAATGGGATGGGGAGCACAAAGGTGGCTTCACTGGATTTTTTTAGTCCTTCAGTGGCATCTGAAATATCTCCTAGGGAAAGTGCATATTGTAAAAAGCCTAAAGTGTTGAAAGGGTGTATTTGTAAGGGAAGGGAAGACTGAGCTCTGGGATTAAACCCTCTCGTGTGATCAATGTGATAATGACAGAAGTGTTCAAAACTCCCAGTGAGAAATCCATCTTCCCTGCTAAAAGGACACGTAATTGGGCTTTAGGCAGAGAATAGAACTAGGTAGAGTTGAATTCACCTGCTCTGTTCCTGAGTGTGGCTTAATGAAGGACCTTCCCCACATCATGGGCATGGAAATAGGCACTGCTCCCAGAGGCTGTGACCACAGCAGGTGTGTTTTACTGACCCCATCTACAGTTCTGGGTGGCTTAAGGCACAATCTCATGTACACCGTGCACTGCTGATGGATCACTTGACACAAGAGTCTCCCTCTAATGACCTAAACCCCTATGCCCTCTTCTGCACACTGCCTTAGCTCCCTAAATGTCACCCCCATTTTATGTAGAGGCTCCTGTAGGAGCAGAGCATGAGCTCAAATTTTCTGCTGCTCTATCCAGAGAACCTGAGAGAAAGACAGTCTTCATGGTCTTGACTGTAGTTCCCTATGTCTCCACTTGCATTCCTGATGGTTCCATAAATCTGAATGAAGAAGCCAGTGGGACTGGATGATCTGGATTCTTGAGTGATGGAGCAGAAAGTGGCCAGAGTTATCTGACACAGTAAGGGTTTTTTTCCTGCCAATTTGAAGTCTTGCATGGTATATACATTGTAGATGATGAATAGCCTGGTTAATGTGAGATTCCTCCACTTGGTTGTAGATGTGAATTGATTTAAATTTGAGACTTTTGTTGTTGTTGTGGATTTTTGTATTCAGCTCTTTGGAAAGAATCCTGAGACATCCATTTCCATAGAGGAAAAAATGTAATTTCTCACAGGAGTATTTCTCAACTACTGCATCTGGGAACACAGCAAAGCAGTGCTCAGAGTCTGATATCCTCAGTTTCTTTGTTAGCAACATTTCAAGAGTTAGCATCGCTTTAGGAGAGGAGGTTGAAGTTCGTGATTTCTTGTTTTCCAGAATGCTCTTTTTCTAAGCTTGAAAATTAAATTTTACTCCCCTCTGATTTTTCCTTCTTCCTTTTTATCGGCTGAGAACTTAGTTTTGCTTTTGTAAATTGAATATGAAATTGGATTTAGCTGAAATAGCTTTGCAGGGTTTAAATAAAATGGAGATATTTTGTGCCTTCAGGACTGTCTCTGATAAAGACAGGATTAAAGGGAGTTAAATATAAGTTGCTTAAACCACCCCATGAAGGTTTCATAAATGCTTGAAAACATGTAGTAGCTCTGAAATTTTTGAAAAGATGCACCAATAGGTCCTGGAAAGCTGCTTTTCTAATAACTATACAGGAAAAATGTTTGGTGGTGGTTCCCCCAGACTGGCAGCTGAATGTCTTCATTAACAGGTAATAGTTGTGAGGTTTTTTGCAAAAAGTCACTGACTGCTGTGCCAGTTCTGTTCCTGGTTATCTGTGTTCCTTCTGAAATTACTTTGCCCCACAGTTACTCTATTTAGAAAATCACAATAAAAACACAGTAAGAAATAAACAGCTATTATGCTTCTAGAAAAGTTCAGGGCCATTTTGTTCACCTCCCCCTCCCTCCTTGAAATAATAAGGCAATCAGCAAAGTTAGTGGTTTCTGACATGCTGCATGTGTTCCCTAACTGGTACCATTTATTCCTCTGATTGAACAAGGACCTTTTTCATTTTTCAGATGAAGACTTTTCTTTTGGGTGAGTGCATATTCTTCAGTGGTGTACAGTAATACCTGGGCTAACCTAAAAATATCTAGCTTGATAACCAGCAGCCACCTGTCTTTGGCACCACAAAGCTGTATTTTGAAAGGGTCAATTTAGTCTGTGGGGGGTTTTAATATTATTGGTTCCCAGTTAAAACTGCCTTGAGAATCTCTCTCTGCATTACACTGCAGTCTGTGGACTGTACCTAAACTGGTGGCAAATTGTCTTGCATGCTGTACTCTGTGAATCTGCCAGTGCAAGATGTACAATCAGAAACCCTATGAGATAAGCAATTAATTAAATAGCCTTATCAGTTAAAAAATTTGATCAGCTCTTAAAGCCTTTCTTGATAAATTTAGGGGAATGTTGTCCTGCCCTAAGAGTGGCACCTCTTTAATGAGGCATTAAGGAGAAGTGGAAAAGACTTAGGAGAGGATAATGCTTCTGGCATAAAGAAGAGTAAAATAAGTAAATGTATGAATTCTGAAATACCCCAAGGAATAGCTCAGTGAGACTCCATCATGAGAAGGGCTCAGCAGGGTGATGCTTCCCTTTTTGGCATGGAAATTATTAGCAAAATTCCATGACCACAGTTAATCCCTACCCCAGCTCTCTTAGGTGAATCAAGCCTCAGAGGAGGAGCCCATCAGAGCAAATTCTGCTTTAGTTGAGGGTGTTAAGGTAATACTGAACACATTGGGATTGCCAGCCTGGTGTAACCACACACTAAGGGGTACCTAACACAAAAAGCAAGGACTTTGCTGCTAGGTATTGAGGCAAGTAAAGATCTGCTGTGCTGGGAAAGGAGCTGAAAACCAAACTCAGTGAAGGTTTTCAAATTCAAACATTGAACAAAATAAAATACTGTTAATTTCAGCCAGAGGAAAATTTCCCGCTGATGATAATGGACATCCAATTTTATTCTAATTTTGCTGCTCTGATGCAGGTTTAACTGATTTTATCTTTGCCTGACTCTAAAATAGAGATCAGGAATACAGTGCTAGAAAATTTGGAGTGTTGTGGTCCCCATTTATAGGTAGCTGCCTCTTGCAAACACTTTTGGAGAATGCACAAAAGATTTCAAAAATAACACTGTCCATTTTAAGAGGTAGATGTAAAATCATATGCAAGTAAACCTTGGAGCACTAGGGGCTCATTTCTCTGACAGACCAGCTTAACAGCACTAGGGGCAATACATTTTAAAAGCAGCTGAACCAGCACAGGTCGCACTTGCAGTCCTTTCCCTTTTTATTTGCAAGGGCATAATTACATGCTTACAAGGCATTTTGGATTTGCACAATTGAGCAGCCCTACACGTGTATGTGGAATGCCAGCCTTCATGTGGAAATGGCTTGCCTACTGCAGTCATTTTATGTTTAAAAGTGGTCACAAACACACACATGCACAAAAGAACGCCATCAGTGCTCATTACAGGGTATTGTGTCCATTGGCACAGATGGAAAACCGAGAACCAAAGGCTGTGAATTCAAAATGTGTATTTGATCACTGGAAGGGATTTGGAAAGGCAGAATTTGCAAAGAACTATCAGGGTACAGTGTTTCCAGTGTGCATGGGGATCTCCGGTACATCTGCAGCCTGTCCCAGCGAAAGAAAGCTGGGGTCTGTTTCAATCCTGCACACTGACTTCAAGCACCCTAATTAACCATTCAGCAGCAGGGCTTGTTGCTAATAACTCAGTTGGCACTCCTGTGTATTGGATGGGTTTGTTCCTTGAAGCTGATTTGCCTTAAGAAATAGGTGTAATTTGGCTTAAGAGATAGGTGTAATAGTTTTCTTTTATTGAAGAAAACTAACCAAGAAATGCAAATGATTGTTGGTTAACATGTGTGAGGGTCAAATCCACCAACGGTCTTTGAAAAATAGGTTTTGATCCATTGCAATTTGTCCAGCAAGTAGAACAAATAATTATGACAATTTCTACAATATGGGAAGAAAACAAAACAAAATACCTTTGTGTTTTGAAAACATTCTCCTTGTCCTTCCTTTGATACGAGACTTCAGAAAGGATCTTGCTTTGGTGTCTGTGGATAAAGTGCTGCAGCTTCTGCTTTGTGTTCTCTCACAAACTTCTGAAGCTGCAAAGAGGAAAGAGTGGGAGATGAGAAGATGTAAACAGAAAATGCAGTCAGCAATGTATTTTTCAGCAGAGCATGAGACTGCTACATTTGACCTACGTATCTTTTGCAGGAGGCATTGGGTGCCTTGGTTATGACAGAGGACAGACACGGAAATGTCTTGATGCAGTGGAGATTTACAACCCTGATGGAGACTTTTGGAGGGATGGACCCCCTATGCCTTCTCCCCTCCTCTCCTTACGAACAAACTCCACCAGCGCAGGCTCTGTGGAAGGGAAGCTGTACCTCTGTGGAGGATTTCATGGAGCAGGTACTAAAATGAGTCTGACATTGCCTGTGTAGTTAAAATCAGTTTCACTGGACACAGACTGACCCGATGAGTGATCAACCCTATCAGGTGGTGCTGGCATGCCCTGGAACCACAGACCTGATTCTGCCCTTTGGACTGCCAGCTCCTAATGTCAATATGAATTGTGTTCTGTTTGACCTTTGCTTTTTCCTTAACAAAACATGAAAATTTAAGGATGTTTCTGATCTGTGCTAAACCTGTCCAAATCTAAAACCTCAGCAGAATTATTCTGGATTTCCATTCCGAGTTACAGAAATCAGGAGCTTAGTGTTTTATGGACATTAGAGAACTTGGGCATATTTGTTGAAGATTAAGGCCCAGTCCATCAATCCTCAGCCATGTTATCTCACTCTGCCTATTTACTTACATGCCTTTTGTAATCAGTGTTGAAAAAGCTTCTGTACTTAATGAGTACCCTGGGTAGGGAATTGAGATACAAAGAGACTGAAGTTCCAGATCTGGTGATTTTAAATAACATAGCCCCATGGACACCTTTCTTTTTTTAAGTCTTCTTCCTTCCAACTTTGCTTAGCTCTATCTAGATCTCCAGAGCATACAAGCTGTATTTTTTTTCATTATAAATGCAACAGATTGCAAAACAAGCACACTTAAATGATTCTGCTACATATGGCTGCTACCCCAAATTCCTTTCTGGGAGAAAGCAATAGCACAGATAGCAATAGCAGTTATCTACTGCTGATAAATATCATGTCAGCCTCACTGATTGGGAATGGTCACATGGTATCACTGGGAGAGATGTCCTTCTCATTACACTTTTACTTGTATAACAACGTCTAAACTTAAAGCTGCTGTTATTTTAGAATGACGATTTTCATCAGCTAGCTCACAACTTGCCTTCTGCCTTCACCTGCTACTGTTTGAGGAAGCTGCTTCCTGAAAACAATTGTTTGGCAGCTCCCTAGCAGGCATGTTCTCGTGTTGTTTCTGATGGAAGTTCTGTGACATCAGACCAATTATGGTTATGACAAATCACTGTGTTTCCATAGCAAACCTTGTGCCATCCTAGTTGTCTCTTTCTCAGCAATATTATGAAAGAGCCTAAAGTTAGTGGGTAAAAATTTCAAAAGGTTAATCATGGGAAGTGGTTGAGTCACCATCCCTGGAGGGATATAAAAGACCTGTAGATGTGGAACTCGGGTACATGGTTCAGTGGTGGGCTTGGCAGTGCTGGGTTAATGGTTGGACTGGATGATCTTAAAGGTCTTTTTCACCCTAAACAATTCGATGACTCTGTGATCATTAGCACTGACAAATGAAGCAATTTTGTTCAAGATGACTAACAGATTAATATGAGATTTTCTGACTAGGGTAGCTTCAGAGCCATAAAAACACTTTCTGTACAATGCGACCACATTCTGTCACTGAGTCATGTATAAAGAGTGGTTGTTCTGGGAGAGGTTGAAAGTCCTCCTGCGGATTTCAAGAAGGCCCTCTTTTGTATATTTGTATAATGCCAGCTCAGTGGGGTCCTGATTCCTCCCTCTACCATTGCAATCTATATAATTATGTATAGCACTCCTCTGCACTAATAGTGTTATTTAGATTGGGAAACAAGAAGTCAAAGTTAGAAAATGCCAGTCTTGCAGCTACCTGTGCAACCTGAATCCTGACCCCCTACGTGTGCATTCTGTATATCAGTAGAGAAGTAGTGTGTGGTTGTGTTGTTAGACATTGCTATGGTGTCCATTAACAAGGGAGCCAAAATGAGAGTCTCACTGTCAAATCAAGTGTAACCACATATTTTAGGAGTTGAGAGGAACCTGTGCCTTAAAGACAGGCTTCTTAATGTGACTTTCAAGTTACTGTAGGAAAAGGGCTTTCTAAATGGTTACAACAATAACAGCTTCTAGCTACCATCATCAAGACAAGGATGGGTGGAGGCCATAAGCTGAACCTGAAGAGGTCACCTAGCTGGCCTCTCTCCCTGGCCACAGGTTCTCTGCATGCTGGAAAGGGCTCTTGCCTGATGCACTCTTTGGGGATGAAGGGTGGAGTGAGAGAGGGCTATCACTGTCACATGGGAGCTTGGAGAGGGTGACTTGATTCTGCACTTTAACAATTACAGCTGCTCAGCAGCTTCAAGGTACAGAACAGCATGTGCTTCTTCTGCTTTAGTAGCAGATAGAGTTATTTTAGAATAAAAAAATGTTTGTTTGGTTTTACTCTTTTGGGCTTCTTGGCATGTCACTTTGGTTTTTGTGAAGAATGCGACCGAAAGAGGATATTCCAATTTTACAAAACATTGTAATTTAGTTTCAGCCAAGTGGAGTTCTTGGAACAAGCTGGAAGCACAGCTGTAGCCTTTCAGTTTTCTGCCTGCTGAACACCAAAGGGCTGCTGTGAACATGCAAGAATAAGCACAGCAGAGAAAAAAAAAAAGAAAATAAGCCAAAATCACTGCTGCAATGGAGAGTCTTAGCCTATGGGGCTGAAACTAACCCCATCTACAGTATAGACCTGTCCCAGTCTCTTCAGCCTTCACTTGCCTTTGCATTTGCTTAAACCCACTCTTGATCCAGCAGGAAGCTGACCTAGTAAAGACATTGTTGCCTGTTTTTTACTGATATGTGTCATGCTCTATATGCCTTCCTGCATGCCTATAGACCTAAGTGGATTATTAGAGCCCAGGGATGCTGTAGCCAAAGCTGAAAGGCAGCTGTTAACTGCCTAAAGGGCCCTAAATTTGGATGAAAGGATAAGTACTGCTGAGCTACCATCTTTTCTGAGTCCCATACGACAACTGAAGTTTTGTGATGGCAGGATTCCCATTCCACATGTATTGCCTGTCACAAGTCCTTGTCTGCCTGAAGGGAGGACAAGTGGCGCAGCCCCAACATCATCCCCGGGAGCAGAGGAAGAAAAACTGCAGCTACTCCAGAGGGAAATCAGCTTGGCCAGCTGACAGTAGCAATAGGAGTACTTCTAAAAGATGAGTGAACTCCAAAGCGTGTTCAAGCTTCCTCTGAAATGCAAGGAATATTTTTCAATGTTGAGATATGTTGGTAAAGCTTGTAAGGCTTCCCGTGCTGGGGCTTGCTCAAGGTAGAAGCTTGTTCAAAGCCTGGCTGTGGAAGAGGAAAGGGGATTAATTCAGCTGAAGCTTAGACACTTCTCTGCAGTGCCTACATGAAGACCTTGGTAACCCCAGGCTCCCTGCAGCAGATGGAGAACCATAGACACTTCAGAGGGAGATTCAGATCCTTGGTGCTTTATATCTGCTCTGAAAGACCACAGAGAAATTCAGAACCCTGAGGAGCTCTCCTGTCTCTTAAAGCTTCATGTTTTAATCAGGATGTGAGGGACTCTAACTTGGCTTACCTAGGGCAAACACATCAGGAACTTGGTGTCCATGGTTTGATGGTGCAAACACCTGAGGGACCTCTGCATTGTATCGCTAGCAGATGAATGTTGTATGTTCTTACAGTCTTAAGTACCCAAAAACCCCACTTGATTTGAATCTGTTTCTTCCTTAGCAAGACTTGCAAAACTTCATCTGTTGGCTAGTAGTTTATACAAATTAGCTCATTTTCTACTAAAATTATTCTGGTAAACAGGAGCCATTAATCTGCTTGTCTCAGCTCCAGCTCATGAAGCCTTGTGTCGTGAATGTTGTCATTTTCCAGCACGGTTGTAGCATTCATCAAGACAATCAGACATGTTTTAAATGTTTGTTTTTTCCCCGTTAGTTTATAGTTCTGCACAGAGTGAAAACATTACCCCTAGTATGAATACTCAGCAGGGCTCAGTGTGCAACAGCCAGACAGATTTCTGCTAAAATATTGCCACGTTTCCTTCTGTAACTGTGGATTTTAAACCAGCCTTTGCAATCTGACTGCACAGTATTATTGTTGACATGTTTTATTTCCTTTGCATTGAACTAAAACCTGTCACCTGCACAGGCTGACAGCTACTGACATCAGCCCAGCCTGTGCCCAGCAGAAGCAGCCTCATTAGCGTGGCTCCCTGGTGGAGGGGGGAGTAGCTCTTCAGGTATGCAGGATTACACCCTTATAAAATTCCTGCCAGATCAGGTTCCCTTTCTTTTTGACTGCTTCTGAGCATTAGAAAAGTGTTTTTCTGGTGAAAATAATGAAAGCAAGGGTGTGTGCCTGTTTGCTGGGACCATGTCATGTGCTGTCACTGTCCCTTACAGCCTGTGTCTGGGGGCTGGGGATTGTAGCTTTAGTTTCAGGCTATAGATGTTGGTCCAGCTGCCTATTTCATAGATTTGAACTAAGAAATTGAAATCCAGAGTTGATTTTTTTTTTAACTCGAAGCATCCTGGCTGCATCAGCAGGACCAGGGCCTGACTGTCCCCCCCGTACTGGGCACTTGTGATGCCACAGCTCAAATCCTGGGCTCAGTTTTGGGCCCCTCACTGCACAAAAGACATTGAGGGGCTGGAGTGTGTCCAGAGAAGGGCAGTGGAGCTGGGGAAGGGGCTGGAGCACAAGTCTCCTCGGGAGTAGCTGGGGGTGTTTAGCCTGGAGAAAAGGAGGCTCAGGGGGGACCTTATGGCTTTACAACACCTGAAAGGAGATTGTAGCCAGGTGGGGGTTGGGCTCTTCTCCCAGGTAACAAGTAACAGGACAAGAGAAAATGACCTCTTGTGCCTGGGAAGGTTTAGATTGGATATTAAGGAAAATTTCTTCACCAAAAGCACTGTCAAGCACTGGAATGGGCTGCCCAGTGCAGTGATGGAATCACCATCCCTGGAGGTGTTTAAAAGTCACGTAGTTGTGGCACTGAGAGACGTGGGTTGGTGGTGTCCTGGCAGTGCTGGGCTAGTGTTGAACTTGGTGATCCTAGAGGCCTTTTCCAACAATTCTATGATATTAATTAAAATGCCATCTTCACTGTGATACTGTCACCCATGTGACATCAGCTGATGTGCAAAGTACAGGTACAACCACATCAATGCAAATTATGAAATGTTTAACAGATATGCTCTTAGCAGCACATATCCCCTAAAGGTCTTATAATTTCATCAGGTGATGGGGGTGATGTGGAACTGTGTGTCTCTGAACTGGCAGGTTTGCCATCTCTCTCCTATGTAGCTCAGAGCAGAGGAGATGAATGTACTGCTTCCCTACCATGTATGTTGAAAATTTCTGTAATGTGTTCAGCCTTGTGTGGGACCAGAGCTGCTTAATACAGTTTTGTTATTTACTTACTGATGTCAAGTAGAAATTAATTTTTCACTTAAATAGTGTTACAGCCAGAGGAAAAGAAAAGGGAAGAAATATCTATGAACTGGACGTGCAAGAATCTAAATTATTTTGTGCTTGCAACTGTTACCCAGGATAGGTGGCAGTGATACGGAGTCCTACTACCTGTGTTAATTTTGATTCTTAAAACAAAAAAACCTTACCGTGGATTAATTTTCTAGTCTATTCTTCCTCATTTACATAAACTGCAATCCATGCATTGCAATAGAAGCAGCTCTGCTTGCAGCAGTGCAGAACTGTGTAGTAATTACTGTATTCCAGCTGAGCTAATGAGTTTTTATCTCCACACTGCCCACTCCTAACAGTGGACTAGCTTAATAGTTATTTATTTTGACTAATTTCCCATAAAAGCTGCTCCCCTTAGCCTCCTCCATTATGTGATTTAGATGGAGAATCATTCTAGTGCTTGTTTTTTATTATAGTGGTTATGGAACATTACTGGAATTAAATATAGACATATTAAGGAGTCTGGCACAGTAAATACTGCACTTGTGAAGCTTGGGGGTTGAGAGATTGGAACAAAACCTGTTTCTCCAGCACCTTCCCATGTTCCCAGCTAAATAAAGCAGAGGTTCAAACCCTGGGCTGCTTATCTGCAGCACTGTTTGTTTCCCTCTGTTAAAATTTACTGGGCACAGATGAATAATTAAAGTTGTCCTGCCCACAGTTGTTGCCATTTGAATAAATATTCCCACCAATGGAAGGGATTCAGGGCTCCTGTATTTTGCTCAGCACAGGACTCTGCTCAGGGCTGCAGGCACTGCCATGGCTCTGCAGCCCACGAGATGCGTCCACCCCAAAAATGCTGCTTGACCTTTCACCAAATTCTCCCCCAGCACCAGCATGAGCTGCTGGCACTGGGAGAGACCTCTGCGAATGCTGCCTGCCCAGGGAGGGCTGCCCGTTTTCCCTGCTCATTAGCTGGAAATGTGCTGCCATAAATGAGGCCAGATCAGGTCAGGGGAATTGCTGGGCAGGAGCACCTGCTCATTTCACATCTAAATTTGACCTACTCCCTCTCTGGAAGCATGGTATTAGCAATTCAGTCCTGCTTCTTACTAAGGCTCATTTATTGTTTATAAAGGGTTAATGAATGATTAATAGATATTTTAATGCATTTTAATTAATTGCTGAAGAGGTCAATAGGTTTTTTAGAAACATGGCTTGTAGCCATGTATGACATCTTCTATTGTGTTCATAACTGCCTATCATGCATACAGTCTAAACATGTTTTATATCCTCTATAAATAATGTATGAACCTATTGTAAGGCATTTAGAAACAGTATTTCAGGATGGGCTGAGCCCAGTAGCTCTTACCCTGATTTGCAGTTTTTACTCATATGAGTTCACATTGCATTGACTTGGAGAGCACTGACCCTGCTGCCTCTGTAACCTGTGATCCTGCTATCACCTGCTTGTAAGATTGTCCTGAAAGAGGCCTTGGCCATGAAGAACAGGCAAAATCTGGAAAGATTTTAAAAGCTTAAGCAGCTGCATCAATCCGAAGGATAACAGTTGAAGCAACTGAATTAGAAGTTTCCTTCTGTAGACCAGCCCATTCTTTACATATATATTTATTTAATTTTAGTATACATTGATTTGTGAGTGAATGGGTGGATCATGAAACTATGGTCCTGAAGAATTACACAGCAGATGAGGAGGAGATAGCCTGTCTACGAGAATGAATATCTTACCTTACTCCATGCAGGTGCTCTGAAAACAGTAAGCTGCCACAGTGGTAAATTCAAGCCCCAGCCTTCCTCCCAGCTTTGGCTGTGTCTGGTGGGATGCACTGCCTTGGTACTTCACATCATGAAGGCTGGCCAGCATGTTAAACAGTCAAGCCAAGTTCCCTCTCCTGTGTATTCTCTGCCTGCTTCTGCCCACAGGCACAGATGATGGATGTCCTTGACCCCACGAGGGTGCTGGCTGTGTCACGCTAGCGAGGCTGGTGGAGCTAGGGAGCAGCTCACACACACAAATGGGATTGAAGGCCGCAGACTTGATGAACTTATTATTTTTCCTACTGCAAATGAGGAGCCAGGACATCTGGTGGTAATGATCTAAATGCACTTCTATCCCATTGCAACACAAACATGAATTCCCAGGTCACCTAACTCTGCCTCATGTAATTATGAAGGCAGCTATTAGTGGTGAGGAAGATAAGTAGCAGAGGCTAGTCCCATATGTTTGAAATCATTCTCTGGTACAGATAATGGCATGAAAAAACAGGTACAAACCAGCAGTGGAGGCTGAACTGCTTCAAAGCAGCCCTGGGTGGCTGTTTGGTGTCAAGAACTGGGGGAACAAATGAAAGAAACACCTGAGTAAATATTTCAAGGACTGTTGAATTGGCAAGCACCTTGTGATGTTCAAGTGCTTTTTTCCATGGCAAGAGCAGAGCAGACAGTTTAACTGCTACAGGTTTGGTGTCTTTTTATTTTTTTATATAAATTGATTTATGGCAAAAGAATATAGAGCATATTAGGAACCTTCAAATGAAAGGAAAAGATGTTGTGTCAGACTGAGAACCAACAACAGGAGGAGTTCAGGCAGGTGGCCTGTGTGAAGATATCCCAGGGCACAGAGCTCAAGGACAGTTGTGACACTGAGGCTTCCCCCAGCACACAAGGTGGCCCTGCTCTGGATAAAGTTGCTGAGGTGCTGCTGGCCATCTAACAGTGTGTCAGTGTGGCTCAGTCACTGCTAGAAGGCAGGTGAGCTTGTCCCAAAATCCTTTGGATATCTTTGCCCTGCACTGATGCAGAGGCATCATGACTCCTGACTTGGCACGTGCTCTCACTGTCTCCACAACTCCGCTTCCTCATTCCTAAGGTGCAGCAAACATCCCAGCTGATGTCAATGGGCTTCTGGAAGAAACAATGAAATATCAACCCCACTTCAGCAAACCTGCCATAGATTTAACTCCAGTGAATGGAAATTCAGAAGGAATTTGGTTTTTTAGTTCAATCCTCTGGACACTGAGCAGGCTAGAGCAGAGAAAATTTATTTATCTTGGCTTACAAGCAGAATAGCTGCATAGTTAATAGTCCTGGATGAACTATGGATTTTCTACCTGCTCAGCATATTGCTTAATTCTTCCACATCTGCCTCCATTCAGCCCTCCCAACTCAAAACCTAAAAACTGTACCTGAATTTTTGGTTATAGATGAGAAAGAAAGGTAAAAAAAAAGACCACAAATTACAATAAATACTGTTGTCATACGGAAAGTTGTTCCTTCCTTCCCAGCCTCCAAATCGCAAATGGAATGTGGTTAAAAAAAAAAAAAGAAAAAAAGAAAAAAAAAACAGATGAAAAAGCAGATCAAATATTTATGTTGCCTGCAGTCATACTGGGGGTCTTTCCAAGAATCGTTCATCTTGATTTATGTTCAATCCTGATTCAAATGGCATGAGAAAACTTATGGCATAAAATGAAGTCTGGCCATATTTGGGGAGTGAATCATAAGCCTTTCCAAGAAAAAACTTGATTGTGTATGTGGAGTGCAGGCAATCACTTACTGAAAATTAATATTTTTGTTCTTTTTTTCCTGCACATTCAATGAAAAAAATAATATGAAAAAATGTAGGAAAGTGTTTTATTTGCAGACCAGAATATAAAAGATAATTTAAGGATTAGACTCATTTTGCTTTGACTACTATATTTGCATACATAAAATACAATTTTAACACTCATAAATTAAACATTTTCAGGTATAACTTGAATCCTGTCACTGGGAAGAGATGGTTTTGTAGGCTCAGTTTTAGCCTTCAGTCTGCACTTGTACATCAAAAAGGCATAACTGAACCAAAAGAGTTCTGACTCTTTTTAACCCACAATTTTAATACTACAATTTCTGGTGGGGATAAAGTCATGCTGGGATTAATGATCCCTATGCTGGTTTAGCCTCTTTCTTTCCTGAGTATGGATAAACCACTGTTTTACTGCTAGAAAAGGATCTGTATCAGGGTTAGGTTTGTACAATTGGAATAATTCTAATATAAAGTGGTTTAAATCCTGTGCAGAAAACACAGTGTAGGAAAGTTTCTTAAAACTTTTCCGGTTAAACAAGAATGTGCAGAAAAACACTGCTTCATTTTGTAGAAATAAAATGAATGAAATCCTTTCATTAGGTAAGGTGGTTGTCTGGTGAGGCAGAATAATGGTATGAGGACAGACAGTTGTGTGGAGTGGATTTTTAAGCAGGTAATCTCTGTAATACAGCCAATTTCTTTTTGTAGGTGTCACATGATTCTCTTGTAAGCAAAATTGGCTGCTAAGATATTGCCTTAATAAAAATAAATTGCAATTAAATAAGGTGAATCAATGAAGTTGAATCAGGCATTATTTGCACCTTCAAGCTGTTTATTTGGATTAAAGCCCAAATCCAGCATTACAGCCTGGAATCAAAGGTTCTATTCTCTTTGAAAAGCACCACTTTTTCTACTGCTCTTACCAAGAAAAATTAAGAGAAAAAATAAATTAAAAAGTAAGGCTTGAGAACTGAAGTTTTCCAACTCATTTCTCTTTTAAACAGAAAAGGTGAAATGTTTTTTCAGAAGTATGACTATTTTGAGCAGTGCTTTGCCTCACATGAACTTTCTCATCTAAAGGGTGCTGTTTCCTTTCCTTTAAACAAGATAAGACTAGAGAAATGATTGCTTCCCTTATTTAAAAAACATTCTCTTTTTATCTCCCAAGGGTTAAGAGTTAACTAACACTCCATGTGCTGGAAAGCAGAATTTCTAGAGTGGAACAAAACCAGTTAGAATATCCCACAGAAAAGGGAAACAAGGGACCCCAACGGTTGGGAGTCACCAGGGTCAGGAAAAAACACAGCAAGGCTTGTAAGGAAGGGTTGCTGAATCTGCCTTTGATGTTTTAATTATGGATTTTTTTTCTGAAGTGTTGCAACTGCTCACAGAATGTCTTGGTTCCAGCATTTGATTATTTTTCCTCTGATTGTCTCATTTTTGTCATCATCCATGCCAAAGAAAATCCAGGCATGAAAATTTATTGCATAAAAGAGACGATCTAATAAAAAAACCACAGAGACAGGAGACTCCTATGTCACAGCTTTGGTCCGTTTGTGTCTCTGAATTTGCCTCAGGAAAAACCTCTTCACTCTTGCAGGGTCATACAGGAGTTTGCTGGTACTGGCACGTGTTACTTGTTTGCTGTTTTTCAGTCATGTCTTCTCTCTTCACATGTAAATGGCTTTTTTAGCAGTTTGCTGTCCTCTGTCTTGAATGGGTGCAGTCTTCCCATGTATTATTATTCTCCTATAAAATCCAGGTACAATAAGCAAACCATCCTAACTTGTTTCACAGAAAGGAACGGAACAAAGACTATTCAGATGAGACCACATCCTGAAATCTTACTCAAAGCTCCTGGAGAGTAAGCTTGTGGAGATCTATGAGAGTCCCATAGGTCTGGCTTTGGACCAACAAAAATCATATCACAGTTAATTGTGACACAGAGAGGCGGGGAAATGAGAACAGGTTGTGGGTGCTGGGGTAGAAATCCTGTGCTGCCCTCCTTTGTCAGATGAAAGAGGACAGAAAGAGTGTGGTGAGAGAATGGTTGGTGAGTGGGTTCCTTAGATAAGCACGACAAAAATGTGCAGAAATGACCACAAAACTTGTGCAACATCCACAAATCTTGTGTATGTTCAGAACCTGCAGAAAACAGAACTGTCCCATATCTACTCAGCAAGGAAGCCAGTCCCGGGGTGAGGAGAAGCCTTGTTTCCATCTGACCTCCCCACATCCCAAAGCTCCTCCTTGCAGAGGAGCCTTAGGGGTGTTTAAAATCCCACCACACAACAACATTATAACACCAATATCAATTTTGCATGGAATCTAAACCATGTCTTTGGGGTATTAAACCCCCAGGGTTGCTGCTCCCTGGAGAAATATGTGGTCTGTTTCCAACATGAGAAACAACCTGTGTCTCTGGATGCTCTTCTGCTTTTCATTCTTTTGCCCTTCTTCAACCCTTTACTGTCAGTTACACATAAGGGCAGTGCCCAAACCACGAGGTGCAATTGATAGATGTGAGATAGGGCTGTTGCTGGTGGTTTGTTTGTTTAAAAAAAAAACTCCCATAAGGGATAGCTGAATGAGAATCTCAGTCTGGAGCCTGTAAATTTTATCTTGTCACCAGCTTCTTAAGACTCAATAAAACAGCATTGAAAGTATTCAATGTTTCTTGCTATGATGGTTCTTATCCTGGTACCTGTGAAGTGTCTGTTCTTGGAAGTCTGAGACCTGGCTTCTAATACAATTCTCCAGAGGCTCATCTGACAGCAAAGCATGTGCATGTCCTCAGCTCAAAGTAAGGAAAGTTTAGGCTAAGGTTACTTGCTGTGAGAAAACAACTTTAAGACGAAAAGAAAAAGTGAGCAGAAATGAAAGACGGTTTTACTTTTAGGAAAGAACTTGGCTTTGAGTAAAAATTGTTGCAGAGCTCAGGACTGCTGTTAGCAAAGAAAGGGTTTGTGGTCTTGTAAGAAGTTTAATGTAGTTCTGCTGGTTCTCCGCTTCATGGTGATTCTTTCATTTTTTGTTTGTCTTCGTAAAAAGCTTCTTGTCTGGAGATTGGCTGGGATTTAATGGCATTCTTCTAACCTGCCTGTCCATGACAAATTCCTCAGCATTTCAGAACATCTAAAGTGTGTTTAGGGCCTTGGAGGGTTTTTTTCTGTCTTTATTTCTCCCTAAATCACAGGATGTCCAGACTGTGCACCCAAGAAAAGCCATAGTATTGGAGTGCTTCCAGCAGCCTGAGAACTGCATCTTGGTCGGGGCAAAGAAAAGACCCGACTGCATGCAGGCATACTTGTGAACAAGAGGCAATACTGTGTCTCTCAAAGATGAGCATCTGACAATTGATTGCAGGATAAAATGCCACCTGCATACTTGTACCACGATGGACCACTTGATGCTTTTGTCCCTGCAGCTGCACCTGGAGCCCAGAGCGTGAGGACTGAATGCACTGTGGAGATTTCCATCTGCACTATTTCATTTGCTGTATGTTGGTGACTCCTGCTCTTTGCACAGTGTTAGTACCACAGAAATTACTTTATTATTGCCCCCTATCAGAAGGGTCATAACAACAACTGCTCAAACTTCTTCGATCCTGTTTGACTCGCCCCCTGATCCCTGCTGTTGTTGCCTCTGTTTTTCAGCTCGTCATGAAGTTATCACCAAAGAGATCCTCAAGCTGGATACGTGGGAGAACCAGTGGAACGTGGTGGCCACCAATGTCCTCATGCATGACAGTTACGATGTTTGCCTCGTGGCTCGGCTGAACCCGCGGGATCTTATCCCTCCTCCCCCAGATTTAGTGGACCAATAGAAGTTCAGTGACTCTCAGTGCTTCCAGATTCTGCAGAGACTGAAGAATTTGGGGAGACAAATGCTGCACTGGCTCTGGATCACAGCTGAGTCCCACAGAGAGGAAATGGCAACACGTGCTTAAGGACAGAATTGCCTTTGAGCTGTGCTTCTCTGATGACGCTTAATTTGCTAGTACTGGTGCTCTGGACTTCTGTGGTTGAAAGTCAAGGTTGTCCTCCAGACTTTGCATGTGGCTTTTCATCTTCAACCTGGCTGTGCAAGCTCCAGTGTTGGGTGCAGCCTGGGCTGCTGGGACCCTTTGCCTCACAGGCACAGTGGCAGCCCAGGGCTCAGTTCACAGCAGACATATGACAGAAAGCTCTAGATGGGGAAATCCCTCCTTTGCTGTTCATCCCACTTGGATCTACTTAAGCTACCCAGGAAGCTAAGAAATAGATGAAGTCAGCTGATGAAAACAAGTGCCAGACTGTAATTGACTGATGCAAAGGGAAAACATAGAAAAGCCTTTGTTGGAAACAAAATCCCATTAGCCAAGGTCCATTAGCCAAGAACACCAGCTCCTGCAAACATTATCTGAAGCACAGACAGGACAGTCAAGACATCCTGTCTTTGCTAATAGACCTGAACCTGTGCTAGTAGAAAACTAATCCTTTGGCAGCAAGTCACAAATGAGTCTTTCAGCAGGATTGGTAGGCAGTCTCTACCAAAGACGAGAAGAATCTTAAATTTTCACATAGATCCTATTTATTACAAGGTCTGGTGTGACCAGGATCTTAGAGCTCAGTTAGGAAACTTCCTTTGAGAGATGAAGAAGGGGATGCAAACTAAAAAGTAATAAATGAGACCAGTATTATCTGCATATCAGCATTGCAGCTACAAGGAAAGATGTGCTAAACAATAAATGCTTATATAACAGGAATAGCTTTAAAGAAGTAGCATAAGGCAAATTCTCTACCAACAGAATCGGTTATAATCACAGGGAAGAGGAATAATTCAAGCAGTGCTTCTGATGGCAGTGTTAGCCTTCGTAGGGCTTGAAGACAGTAGGTCAGAGTGAAAATTGCTACCAGTACTGCTATCCCATTTGAGTTACTAATAACTATTCATCAGTTCTCTGGTGCCTGTCTTGCAGTGTGTCTGTCATTGCCTGGGCAGGACGGACAAGAGAACTGGAAACCTCAGTTGTGCTCTTGGGCCTCAGCTGTAAATGACAGCATTCTGCAATGCAGACTGAATGTTGGAGGCAAACATAAGAGTAAACTATGATACTGTATGAGAATGATCATTGGCAGCAAGAAGTGGATTTTGATCACTACAAAAGCAGCAACAAAAGTGGAACAAAAAAAAAAAGGCAAAGAAATGAGGGAGCCCATCAGGTAGTTTACCCATAGTTACTTGCAGGATTTGTAATTTGGAGCATCTCAGTTTTCTCTTTTAATCATGTTTTAGGCTGCAAAAATGCCAGCTTTTTTTTTGTTGCTTTTTTGACTGCAGTCCTTATGGCAGAGAGAGATGGAGAGGATGATCCAAAAGCCCTTTCCCAATTCTGACTTTTGTTATTCATGAATTATTCTATAAATATCCAGTGGGAATATTAAGCTGTCTTGTAAAAACTGTTAACAGGAAGATCACTAAGTTTTCCTGATAACTCTAGTAGGACACTGAAAAATGCTCAGACAATAAGGGAGTTGAGGGGAAAAATTAAGGAAAACACAGAGAAAAGGAGTAAATCCATGAGCCTTACAGCTAATTGCTTGTCTCCCTCTATGATTCCCAAGCAGAATGTGTGTGACAGCCTGAACATGTACTCTTGTGTTTGTATCATTTCTGTATTATTCAGCCATCCTTTTTTCTTTCCATTGCTCATATGTAGGTAATCATCTGCCTAGAACAGAGTTGTGACAACCATGAACTTCGGCGGTACAAATCAGTGACCAGTTCCTAAGATCTCAACCCCTCTGGTCACCAAGCGCAGTTGTAGGTTTAAGATCAAGGAGGCAAACTCTGCTTTAATTTTAAACAAAAACAGCAGAACAAAATCAGCAGAAAGTTCTTCCAATCAATAACCCTCCAATATTGGAAACTCTTTTGTTGTTACTGTGAAATAGAGGTAATTTTGCTTCAATTTCTCTACAAGGCTCTTAAGGCAGCTGGAAGCAATGCTCTTGAGCATCCATTAGAGGTTTCCTTGTGAAACTCCAGATTCTGCAACTCTATCTACTGATTTTGTTTTTTCATCTTTTCTGTTTTGTTTTATGGAAGAATGTTTTAAAGGGGGTTTTTTTTGGTCTTTGGTCCCTGCTCTGTGGTCTATTCCTTATGGTTCTTGTGGTTTAAAGCCTGGGCTAATCTACGGGATTTCAGTCTCTGAAAGACAGTCTATTTGGAATATTTCAAGGGGAGAAGGGAGATATTTGCAATCTTTCATTAGTCGTATTTGGCCATGTACGTGAAATTCAGCTGACGCTCCTCTATTAAACTTTTATTCCAGTAGTGAGCTGGCTGTTTCTTTCTCACTTCATATGTTTTGCTTTTCAGACTGCTATTTAATGAGCTGGATGGAAGGAAAGTATATACTCTGAGAAAGTCTGTCTTGACAACAAAAGGAGAGTAATGACATATCTTTTATATACTGGCCTTGCAATCAGCGAGCTTGAGCTGCACTGGGCAGTTAACAGGGTTTTTTTCATGCAGCACTGCCAAGTCACCTTCCCTCACTTGCACTGAGCATCACCTTTCCTGCTGCCCACGGGGTCTGACTGCCACTGGGGACCCTCATGTGTCTGTCTCTGTTTCTGCCCAAGTCAGAATGTCTAGCACTATTTATCAAGCAGGGGAATGGAGTTTTTTTCTGAATTAAATATCTAGGATGGGGGCAGTAACTTCTTAATTTTATGTGGGCCCTATGCAGTTCCTGGTTTGCCCTTCGGATGACAATGATTTCCAAACCAGTATTTGACAGTGTAGCTTGTCTGCGGAAGGCAGAAGCAGAAAGAATGCTTATTGAGAGGTAGAGATCTCAACCAAAATCCTTCTGAGAGTATAAGAGCAGGCCTGCTATGTCCATGGGTGATCTCACATTGCTGTGAAAGTCCTTAAGAGTCTTAATTTCTTCTATGACAAAACCTGATGCAAAAAAAAAAAAAAGAATTACAGAGTATGCATTCTCCAACCTCCACCAAGTGTGGGTTTCACTGAAATAATATTTTACTGCAGCCCCTTTCCATCTGAGCAGCAGTCAGCTGAGTGTTTCATCAAGGCTGAATTTACATCATCCATAACTCTTAAATGCAAGCCATGCTGGAGGCCACCGACTGTTTAAATGAGTGGGAGGTTATGAAGCAAAAGCATATACTGGAGTTTCACTTGAAGTGCTGAAGTACTTCATCAGTTCCCACACATGAAGAAAAATGTTGGAATGGTAGCTGGTCAAATGGCACACAGGGAATAAAGCAAAAAAATACAATGCTACAAAAACCTAATTGAAGCTCTCAGTTTTTATCCTCAGCTAATGTTTTATTTTGAAATTGTCCATAGATAACTGATTTC
Organism: Edolisoma coerulescens; assembly: GCA_013397115.1. Lineage (NCBI taxonomy): Eukaryota > Metazoa > Chordata > Aves > Passeriformes > Campephagidae > Edolisoma > Edolisoma coerulescens. The sequence continues at coordinate 233,008 of VWZW01004088.1, forward strand.
ATAAGGATCCCTGCAGATTTCTCATGTCTGTTTTCATACATGTGGTCACACAGGAAACCATCAGGATCACCATGATCTGACTGCTCACCCTCACACAGCACTGCTGGGGTTGCCTGTGCCTCAGTCCCTGCCCGCAATAGGCAAACACACACACATTTTGCATGTGTGCAATATGGAAACTTATGGGGCAGGGTTTGTATTGTACATATTCCAGCAGACACATATTGCCACTCAGAAAGCCTTGATTTGCCAAAAGAAAATTGCCTTGGTTGCATACAGAGCTGACAGCTCTTCTACCAGCACTCCCAAATATGCTCCAGGGAAGAGGCTGAGGGAGCATCAACACAAGAGGCCGACAGTAGAGATGGGAAGTGTTCCCAGGGTGTTACAACATGTGGTGGAGCCAAGCTGGGATGAATGATCCTCCCCATCTCTTCCTAGGGACAGTTCAGAAGTAAAAAGATTTGGCCCTGGATCCTGTCTTTTTTCCTCTACTTGTGATGTGTACTGAGATCCATGATCATCTGTCAATCAGTGGGAAAAAAAAAAGGCTAGCATAATTTTTTTAATGTTAAGATACATTCATAAAGATCTCTGTTGCTTTTCTGCTGATTTGGAAGACAACGACCTTGTTTTAGTAACCTGTTTACCTAGTGATTGCTGTCTTAGCTATGGGGGTGGTCCCTTTCACTGGCTGCTCTCTTATGCAGCTCCTCTGAAAATAAGTTTCGTGAATCACAATGCATTGAATCACCTGGTCAGAAATTCCGTTCTCATTTGCAAATGTCTGTAGCTCTCCCTACAGCTGTTCAAGTGGACTCTAGCTCCAGCTTCAAAGAAAAGCTATTTCACCCCCAGTTGTGCTCAGCTGGAACTAGTACATTTGCAATTTACTATCATTTGACGTGTAGAGGTTGAAAGCAAAGGAAATACTTGGAAATGGCAAAAATATACATAGAAAGTAGGTGGAAGTACACTTTCCTTCTCTCTGGGTGAATGTCTCAAGTGTGTACTGCCCTGCCTGGTGCTTGATGGAGTGATTCACTAATCACCCCTGGCTGCACCCACAGCACAGGCCAGGCTGGGGCTGCGTGTTTGAATTGCTAGAGCAGAGGGACCCAGCATGGTGTGGAGCTGTGGCTCCTGACAGGCTGCCCTGCCCTGCTCTGCCTAAGGAATTACCTTCAAACCTTATCTTTAAGTATTCCACAATGTCCTATGTGTTTTATATACATATGTATAACATTATTTTTAGAAGTTCTTTACTGACAGCAGTAAGATCCTTTTTATAAAACGTACCTGGCAACTCTGTCTTCTGCAAAGCTCATCAAAGTACTTAAAAGAAGAAGTGTTGGTCTTTAAATAATTGTAACTATTCTGGGCTTCAAGTCAAAAAGATCCTTAAATTCCTTGATGAGCTAAAGAAAAAATGGGGAAATCTTTTAGTACTCCCCTGTGTCTTCTTTCTCCAATTTTTGCTGGCTGTAGTGCTCTCCTCAGAAGCTCAGCGTTTTGTCAAAAGCTTTATGCAAGTCTCTCCTGTTTCTCTTCCCCTAATCCCATTTCTTCCTCAGCCCACTTATCCGACCAGCCCTTAAACTCTTTTGCATCTCCTTCAGCTCCCCAGGAGCTGGGAACAGACACTCGGTGTGTCCACCAGCTCCAGACCTTACAGAACCTATCGCTCCAGCATCAAACCAGCTTTGAAGGACAAAAAGATCACACCAGCTCCCTGAATTTGAGGGCACCCATTTTTGGGCAGGTTCTCGCCCCAGCCCAAATTCTGCTCATACCAGATGCAGCCTGCCTGCTCTGCAATGCCGCAGGTGCTGTGGCTATGACCAGGGCCGGGAGGTGACCTGCATTCTGCTCAGCCCTGCCGCCTCTCGCGGCGTGGTGCTGCCGGGTTTGACGTTAAATGCCTCGCATACTGTGCGTGCCACGGCTGTAATGACTGCAGGCACAAGCCATCATCATTATCTCTGATTCCTGAACACTGGTTGCTACCAAAACTGCCCGAAGCACAGAGGGAGGCGTCTTCATTATTGCATTATAGCTCACGTCTTAAAGTCAGATTTCCTCCTGCATTTTCAGTCAGGCCAGGTTTCACTAAAGAACTGGGTCTCTAATTTATCAGGTTTTAATACTGGTATTTTTTCTCCACTTTGCCCTTTTCTAGTCATTCTTTATAATAATACAAGTGATTTCACTAGCTTTTCTGTGGAATACATTATCCAAACCAGCCTCCCAAGGCCACTGGCTTTTCATTATCAGGGTCCAAGTACAGCCACTAAAGTGCCAGTCAGCTGCACTACTTTATTTTCTCATTCAGCAACTTCATAGTAGAGGAAATGTACTTCATCCATACATGCAGTAATGTGAGAGGAAACCACTTCCCACATACACAAATTCCTGACTCATTCCTTTCAAATGTGGCTGAAACAACTGCTGAATCCAAACATAAAAAGCTATGATACCCATTCAATAGGGTTTTCCAGGCTTCCCAGTATGAGGAGGAGGATCACAGGGAGATGTCTTGTAACTAGAGCACAGATTGGAAATTTGAACCTCTGGGGTGTGTTTTCAGTTCAATTACTCCATTTCCTAGTCTTGGGCATCTCGTCTCCCCGCCCAGGTTCACCCATGTGAAATAGTTATAATAATACACCCCCACTCATTTTGTGGGTCTGCCTCGGCGTGTTCAGAGGGAGCGGCTCACACGTCTGCAATGTGATGTTGAGATCCACATATCAGAAAGTGTTACACAGTGGTAGAACAATAACACTGTTGCACTGTTCTCACCTCCTTGATTTTTGGTACCATACTTGGCCCTAGCATTCAGAAACTGAGCCTTTCTGGGAAAGGAGAGACTGCATGTTTGCAGCCAACAAGGGCATTTTGTTTACTGCTTCACAGAAAAGCAACACCACATATCTAATTGCTAAGTGTTAAGTAGAAAAAGGAATGTAGGGCTTATTAAATGCGCCTTCATAGCCAATCTCACTCGTACACAGGCAAAACTAATCTCAGCAAATTGAGAGGTCACTAATTGAGGCTAAATTTGAACAGTAGTAATTAGAAGGATGAATGAACTGTATTTTTCTCAAAGTAGATTTGATTTAATAAAATATGCCACTTAGATAGACACAGTTGCTATGACGCAACAAAGGAGAAGGTGCTTTGCAGAACTGTAGTAGATTTACTGGGTAACTGAGACCTGAATTTAGACGATCTACCACATGTTTTATAGGAAAGCTTCAGCTCTCTGGGGAGCTCTGTAACAAATCTGTGACGTATTTAACTAGCCACTAAAAGGCCCTGCTGCATCCAAGGAGTCACCTACAGAATACGCATAAAAGGGTTTTACAATATTGCTGAAACAATGTGGCATCTACTTGCTCAGCTACTGAATTAAATAAAACTAAGAAAAACTTAAGGGGCTCTTAATTTGTTTATTGCTTGAGCATCCTTCAGTAATGACACTTTTTAAGGTTTTGTTGCCCACTTAACTACTTGAACAGTCTACAGGTACACTATAAAATGTATAGGGGAAGGTAAGAAGATAAAATGTAAGAAGAAAAGTGACTTTTAAAGGCGTCTGATTCCATCTCCTCTCTTCTGTCAGCAGGGACACACCTCCATTTAGGCAAAGCTATGGCCATCTTGCAGCTGTGAGATGAGATTTTAAGCTGAATAGATGTACCCAAGCCAGATGTAATAATCAGCAGTGAAGATTCAATAGTGCAGGTGCCAGCTGTCGGAGCAATTCAGTGTGATCTCTAGCTGGCTTGGACAGCCCATGCTGAAGCCCAAGCTGTTACATGCTTGCTGCTCTCATTAATTACCAGGCTCAGCTGAAGCTAACTAAGGCATTCACTCATGTTGCAGTCAGAACTCCTAAACGAGTATGAAAAAGACTAAATCTGTAGTTCATCTGCAGGATCTGAAAAAGCATTTTGCAGCCAGATCATTTTGTAGTCCATGCTGCCATGAAGCTACAAATTGCTTACACTGGCACAGCACAGAGAGAGGCACCGAGAACAAGCGCTCGCTAAGGGGTGTGTGGCACAGCAGCTGCTTATGCCAGCACTGCCACCTGAAAATTCACTCATCAAAGCGTGCCTTGATGCACCAGCATTCACCTCAGCACTGCAGCCAGCCCACTGTAAAGCCAGCTCTTTGGAGTGCTCTGAGGGGACAAACAGTCAAAGACCATACAAAGACTGAAATTGCTCCAAAGCCTTGTCATAGCTGGTGCATTAAGAGCCTACTGCTTGATGGCTTCTCAGGCTCTTACACAAAGATGCCAAATAGCAGATGAACAAAACCACAGGACAGGAAATTTACCCTCTTCCCAGTATTCACAGATGATAAAACCTTCCTGACAGTTATTGTTCAGTATTTTTCAGAAGGGATGGAGAATCCACAGCTACCCAGCACTGCAGCATGGAGCAGCCATCTGATGCCCAAAATCACAGCTCTCTTGCCAGGAAATTTGCCATACTAATGCTGCTGCCCTAAGCAGCTGAGTCTTTAATCTGATTTCTTTGTTTCTTATTTCAGGCAAGCGGCTGTAGCAGCAATGTTCACTAAAGGCTGCTAAGCCTCTTGGCATGTCTGTAAAACTCAGGCGTGTAGCAATTCTCTTGCTCTTCCTAGTTGGCCAGCATCCTGCTCACTTGCATTTTTGGAGGACTTTAATGTGCTTGTCCTACTCTGATATTGCACAGATCAGCGTGTAGTTACTGTTTTATTTCCCTACTGAGCTAAGTAAATATTGATAAAGATTTATATGGCCTACTTTCATAAGGAAAGTAAATCTCTATAAGTAAAAATTCAAAGTGAAGCTATAGCTTGCTTTTTTTGGAGCCATGTGTTCACTGTGTACTTAATCATATTTCTGTTGTTATTGGATTTACTGGATGCATTTTATAAAGTGCATTAGGAGATCCACAGGGATGTCTACTCAGAGGATGTGACCCAGCAGGATTTTTGACCAATGATGGAAGTAGAAGCAGGATCAAACCAAGCCTGTTAAACATTAGCCTTTTAAAAAGCCTTCTCTGAGATTGAGACATAAGTAGTAATCAAAAGTCAAAAAAAAGAAGTGATATATTATCATTTGTATCTAGTTTGGATTTAAACTGCAATTTTTGCAAGGAAACATGTACCAAGAAAACATTTTGTATGCCCAACCCAAATCCAAGCCTGAAATTATCCATCTGCTGAATGTCACCGCAGTTCCACTGAAAAATAGGGGTGGACAAATTCTAGAGAAGGAACCAACTATTAGGATCAACATAAAACCCACTGTTGAACCATCCATAAAGATCATCTGCTCAATTTAAATCATAATAGGTTCTTGACGGATCTCAAATCTACACCAAATTCCCTGTCAGTAAACCATCTGAGACAAAACTGGAGTCAGAGAACACTGGAAATATAGCTGCCTGGGGACAGCCCACAGTCTGACTGCAGCAGTGCTGGTCACTGGGTTAATGACACATTGAAACCCTTTTGTAGTAGGGGGAAAAAATCCATTAGAAAAACCTACAGAGACATCTAGCTCTATGACCTAACTGCTGCAGTTGTCTGCCATACAGTGGATTATTACGGAGATAAGCAAGCATGACAAAAATGTTATAATAACCTTTAAAAACGGGAGACTGGAAATACAACACTGTTTTACTTGCAATGTTTCCCATGCAAAGTGTCCCTGGGAGATGTTTTATAATAAAGTTTGAATGAAATACAATAAAAATCAAATCAAAGCTCATTCACTACATACCAAACGGAACAGCTCAGGTTTCAGCTTTGGTTTTAAAGCCCAGAAGATAATTTACTTGACGAATTTCTGCTGCTGCTCAGAATTCCAGAAAAAAGAAAAAGACAGTGGCTCAAAAGGTAGTTTACAAAGAGTTTGGATTTAAAAGCTGATGTCGTCACGAGATCAAAATCGAAAGAATCACAGAATTATTCAGCAAGAGCTTCAAAGATCCATAAAATAAACAGAAATCAGTTCTATTCCAGGATCAAAAGCAGAATTTTACATGTACAGCATTTTCTTTTCAAGTATGCACATAATTACTGCATGCAGAAATGTCAGTGTATTACATGTTTCATTTGCATGAAAAAGCTGTGCAGCTACAGGCAGAGCTCAGCCCCACTCTGTGTGCACCCCACCAGTACAGCTTTGTGTGCAAGAGGGGAATGTAACTCCACAGCCCTGTGTGCATGAGGTTATTCAAATTCAATAGCCAAACACTGATTTGAAAAACAACAGCTGATGCAGAAGTCCAATGTTCACGTTGTTATTTGACTACTGTCAGAACTTTCCAGCTGGACTAGAGGGACCTGGTGTCAGGTAAGATTGGCTGACTGTAAAACTAAACAGCCTCCTCTTATTGGTACTTTTCCATTCCCAAATACAGGTCCAACGTGGTTGTAGCATGAAAGGTATTTTTGCTAATGCTTCATAAAATTCTAAGTGAAATTAAGGCTCTGTGCCAAAAGCTGTCTCTGCAAAGGTGTAAAGGCTCTCAGGTTAAATAGCGGTGATTTCCAGCCCTGGCCAATTTCCACATGGGGAATGTCACAATCAAGCTGGCAGTGATTTTTATGTAAATTAGTCCATCATCAGAGCTATATGTATCTGACTACTAGTCTATAGGCCCTTAAGGGAAATTGACACCAGTATTTGCAAGACAAGCATTTTTTCCTTAATGTTCCAAACACTGTTGTTTGTTGGGTTTTCAGGTTTTCTTAAACAATGGTTCCAGGTCAATAGTTTGATGACTAAAAAGCAGATCATATAAGCAAAAGCTAGATCTTAATCCCTAGAAACATGAAAACATTGGTTAAGTTAGCTCTATTACAATTTTACAGAATCTAGTTAGATAAGCCACAGAAAAACAAGTAAGGCATGAAAAATAACCAACCTATGAGGGGGGGTTTAACATAAAAAAAACATGTTGAAGACTTCAGAAACCTTAAAGAAGCAGGAAGAGAACACATGGGAGGCATATAGATGGTACAGAGACTTTAACCTTGTCTTAGCAGAAGGCCTTTCAGTCTTGCTGAAATATTCACCTGTTGGTTCACCATGAGCAGGTACAATTTGCAGGCTGTCAGCTGAGACCCAGCCATTATCAATCTGGTCTGGCATTCTGTGGCCAGCAGTGGCCAACACTGCATCCCTCAGGGAAGGATGTAAAACCACTTCATTCTTCTTGCATATATTTCAATTGCCCATATTGCATGAACTGGTGGTGGTAAGTATCTGTCTGACCTTGTTGACTGATCTGCGTAATTTTACCATAATTTGTCATAATTTGCCCCTCTCATGGCATGGTTTAGCAAACGGAAGGTAGCTTTATTACAGAGCTATTTCTGAATCAATAGTGCTGCTCTCACTGCAAAACTACACATTACCTTTTGTTTCTACTTAAAATATTAAGGTTTCACGTGAAGATGCGGGATGAAACACTGCTCCTATTGCAGTTCTGTTGTTGTTCTATGACAAGATCAGTGTTTAGCCACTGACTCTTTGTGCTACACAAAGTGTGTGTTAGATAGAAGGTCTTTTTTATCAGAGCCAGAAATCAGGATCCTTGTCATTGAGAAAGCACTGCTGTAATGCTGCCAGCGGGGAGCACGGCTCGTTAAAGGTACAGTGTTGTACAGTACTTTAGATACCTTATTAAGCATTGCCATAAATACATGGAACAAAATGATGTTCTAGGAACACCTGGGTGAACAAATTTGAGAAATAAGGGTGTGAGTCATAACGGGAGTTCAGGACTCAAAATATTTCACGCAAAGCAGTAGCAAGATATTCAGTTAACCTCTCATGTCCTGATAATGATATTGGAAATGCTTTTGTGCATTGCAATTTTGGACTTACGCCTGGCGGGGAAGTTAAGCTTACTTCTTTTGATGTATTCTATTTAATCAGTGGTTTGGATATATCATTTCAGATATTGAAATTGGAACTTTTTTTCCAAATAGGCACAGCTATGAAACAACCAAGTGCAGGGCCCAGCACTTCACAATTGTTGAGCCTCATACAATTGGCCTTAGCCCATCAGTCCAGCCTGCCCAGATCCCTCTGTAGTGTCTTGTCTGGCAGATCAACACTCACACCAAACTTGGTGTCATCTGCAACTTTCTGAGTGTGCCCTCCATCTCCTTGTCCAGATGATATCTTTGATGAAGACACTGAACAGAACTGGCCCCAATGCGGAGCCCTGGGGAGCACCACTTGTAACTGGCAGCTGATTGAGGTTTCTCAGGCAAGCTGGGAGATTGTCTCCTGATTACAGACTACAAGGGAAACTCTGGCTCTGTGGAAATCAATGGAGTCTGGCTATTGGCTTAAAAGACCTATCAGCTAAGTCTCTTTTAGGTAAGTAACAAACAATTTACTTTAGGAATGTTGTCTACTCAGTGTTTCCTGAAGGTCATCCTTATGTCTGTGCTCAGCTGTCATTCAAATCATGAGCTTCCACCTGTGACCTTGTTTCACACATGCTACCACCTCTAGAGCCCATCTCACTGCATAAATAAATCTTTAGGGACATCTAACAAGCACCTGTCAAACAGCCTGAGAGACAGCATGGGGGTGGCAGGCAAATGGGACGTCAAGTATGTCATAGTTGTGGTTGGTCCCTGGAACACTCTGCCAGAGCACTGGAGATGCAGCTGTTCCATCTGAGCAGGATCTCATGGAGCTCCCCACGTGATGATCTTTTCAGGGGACTCACAGTATAGCTGTACTCTGCAGAGAGAGGTCACAGTGATCTCCTGAAGCACTGTGTGGGGCCCAGGGATCCGTCTGCAGGAAGCACCGTGCAGGACTGGGGACTGTGTCATATTACACTTAACACAAGGACTTCTGCTCCTGAAAGCGGCCCTTGGGCATTGGTGCACGGTAACAATTAAATAATGACGGTAATAAAACTTGCCTACACAGTAGTGTGCATTTCATGCAGGCTGAGAAGGCACCATAAGTAAAGCAGTTCTTCCACCTTGTGGTTACACAGACAACTGCTGGCAGAGAACTGAACTCTGCAGCTAAACAGACCCAGCACACGCAGGGCTATTGCTGTCCAGGACCCCTCTTGCAGACTGATGTTACAAATCTGAGCTAGCCTTCTTCTGCAGGGTGAACATCCACGTGTGCACTGTGCACTTACACACGTCTGTACAAACAATAGCTTTGTGATGCCCTCTGGCCATCCCAGCCTACAGGTGCTCTGAGACCAGGATCCCAACACCTGGAGACTCCTTCATCCTCCCTGGAAAAGACAGGCCTTTGCTCAGCACAACAAGCAATCCTTGACACACGGATAAAATGTGGGAACAGGGCGTGAGCAAGTCACAGACATGACAAATGTGATCTCTTCAATGAGAGATTGGAGCTGCTTTCTGCAAGCAATGGCTGGAACAAAAGGGAACCATTTAGAGGCAGGGAAAAATCCATTTCTGCTGCTCTCCCCATTTCTACCCTCTGCCCCTATTTTCCACTTTTTTCCTCTGGCTATTGAAGCGATCATGTAGTCTTTGCTGTTTGCATCAGGGTACAATTCAGCACAATTAAGTCCAGCATCTGTAGTCAGTCGCCACAGAGCAAAGCTTGATTTGAAAAGCAGTCTCATTCCATCAGCTTCGCACTAATGCAATAGAGGTATATTGAGATATATAATTTTGCAGTAAAGGCTGAAGATTTGCACTGTGTGAAACAGTGGAACACACGGGCTAATGAACTTCAGTGCCAATAAGTGAATACTAATGTTTTTAATGGTCCTAAATTACATTATTTCTGAAGCAGGATTAGCTTGGTTACATAAGAGGGACTGATTTGGTTCGAAGAAGAATAGCAAAACATGAAAAGAACAAGCTGTTTTAAATCTACGTCTGCTTCCCAGATGTTGCTGTTCTCTAAAGAGCTGTTTATTAATTACATGCTATCCTCCTCATTCCAGTTGTACCAGCTGGCACCACTCTACACTGAGTCCTCTTGCAGTAGTAGGTGCTTCCAAAAGAGTGTAAAAATCAGCCCTAGTGTATAAAATCCCATTTTTGTCACACTGACTGCAACTGGATGCCAAAATAGTTCCTCAAGATAAACTCTCAAGGTCAGGGAGTCATACCAGGCCAAAATTTGACTCAGTGTCTCACGTGGCTTTACTGTAATAATGCCCCAAGAACTGTATCTTCAGTTTCTTTCGCTCTTCAGTTCTGCAGAGTGGCACCTGATTATACAAAGGAGCTGAACTTATCTCCTCTCTGTGTATTTTTTTACTGCAGTTGGCAAAACAGTTTCTTTTTTTCACTGTAAGATCCGAGGAAAGCTTGCTTTCAGCAACCATTTTTTCTACCTAGAATTGAACTTCAACGGCAAACTTCACCTGTAGGACTGTACCCTCTTCACCCAAAATGTGAAGTTGTTCAGGCCCAGGGTGGACAAAAGAGAGATGTAGACAAAATCTAATGAGTTTCCATCCTCCCGAAGTAGACAATTCTATGTAATTATACATTTTTTCACAGTAGAGAATCAAATTATCTCATTGTCTAGAATTATTTTTAAAAAATAAAAACAGGAACACAAGAAGTCTGAGAGGTGGGCCATGCAAATCACAGCCTATTAAATATTTTTCTCTATTCTTATGGCACAGACAAAGTTTACTAGCACAAAAAGCACGTGTGAGATGCAAATTCTGGCATCTCATTGCATGCTTTTACCATCAATCCCCGATCACTGCTGTGCTTCCTTGTCCAGACTTCCACAGAACCACTGCTGGTTCTCCCTTCTTTTCCACTTATCAGCTCTGATAAACGAGCACAGTGTCCACATTATTAAGTCAAAACAATCTTATCAAATCAGCTCTGCAAGACAGCATGTCAATTAGAAAGCAGTTGCTTCATCTCTAATTAGAAATGGGTGGATTAAAACCAGTTTCAATAAACTGGATGTTTTGACATGAGCAACCCTGGACAAGAACTAAAACATTCTCACACCCATTGGCAGACGTCTTCAGTAACTCACAGATGAGATGCATGGTTTCAGAAGCCTGGAGAAGGGCAGGTATACAGTCCAACAATAAAAAAAAAAACAAACCCACCATTAAAAGAAAAAAAAATTTAAATGGGAATTAGGGCTGCTCTTTTAAATTAAACTCAGAAAAGTAGGGACCAAATAATCAAACAAGGCATATCTAAGTGCCTAGAAAGTATCAGGGAGATTTTGTGGAAGCCATTAGGAATTTTATAGAGTGTATACACTGACTTTAATTGCTTTGTATTAGCACCTCTATTTGCTTTAATCTTTCCCTTGACTTCTGTTTACCTTCCCTTTCAGGCCACTGATAACTCTCCCTGTGAAGGCCTGGAAAATACACAGAACACTGAGTGGTTCTAGGAAAGAAACACCTCAAACAATCAGCCTCTGTGAGCACGTTTCCCTTGTTGGTGCTGCCCGGTGACACATCGACGTGTGGATGTCCCGTGACTTCCTTGACACGTGGCCCAAAGCTTCACATTTTCAGCAATGTTTCATATTTTATTAAAGCCCAGCTGGATCTGGGTGCGTTACACACGGCCTTGGGCAGGCAGGGACACTGACACCTGGAGCTGTCTGACACCAGACACCTAAAATACAGGCATCTAGGCTGAAGTTGTCACCTTAGTTCCCTCTACAATAAAAAAATACCTCTGGAGGATGATTCATTTCATCAGAAAACATGTGTGAGATAAGCAGAGTAATTTCTCCACAGATGTAATGTAAGCAGAGTATTTCTCCACTTGTATCTCCATCGACCACAGAGAGTCCAGAGAACTGCCTACACACGTCACTTCTAAATGGCCAAAGGCAGCTGAGCCATTTGGACAAAGCCACTCTTTCTACCGCCTGACGTGTGACACTCGCGTTGTGTGGCGGGTGCAAGGACGTTCTTACCACAGAGCAAGGCCTACAACATCCCACTACAAAAACACATAACCAGGAAACAAATTTTAAGTGCTTATTTACGTATTTATCTGTTGAAATATCTTATACCAGCGCTACGCGTTCCGGTAGGTAAAACATGCGTTCCTCGACACAACCTGACACAAGAGCCAGTCCCGTGCAGCACCAAGATGGCGGGGTGCGCAGGACTACAACTCCCAGCAAGCCGCGCGTTGCCACGTCCTCCGCGCCATGAAAGTTCCCGTTCCCTCTGACCGCAGAGCACGATGGGAGTTGTAGGCGGAGGGCTGTGTGGCAGGGGCCCGGCGCATGCGCGGCGGCGGCGGCGGACGCGGCGCGTGGCAGGAAGCGGAAGGGGGCGGCCGCGCTCGGAGCCTGACGTGTCCCTCCCTCCGCGGTCGCCGCTCGCTGCTGCTCCGCCGGCGCCGCCATGGGCAGTGAGTACCGGGAACCCCCGATTTAGCGGCTCCCGCTGCGTTCTTGCTTCTCCCCTCTGGCCGGGAAAGTGCCATTCCCGAGGGTGGCAGCTCATCCCGGGGAAGGAACCGGCGCTGTGTGCCCCGTGCCGGGCGCTCCGCCCGGCCCCGCCAGACTGAGGGTGCCGGGCGCGGTATCGGGGCGGGGGGGGCGGGATGCCACCCCGGGCCTCGGGCATGACCCTTGCAGCGACATGGGCAGAGGGAGCTACGAACTGTGTCTGCAGCGCGGAGGGATCCGGTCAATGGGAGTCTGCCGGATCCCGTACCTCGAGGAAAAGCTGCTTGGAAAGCATCTTAGTCGATTGGTGTATTGCTGTAGATGTTGGAGAGACCCTTGATTTGCTTTCAATTGAATATCGCGGTCCAGTGTAACTTTTCAGACGTAATCGTTTGAAATTAAGAAAATATCTTTTGTGGGCTGGTCTCAAGGCGTTACTAAGTTGCCGCTGAAGCTGCAGCCTTCCGTGAAGGGGTGGAAAGGCACCAGTAGTTTCAGCCCTGCGCTGTTGAACTCTTCTTACTTCAAATCAGTCCAAAATACAGGTGCAACCTTGGATTTGCCTTAGCAGATTTAGAATTAGCTCTTCTTCAGATTCAGAGCTCTCTGCTTATGGGAGAGCATGTGTCTTTGCAAATCCCCTCTTCCTTATATGCTTAAGACAGACTTCTGATCTAAGGTTGTGTCTTTTTGGCTAGGAGGGGATCATGGCATGAGATGTTCTGTAGACTAACGTGAATTGATGCTTCCGAATAGCGTGGATAGGAATTGTTCAGCTGTATGGCCCAAAAGTAATACATATATAATAGCCAAGGCACTTTTTTCTCAAATATCACGCTGGGGAGAAACTACCATGAAGTAAAAGTTCAGGGGTGTTGATAAACTCATGTAAAGCAATGGCAAAGGTTTTTTGGTGCTGTCAGCCTACTCGTGAAATGGGAAAACACTTGACTGTCTTTAATTCTGTTCCCAGTCCATAGTGTACTTAAAACGTGCTGGCTGCATCTCTGTGTATTTAGAAAGATAAGAATTTAATAATACAAACCCCCCCCGCCCCAACCTAACCAACCAAAAATTCACCAAAACTGGGACTTTTATTACACAGAGTACATGTCCAAATTCAATTCAGCTTGAGCTTTTCCCGGGGTTCATTGTGTCTGTGTGTTCACTTTGTCTTTTAACTTATTTCTGTACAGTAAAATTTCTTGAAGTTATCAAGCCCTTCTGTGTTATCTTGCCTGAAATTCAAAAGCCAGAAAGGAAGGTAGGTTAATAAAATTTTCTTCCTAGGTTTGTATTTGTGTGATATAAAATGTTCAGAGTTTGCATTTTTGGGTTTTGGGGGTTCTTCCCTGTTGGGAGAATGGCAGTTTTAGGCACAGTTGTTTTTAGTGGAAGTTGTTTTTAGTGGAAGTTGTTTTTAGTGGAAGTTGTTTTTAGTGGAGTGCATGTGTGGTGCATCTCATGTTGTGAATGGGGTTGTACAAGAATAAAAGCAGTTGTGCAGATTTGGTTATGTCACAGCAGTGCATGGTGAGATGTTGAAGGTAGTACAGATTGGAGTGTAAACTAGAGTAAGTTAAAACAGCAGCTTGAAAATCTTGCCTTCATAAATTCTAATCTAAGATTATTTGCTGAGATAAGCTTCTCTCTATTACTGTTTTTTTCTCATCATAAGCTCTTTTTCATGAAAATGTGGAAGTACTAGAATTACCTTGCATTGACATAAGCTTGTTTTTTTGGATTAAATTTTCAATAAAGCTTTGTAACTTTCCTTGGTCTTATGTGGGATAAAAGGGATGAACAGTCCATTATTTTCTTTAGGATGTTCTGTACTTTGTCCCCTCACAAGAAAATCGAGAGTGCTACTATGAAAGTTTGCTTGACGGACTAGGTCTTGTTATCTTGACAGCTTTATCATCTGTTGTTGGTTTTTGGTTTTGTGTTTTTTCCCTTTAGATTCAGTTTAAGGAGAAGGTACTATGGACAGCTATCACACTCTTCATCTTCTTAGTATGCTGCCAGGTATGTTTCCTTCCCTTTTTTAAGGGAGAGCTGAAATGTTTAAAGCTTGCTATGAAGTGTCTAATTTAATCTCTTGGTTGGAAATGCAGATTCCCTTGTTTGGCATTATGTCATCAGACTCAGCAGATCCTTTCTACTGGATGAGAGTGATTTTGGCATCAAATAGAGGTATGGTCAGTCTTTCAGGAGGGCATTTTTTTTAGCTTGAATCAGAATGGTTTTGGACTTGCATTCCACTCCATTTTAATGAAGATAAAAACAGAAGTAGAGACTGAAAAGTAATTTTTCTATTTTATGTAAAGTCATGAACCAGTGTGGCATTGGGAAAGGCACAACTTTCTAGGCAAAATGAGTTTATGGTTGACTGTGTGCAGTCTATTATATCTACAAAAATTTTTTTTTTTTTTTTTTGAGGGAAATGGTTAGGGAAGAGACAGTTCTTAGTTACCTGCATTGCTGCTGTTGCAGTCTTCAAGGTTTGTGATTTGTGTTTCAAATCATATTCCTTGAGTGCTGTGGTTTCCTGAGTGACATCTTTGACTCTGTCACACAGAAGATTGAAAAATGCATAGTAGTTTATATAAATTTCAGTTTCTTGTAGAGGCTTTCTAGTGTAGGTATGAAGGTTAAAATTCATGATAGTTTATATAAATTTCTGTTTCCTGAAGAGGCTTTCTAATGCAGCTGTGAATTAAGAATGATGACAGTTTCCTGAATTCACTTTATCATTCTATATCATTTGGGCTATCAGTTTGTATCATACTTTACTTTATGCCAAGTAAATCTGCTCTTGACAGCAAAAGTCTTTTTCAGTGAACATAGTCTTTTTGAGGTACTGAGGAGTACTACATATCAAACTGACTTCTAACAAGCTTCTGTTGTCACTGAGAACTTTTACATTTATGGAGATTTTGAGTTTTAGATCTTCTCCATCATGATGTAAAGATTGATAAAAACTAACTTTGAACTTTGCTGTTCTTCCTGTGTCTGGCAGGAACATTGATGGAGCTGGGCATTTCACCCATTGTCACTTCGGGGCTCATCATGCAGCTCTTGGCAGGTGCTAAGATAATTGAAGTTGGTGACACCCCTAAGGACAGAGCTCTCTTCAATGGAGCCCAGAAATGTGAGTAACAGCTCATGTTAAGCACTGGTGGTTTAGAGTATCTCACCCTAACAGTGGAAGGTGGGAATTTACCCTGGGATGAATGGTGGAGTTGGACTTGTGGGTTTCTGTTGTGCTGTGTGTTCATGTTCTGCTGCAGGTACTTGTATTTCATCAGTCTTTTACTGACACCTCTCTGCCTTGTTGGCTGTTAAGCTTCAAAAAGGTGTGAAAAGGAAAAGTATCAGTGCAATTGGCATTGCTGCTGTAATCTCCCCAGATAAGTGAAGCAATGTAGAGACTGTGGGGACTCAACTTTTGAACTGTGATGGTCAGTGTTATCTAAGTATTTCATAGTGGTTAAGGTGTTGGTTGTAGCTGTTTATACCTTGCAGTTCCAGGCATGGGTCTTTCTCATCAATAACGGGTCTCTGTGGTCAGTTGATAATGACTTCTAGAAAAAATTGAGTGTTTTGTAGCTATTTGATGCTGTACACTACTTACTGATATGTGTACTGGAAAAAATCATAAATTGCTAGTAATATCTTTACACTCCCAGAGTTTTCAGTATCTAAAGCAGTCTTTGGTAACCAAACCCGCCTGCTTCTAAGTGCATTTGTTTCTGAACTATCTGTGTGTATTTCTGTTTTCAGTGCCAGATTTCAGACAGCAGAGTTAACTTGCTCTGGAATTTAAATATCCTCTGAGTTATGTATTCCTTCCCAAGTGTTGTGGTTTAACCCCATCTGGCAGCTCAGTATCACATGGGACACTTGCTCACTCTCCCTCCTGTGGGAAGTAGAGGAGAATCAGAAAAAAAAATAGGAAAACTTGTGGGTTGAGATAAAAACAGTTCAATAACTGATAGAAAGTAAAATATAATAACAACTGTAACAAAAAGAGAGAAATAAAACCTCAGGGAAACAAGTGATGCACAATGCAATGCTCACCACCTGCTGACCAATGCCCAGCCAGTTCCTGAGCTGTGAGCAGCCCCTCCTGGCCAACCCCCCCAGTTCATGTGCTGAGCCTGACATTCCATGGTATGGAATATCCCTGTGGCCACTTAGGGCCAGCTGTCCTGGCCATGCTCCCTCCCAGCTTCTTGTGCACCTGCTGGCTGGCAGAGCAGGGGACACTGAGAAGTCCTTGACTTGAGGTAAGCGCTTCTGAGCAACAACTAAAACATCAGCCTGTTACCAGCATTATTCTCACAGAAAATCCAAACCACAGCACTGTTCCAGCTACTGCAAAGAAAATGAACTATTTCAGCTGAAACCAAGATTCTCTATGAAGAAGTGATTTCTGTTTCTCTAATTACCCACTGACATAAATATCCAGGAAAAATACATACTTTTTTCTTTTTATTCTGTAGTGTTTGGAATGATCATTACCATTGGACAGTCTATTGTGTATGTAATGACTGGAATGTACGGAGACCCATCTGAGATGGGTGCTGGTATCTGCTTGCTTATCACAATCCAGGTAATTTCTAGTCTTCTCTACTTACTCTTCCCCTGAAAGGGTCAAAAAATCAGCCTTATGAACAGGCTGTCCCATGTGCAGAGAAAAAAGGCCCAAGTGTACCTGCTTCTTCATATATGCTCTAATCTTTTACGACATGTTATTTTTTTAACAAAATGAAAAAGACATGGAACTAATGCTGTATTTCTTTTCTTACTGTAGCTTTTTGTTGCTGGTTTGATAGTTCTGCTCTTGGATGAGCTGCTCCAGAAAGGATATGGTCTTGGTTCTGGCATCTCTCTCTTCATTGCTACCAATATCTGTGAGACTATTGTGTGGAAAGCATTCAGCCCCACCACAGTGAACACAGGACGAGGTAATATGGCACAGTCTGTTTTCTTTACCAATAGTTTCTACAAAAAGGCAACACCTTTTGGTTTTTTTTTGCATTGTTAACTTAATGCCAAATGCTGTTACTGCCATCTTGGCTGTGTAGTGAATCTTCTAATGCAGCAGGTGCTGCTGTGCAAAGTGCGAGAACAAAGACATTTTTTCTCAATTTATAGTATCTCACAAGATATTTACTGAACTTGAATTTCTTACAGTGCCTTCATTAAAAGTCAGCAGTGGTAAACTGCCATTGTGTTATGGTTGCTGCCCAACTTACTGACCAAATATTAGCTGTTTCTTTCTGCTCCTTGCCTTTTTTACACTTTGCCCTAAAGACCTTATTCTCCAAACTCCACTGAAGGTGATCTTGTTTGCTGCTGTACAGTAGAAAGCAGAAGTGAGGTTATGCCATTTGCTGTAATCCAAACAATAACTTGTGTCTCACCATGACTGACACTAGAAAGCATGATGCTGCCCTGTAAGTGTACTTCTTTGTTTGATCAGGAGGAGGAAAGAAAGAACTTGATGCTTGTCAGTGTTTCTAGAGACCAATAAAGTTATCCCATGCTAGGTTAGGATTTAGTTTCTAGGCCACTATAAGGGGATTTTAAAAAAATCTTGGAAATAACATAGCTGATATGAAGGGTGATAGTGTAAAAGCCTGAGAACACGCTCAAGATGCAAAAGACTCAGAGAAATCCCATTTTGAATCCTGTAGTTCGGAAGTATGCTTAATGGGACAAAGCACTGAAGCTTGGAGATAATCACAGCTCATCCAGCTTGTTTTTTCTTTTCCTTTCCAAGGCATGGAATTTGAGGGAGCCATCATTGCTCTGTTCCATCTTCTGGCTACTCGCACAGACAAAGTCCGAGCTCTTCGTGAGGCCTTTTACCGTCAGAATCTTCCCAACCTCATGAATCTGATTGCCACCATCTTTGTCTTTGCAATTGTCATTTATTTCCAGGTCAGTTGGAATAATGAGGGTTGTAAAACTATGTGGAAGTAGGTCTGAAATCTGCTTCGTTCTACAAGAAATGATATATTCACAAGACTTATTTTTGTGCCTGCAGCATCTGGACGTTCATTGTACACTGCCTTCTCTTAATCAGTTTCCACATTTATTGTAGTCACACAGAAGACTTGAGACTTACTTTAGTCTCTGAAAAAAGAAACAAAAAAACAAACAAAAAAATACCCCAGATGTGTGTGTGCATTTGATATTGTCTAACCCAAATGCTATTGCTTTTTACTGGGAAATAATTTCAAGTCTTTAGGCCTGTGCATCTCTTACTGTTTGTTTCTGAAGAGTATAGGAAGTTTTAATGTTTCTTTTCCTGGACGCTTTGTTCAGTCCTCTTGAAACTTCAGATTTCTTCTGATGTCTAAATCTTTCATACCTTCTTGTGTGTGCGTCTTTAGACAACACTGCAGGCTTGCAGACCCTTTGCAGAAGTGTTCTCATGGAGAGCCCTCTGGACAGAGTATTTGTACTCACACAAAATGATTGCAGGTTTCTTCTGTTTTTGTCAAGGCCTTGCACTTGCAATTTATTATCTCTGGTATGCGTTCATGTCCAGATGTAATGGGAGACTTTCTCTTGAAAACTTTTCAGGGCTTCAGAGTGGATCTTCCTATCAAATCTGCTCGCTACCGGGGCCAGTACAACACCTACCCTATCAAGTTGTTCTATACTTCCAATATTCCCATTATTCTCCAGTCTGCCCTGGTGTCAAACTTGTACGTCATCTCCCAGATGCTTTCTGCCCGCTTCAGTGGCAACCTGCTGGTCAGCCTGCTGGGCACCTGGTCTGTAAGTATTCCTTCTCATCGTGCATACATCTTTACAAGGGCACCATTGAAGTGTGGGGTTGAAGAGATAGTCTCTGAATTTTAAGACACACTTTGATAAGTGGTCATGAACACTGAAACTCCTAAATTAGTAATTTGTTTGAATTAATAGTAGCATACGAGACCTGCTGTGATGAATGTAAATGTGTGTGCTGCTGCAGTAGTAATGATGCAAAGTGACACAAAGGTGATCACAAACTTTTCTAAGACTTGGTTTAATGGCTAAGAAATAGTGAGAAGGTTGGTGGCTGACTGCTTGCTTCCTTCTTCCAGGACACATCATCTGGAGGCCCTGCTCGTGCTTATCCAGTTGGTGGACTCTGTTATTATCTGTCACCTCCAGAGTCCTTTTCTTCAGTGTTGGAAGACCCTGTACATGCAGTTGTTTATATTGTATTTATGTTGGGCTCCTGTGCTTTCTTCTCTAAGACATGGATTGAAGTCTCTGGCTCCTCTGCCAAAGATGTAAGTTTAACATGACAAATTATGTAAACTTACATGATGAAAACAGATGGGCTGTTGTAAGAATAAGACTGACTTTCTTCTGAAAAAGCTGTTCTGCTGGTAATCTTGTTGGTAATATTCATTGTTTGTGTAAACAGGGACTGTATCTTTTTTGCAATTGGGAAAGATTGAGACAGAATGGGGGTCAGTTTTTCCTCTGTTTCCTTTAGTGCTTTTTCAAAACAACATCAAAACTTAAATAATTTCATTGGAATTAGGAAATTTAGAAACATCTGATGACTGTGAGAGCAGGAGAGGTAACAGGAGAGGTAGAAATTCTTTCAGTGCCACATGACAGGTGCACTGTGTGCAAGGCAGCTGCCACTGAAAAACTTGCAGGTAAAGCTCAGCCAGCCATTCCTGACATAGAGAGTTCTGAGCTTCCTTTGTGGGAAAATTAACTAGAGGCTGTTATTTTTAACTTGAGAGCACTGATAATGGAGAATATAGTGCAGTGTATTAATGTACTTGAACCTAGCTTCTCAAAAACTCCATTTGCTACAGGATATTTAATATTCAGGAACTGTATCATCCTGAAATTGGAACTGGAAAGCAAGACAGAGGATAGCTGTCATTGTGGTATGTTTGTATTGTGTGGTTTTGGGTAGGAAGTGAAGTTTGGCAGCCATATGGAATGGTTTAATCCATTCTTTAACAAATATGTAGTTGCACAGTTCCTGTAACAGTGTGAGCACTCTCTTGTTTTGGACTTGCATCTTGCTGCTTGTCAGGCACGCAGGGAGGCACTCAGCCATGTACAGTCAGGTTTTTATTTCAGAGTGAACCAACAAACAGTTTTTACCACTTCAATACTTTTTCCTGATACTAAGTAAAATTATTTTAAGTTCATGTAAAAAAAGGTCAGAAGTAGAAGTTGATAAAACATTACTTAAATGTTCGCTGTGTAGTGGAGAACTGGCAGCTTAATCATCTGAAAGTGTGTTTTCTCAGTGCATGGAGTCAGTGATGAGCACCTTCATGTTCCCCTGCTAGTTTGTTACCCAGAGTTGTTAATAAAGTGTTTGCAGGGCTCTGCTGTAACCCTGTGCAACTGCAGAAATCCAGTTTAAGAATAATGTTCCAAAAAGGGATTCTAAGTCTAGTTTCTAGTGTGGCTGCACAAATAAATAGTTGACTCAGCTGAAGGCAGGAAACTGAAACAGAATGGACACTTCAAGGAATGGTTTTGCAACATCTACTAGACCCTCATCAGGAGAAAGCTAGATGGCAAAACATGGATTGAGTTATGTGTATGAGAGCCTACCAGTATCCAAATTTTCCTTTTCTCAGTAGGACTAGAATTATCCAAAAACCTTTGTGTAACTGACAGGTAGAAAAGTGACTAATTTATCTGAAGTTAAAATACTGGATATTTTTAACTCAGATGAGTAATGTAAAAACCAGACCAATACAAAAACCACCCAACCCCTCCACCATTTACTGCAATTCTGTTTTCCCACAGTACTGCATTCCATGGCCTTGGTAAATGACACTGAACTTACTTGCTCCATTCCTTGATTCAATACAGGTCGCCAAGCAATTGAAAGAACAGCAAATGGTAATGCGAGGCCACAGAGAAACTTCGATGGTGCATGAACTCAACAGGTGAGCTGCACCTTCACTGGCTGTTCATGCAAAGTGTTGTGGGCAAACACATGGCAAAGTTTGCTTTGACTTCCATTTTCTGGATCCTAGAACACAGATATTCTTTCAGCTTTGATGTTACATGCATGAGACATAGAACATTATCTCATTAATGGAAGACTTGTACAGTACAGCTTATTTTTGCCTTGCATTTAAAGAATTTGCCTTAAATTCTGGACCTTTTGTTTTCCTGTTACCTTTTTTTACTTATATACTCTTCTCAGGGTAGCTAATAATGAGCATTTCAGTGTACTTTACTAATTCAAACTGACCCAAAAGTATTTTCTTACTGTAATTTTTTGTGTGTTACTAGTCTTGAGTACTGCTTTCACGCAGACCTTGCTTCTAAAACGAGTACTTATTTAAATCTCCTAGGTGCAGAGGTAGGCAGGGGTTGATGTCTCTAGGTTTTCAGATTTCAGGGTAGGACCAATGTACGCTTTGTGTTATAGAAATGTTATTGAAACTTTGGATTTCGGTCATCTACAGATGCCTTGAAGAGCCAGTAGCCATAAGTTTAGTATTTGTTCATAATTGCATGCTGGACTGTAATACCTTCTCCTCTTAGTGTAGCATTCTTTTCTCCTCCAGTCAGGTTGAGCTTTTTATTTCCTTACCCGGTGTACTGGCATTATTGCATGTTCCTTACCTTGGATTGCAGACCCACAAGAGAAGAGAGTATTCTGCCATTGACTTTTTTGTTACTATCCTGAGCAAACTGTAATGGCCCCTTTTCTGCTCTCATTTCGTGTCTTACAGGTACATCCCTACAGCCGCTGCCTTTGGTGGGCTCTGTATCGGTGCCCTCTCTGTGCTGGCAGACTTCCTTGGGGCAATTGGCTCTGGAACTGGAATTCTGCTCGCTGTCACCATCATTTATCAGTACTTTGAAATTTTTGTAAAGGAACAGAGTGAAGTTGGCAGTATGGGAGCTCTTCTTTTCTAAACCTAGCTTCTCATGGACCCAGGAAAGAGAGGGGGGACATTCTCCAAGTGTAGCCAGTCAGGTGAAAAGAAGTATCATAAACTTGATAGTGTCATTCTACAGAAACACATATTTTAATAATGTTTCCAAAGCACATTCCCTTATGTTCAAACTTTTCTAGCATACTGTTTGCATTTTATAAATTGATGAGGAAGATGTGCAAAAAAATTTTTTTAAGAAAATTGTTTTTTAATTCTGTGTTAGGAGAGTCAGCTTTTTGACTTGGATTTAGTTCAATGACTCCTGAAAATTTTTTGAGCCCCTTTCACATTTAGTAACCTGAAGCCTTTACAGGTTTTAATTAAAATTTGTTAAATGAATATTTGGAAGGGATTTTTTTCCATTTAACTTGTTTTTGCAGCTCCTTTGGAGTAATGGTGAGAAAAATCTCTCCATCTGATGCTCAAGTTCCGCAATTATGGTTGTAAGCACAAAAGGTGTTTCATGTGTTTGGGGGTTTTTTTCAGTATGGCAGATTTGAAAGGCAGTTGTTTCTTTTTACTAAATGATGTCTCTTAATTCCAAATGTTTTGTCTTGTAATTACTGCACTAGACTTTGTCAGATGTTGAGTATTGGCTTGAGACTGTTGTCAGGTGTCTATATAAGAAAGGAGTGTGTCCTTTCCCACCACCTCTCCTCCACAAGCAGAAAACTCAGGTAAATCTAGATTCTGCCAGAACCTGTGCCTAAGAGTTGCTACTTTGAAACTTGGTTAAACTGGCTTTGTAAAACCTTCTAATTAGTTTTTATTGCCATTAGTGGTTGCACTTCTAGTTCTGATGCTGGCTGAAAGCAATGAGTGTTATGGCTGCTTAGATGCAAATCTGCTTGTGCTCTTTGCTAGAGCGAAGTTTCTCTCCTTGATAATGAATTCTGGTCTCGTAGCAATCAGGATGTCATCTGATTACTCATATCTAGTGAATTTTGAGTCTCATTACCAGAAAAGAGTGGAAAGAATGGATGTTACTTGTCTGTTTCTGTAGATCTAGATACAAGACTCTTGTCAGATAACTCCACTAAGGGGCTTATGGAGAAGGCTTTTCCATCCTATAATCTCATGGATTTGAGTGGTACATAGGAAAATACTCTTTCAGAAGGTATTGAGATTCCTTTTTTGATGATCACACCTTCAAATTGGAGAGGTTACATTTAAGGCTGTAATGGACCAGAATAAAACTTTATTTTCCATTTTAATTTAGGTTGTCAGTACTAATCAGGTGCCTAGGACCAAATGCAAATATTTGTATACGAGTCTTGTAAATACACTTTTCCTCAATCAGTATTGGACAACATGGAAACCAGAACGAGGAGTTTTAATGCTGGAACTTTTCTTTACACTGCCTCAACATGTCTTCTGTGCATTTTTGCATGTTGGGCAGACAGTATGTGAGTCACTGTTCCTGCTGGAGCGGTGGGACTCTGTTACACACCCAAGGAGCACAGATGACATCCAGAAGCCCTTATTAATACCCTGACCTCAGATACCAAACACGTGGGAAATCTGCAAATGTGGAATGAGATGCACCTATCAATGAAAGTCAAACACCTGGGGTGAGGATCACGACTGGAAAAGGAATAAAAGAATTGGGATGAAGTATCCATGAAATGATCGCTGTCAGCCATTCACTATGATGTCACACTACGTTCAGTCATTTTCCTGTTTTTCATAAAGTACTAGTGCACCACAGCACAACTGTGATGTGAAATGGGGACAGTTAAAAAGTGGCATTAAAAGGGGAGGGAAAGGGTTCTGATATGGTTCTGCTTTGGGGATTTTTTTGGGTTATTTTTCCAGTAAGCCAAATACAGGCTTTGTTTTGGTATAAAAGAGTCCACTTCTGTGCATGCAGCTCTGGCTGCGCTGGAGCCGTACTTGCATTTTTGGTCATATCATTTGTTTGAACTGGTTGCAGTTTAGACCATTTGCTCTTCAGTGTCTAAGCAGCACTTGTTCTGTGCATCTGTATTTTTGTTGTCTAGTGGTAAATCCTAGTTATCAAACAGCTGTGTCCTCAAAGCAGGACCTGCTGGCCATACAGTGGATGTTCAAAAAAAGAAATAATGCCTAAAAAATCTGCTTTATAATGAAATAAAGTACATCTTTGGAACTAGTGCTTGGCTTTTGGTGCTGTTAAAATTCTAACACTTGTAGTATAACCTTACCCACCTATGAGACTGAGAAAGTGATACCCTCAAAACACCTGATCAGAGTGTCAGTATGAAATAAAGACAAATTGTATTTGCTGCAAGGTCTTTCAGTAGTGGGTTGCCAAAATACCTGAACCTTGACCGTTCCTCTGGGCTTTTCTTTTTTGAGTTGCAATTCTCAAGGCGCTGTACAAGTAAATAGGGGGGAGTGGGGTAATGATGCATCAGTTTAACGAAAACTGTTTCCATGAGAGATATCATCCCAGTCTTTCTATAGCGGGATAATTGAAACAACAAAAGTCAAAGCTGATGCTATTCCAAATATTGTTTTGCCCTCTGAGTTTTTAAGGAGTAAGGGAAAATTTTGCCTTCCTCCTGAATAGAAATATCCCAGAACTTGAAAGCAAATTTACTTAAAATACTGTTACTGGATGCAGGAAGTTCAGCCATGATTTTGGTCATGTATGAAGTCATTCTAAACAGCAACCTGCTTTCTCCCTTGCTGTTTTATTTTTCACCAGGAAACTTGCAGTGATGACTGCGGTTGCTGTAGGAATATTACATCATCACACATCTGATCACAGAAATCATTGATGTGCAAGAGAGCTGGATGAGACGCCAACACCAGGGCAGCATCTGACATCCTTTGTCTGCTTGGTGGTGTTTTGTGCAAAATTCTTGACATGGCCTTTTCTTCTGCACTGCAGGTTTCCAGTGAAAGCTTCTGTAGCATTTAAGTGCTGGATATTTTAGTTTTGTCCCTTTTGTCATTATTCATGAAGCCTTGAAAATTGTGTGGTTTATTCTAGTTCACTTATTCCTAGGGCCTATTTCCATATAATTTTGAGATGGCAAACAAATGGACTTCTTTTCCTAATCTCTCAAACATTTTGTTGTTGGGTTTTTATATTTAAAAATAAATGAATTCCTTTTGGCTGCAACTGTAAAGGTTGTTGCTTTATTGTAAACGTTCCATGACTGTGCTCCCTTGATTTCTTCTGGGGATAGCCCTGTCCCATACTGTAAACAGACTGATTTGTGGAACAGGTTTCTCAGCCAGCTTTTGGTAAAGGAGGAAGATGCGTGGCCCAGTAACTGCTTTCCCTGACTGTCCTCTTGCAAGGAGTAACGAGCTTTGGGTGGCCCTCAGTTTTCCCACTGCTGTGGGGACTCTCCGAGGCTCCTGTCAGCTGTTTTCTCACGGATGTGGTGTGACACTGCCGGGTCCTCGGCTATCCCCGCATCCTGGATCCAGCCCTGCTCCCGAAGCGTTGCCGGGTGCTGGCCGCGTGCTCCAGCCCTTCCCGCAGCCCGGGTGCCTCCCTGCAGGTCCGCGCGGGCTGCAGGGTGCTTCCGCCAGCGGAGCAGGGGGCTTCGGGGCAGGGAGACACCGGTGACATCTCTGCTGTGCCCGGTGTGCGCCTTGGCTGTCCCTGGCCTGCCTTTCCCCGCCGCTCCTCCGCCAGGTTTCCGTCGCCACCCCCCAGCCTCCGGCGGCCTCCTGCCCCCAAGGGCGGGGTTCGAGCCGCGGCCGGGGACGGGCGTGCGGGGGCTGGAGCAGTGCCGGGGCTGCGGCTCCGGAGCGGCTCCTCAGCTCCGCCGAGCCTCCCAAAGCTCCGAGCCCGGCCGGGAGCCTCTGCCCGCCGGGTGGCAATGTTACCCTGCGAGTCAAGCACGGCGCTCGGGATCAGGGAAAGGCGGATCTAAGCTGTTCCAAACGCGTGTGCTTTCTTTTCCTTCGCTGCGGTGCTGATGGGCGTCGTACAATGTAAGAAGTTCGGAGCAGAGTTGGCCAATATTTATTTGTGAGTCCTAGAGCACTGGGGCCAGGATTGAGGTTGTTTGAAGCTGAAAGGCTGAAAATAATCTTTTAGAGTGTTTATAATATTTATAATATTTTCTAATATATTTCAAGCATGCTGGGTGTCAAGGGGCAGTTGCTGTTAGAGCCTCTTCGTCTGCCACTTAAGCCTAGACTCAGACAGTCTATGGGATTGGAAAGAAGACAAAAAAAGAAGCATTTAAAACCAAAATCAATATTCTAAGCTGGGGACCTAATTAGTTAGCTAGACTTTAAGCTGCTGGTTTATAATATGCTCCTGGATGGATCTGCTAAAATTGAAACTCTTCTGTGGGCCAGGTTCTAGCAATCCTCTGGCCATTGCCAGCGTGGTTCCGGCCAAGCTGGCAGTGCCTGGCAGAAAGGAAATACCCTGACAATTGGCACCTCCTTTGGCAGCTGTATCACAGGGGCTGGAGACTGAACGAGCACAGACATGATACACTTTGTCATCGCAGAGGGGGCTGTCAAGGTCAGACATGGGATGCTGGCTCAGATATTTCTTGCTGGAGAACAAGAAGACTGGGCCAGTTTTTCAGAAAACCTGGGAGCTTAAAACAGAGGGAACAAATAGAACAGCAAGGATACATATTTTTAAGAAGCTGTTTCAGATATTTTTATATTGCTTTGAAGAAAATCAGGATACATGGCACACATATAAAATCCCAGATTCCCCTTCTTAGATATTAAGGCCAAAGTGGATGGTTCCAAAAATGGTCTGAGCCACTGCTGAGGAATATTACCTATCTGAAATCTCAGATGAGTATTATCCACTTTAATCTTCAGCGTGTCTGAAGCTCTCTGATGTTCTTACAGCTCTGATGTGTCTCTTCTTTATACCTGTGGTGTGAAGATTTATAAAAGAAAAATGCAGCTCCAGACATATGGGAACAGGGAACAGTGAGCAGAACATTTTGCCTGATTAACTTCACTATATAAGTGTGATTTTTTTTTTTTTTGTTTAAATGGCTTTATCTTTTGGCAATACAAGAACGTGAAATTGTTGTTGCTGCTGGATTTCCTGGGGCAGCACAGCTATGCCTGACGCAGGTAGAGCAAGGGCTCCCTGTGACCACAAATGTGGTCACTTACACAATTATTTGGGATTGCAGAGCTCAGCTGCAGAGTAACTGGTGGGTGTGTGGTGAGAGGCCATGAAGGAACTGTGGGAAGCAACAGTGCAGCAGGCAAGGCAGTGAGGGGATGCACCTTTGTGAAGCTGGGATGTGGTGGGATGATGTGCCTATACTAAAATCAGTGTCTGAAAATGCTCCTGAGCTCCAGGACTTTGGAGACTGCTGACAGCAAATTGTGAGTGCATTGTGTGGCTGGGGATGGTGCTTAAAATGCAGAAGGGCAGCTGCCTGCTGGATCTCCCCTGCCAGACAAGCCCAGAATACCTGTGTGCTATAGAAATCAATGATTTGTTTAACCTTGGTATCCCAGCCTGTTCCCTTTGCACTGTACAAAGTTTTCTTTCTGTTCTGCAGATGTAGAAACTTGTAAGATAGGAAAGTGTGTTTGTTAAAATAATTCCTTTTCTAAGCACTTTTATCTTGGATGTTTGAGGATAAAGGTTGAACTGTTTATTTTTATTAAAAGAGCATTTTTTTAACCTATCCCCCTTGCTTTGAGTGATTCTTGAAAGAAGGAGAGATTTATTGGGGGGACATGTTAATTTCCTTAAGTAGGTAGAAAAGAGCTGCCTCTTGTCTCAGTGCTTCCCATTTCTTAAGCAGTGCAGGCTGGTGGAAACAAGCCAACATTTGGGATAAGACTTATCTAATTTAGTGATGGAACACAGTAGCACAAGCCAGGGAGTCTGACACTACTTTCTGCAACTGAGGTACATCAAAGTCATTTTTATTTAGGTTTAAACACAAGTATCCACCTTTTTGTAGTGGATAGCTGGAAGCTTGCATGATCCATTAAACTGGAATGGTGACAGGGATATCGCATGTGAAAAGAGGAAAGTTCTAGTTGCAGAGCAAATAGACTAGAAGGGTTTCCATTCTTATCAAGTGGGTTCTCATCTGTTACTTGTGTTGCAGGAGTTGTTTCTTTTGCATGTGAGCTCCCATTTTTGTGGGTACTGATTGTAATTACAATATCATGGAGGTTTTTGGCTCCAAAAATTGTACACTCTGAAAAAAACCTCCCACCCTTAAAAAAAAAAAAGCTGCAGAGCACATCAGGACCTGTCCCCATTCCTACAGCTGATCATTGCAAGCATCCTGGCTCAAACGGTGTCTGCCATCTCTTTACTTGCCACTTCCATCGATGTTGCCTCTTCTTAAAGCACCAGACAGAAGTTTTAGCTCTGTAGTGACTGAGATGCAGATCCAAACTGCATACATGTGTGTATATAAAGTAGGTGCCTTTAAAACATAACTGTGAACAGGTAATTAATTAAATAATACACTTAATTCCGTCCTTAATCCCAAAATCAGTGTGTGAGCAGTGACCTCACACCTGTCAGAGAGTGGGGGTCAGAGAATCAAGTGGTCTATGTTTTCCTTTGTTCATGCAGAATTGCTAATACATCATGGTCTTGATATTACTTCACCCTTGTAGAATATCTCTGCTTCTCCAGAGAGGGTTTCCTTTATGAATAATCCATTAAATGATGACCAGAGCTTTAAGTGCCTGCAATTCATCAAGTTTAACACTTTGCCTTTACTATAAGAGAAGACAAAACCATTTCTCTATGGTTTTGGTTGTTAAACATAATAGCTGTAAAATCTACTCAAATCCAGATCTTTTACCTAAGCAGGGGTGACAGATTGATGCTATTGGGGTTCTAGAAGGTGTTATTGGAGACATGATGAAGTTGCCTGAAGGCTGTTACGTTGCTGCAGCTCAGGGAGCTTTGTGTGAGCGTAACAAAGCAGCACCCTCTGGTCATCAGGAAAAAGGATCTTTATTTAGCCCAGGCTCTGGCCCACGACTTGCAAGACCTGAACAAAATCTCCATCTTATTTTCTTGCATTCCACAGGTGGATCTGTGCTGGGAGGTTCTTGCACAAAACAGGTATTTCTCATGTCAGAGCTTCCGTCCTTCTGTGGGAGTGACCCTTAGTCTGTCCATACCTCACATTTCCCATAATAATGTGCTGCTGCAGATGCAAACCCGTTGAGGAGCACTCTGTTCCCCCCGCTGAAGTCCCCTCAGCAGGTACCTGTGTCATCTGAATAGACGCTGTTTAGTTCCATTACCCTGCAGAGCCATTACTGCAGCAATAAAGTGCAGCTTTGCCTTTCTCTTGTAAATCCTCTGGCAGCAGCATGACGTGGCTCTTGCCAAATATCTCTGCCCAGGGTAGCAAGAGCCAAGGGGTTTGAGGAGCAGGATGAATGCCCAGAGAGGTGGACAGCAGAGGTCAGAGACGGCCTTTCTTCCCTGTGCATCAGAGCTTTGTGCACACACATCTGTCTGCTGGAAGGCACAAGAGCCTCGTGCCCTTGGCTGACAAATCAGATGGGGCACAGGAGCTTTGTGGCCTTGTCCAATGTGACATTTCAAAGGGCATGAGATGAGCTTCACACTATTTGTTTCCGTCTTACAACAATAGCGAGAGCACTTGACCATGTAAAACTATTTTGCTCCATTTCTGTCTAAAAGGCTTAGCAATTCCTGGATGTAATTTTTAAATTTTCTCACTTGTTCCCATGTGTGTGTTCTGTTGGTCTTTAAATGCCATTTCATGAGTGCTTTCCTCCTGTCCCAGCACAGATGGGGTGGGGTTACCCTGCTCTGATTCTGTGTGAGGGAAGGTGGCTGGTGTTTCTGAAGACAAGTGATGATGTGTGTGGATAGTCCTGGCAAGATCCTGCCCTCTGGATTGTACAAAGCAAATTCATCCTCTGAAAAAATCTATCCAGAGGGACAGGACCCTTTAGGAATATATAGTTATCAGTCTCTGTAATCTTAGGTGCCTATCACCTGTATCCAAGTTGTACAATACAGATGTCCAGAGGGGCTGGAGCCATTCAATAAAGCTGCTGCAATAGCTCTTTACATTAATACTGAGTTTGAACGCATCACTCCTGCACTCACTGCTCTGAAAAATCACGTGCAGCTCTCAGACCTGGAGAGCATTGGGGATGATAAAGGAACGGGCAGGCTGAAGCAGGGCTGAGGATCCTGACAGTCCCCACTTGGGACCCAGCAAAGATGGTGCTGGGGAATTGTCTTTGGCCTCTGTGGCAGCATTCGGCTTGCTAGTTCCCAGTATTTACCTAAATATATTTTGGATTGTTGCAGCTCCTATTGTTTATGATAAAGGCTTGGACAAAAGGTCTATTGATCAGGCGGTCCTGGCCATCCATCTCTGTCTGCCTCCCGAGACAGCCAGGCTGTGGTGGCAGTGATGCTGCTGAGCCTCTGCTCTGCATCAGGCTGGCACAGAGCTGTGCTCCCTGGGAGGGAAAAGGGGTGATGGCCCCGCAGATCCCTCTGCCTTTCTCACCACGTGCACACGAGAATCACTGTGTGAATACAGATCGATGTGTGATGGGCTCTGAGCCAGGTTCAAAGCTCATGCTGATCTTGCTCCCATGGTCTGGTTTAGTAAGGAACAGTCTGCCAGGTTTGAATGCCTGTGACATTCAAGCCTTGCAGAGCATAGAGATTATCACAGGCAAAGGTTCTGAATTCTATAATTTTTTTTTAAAATGAAGTCAACTACTGAGTGGAGAAAATCTTGTGACTGGAGAAAAACCACTGGGTTTCTTAGGAAAAGTGAAATATTTCCTGCAGGTTTGAGCTAAACTTTGTCTGCTTGTCTAATGATGAAAAATGGTGTTTGGTGCAATTAGATAACATATGGAAAATAATCGTAGTTCTAGAATACTTGTTATTTCTTTTACTGTGTCATAGTCAAAATACAGCCCATGTTAGAAATGAAATTGCATCTCATGCAAAGATTCTTGCACTGACAGAGAAAATGAATACTTTTATTCCTAAAATAGGAGAAAATAAGATATTGAAAATAAAAGGCATCAATATTGCTAATGTGTATACAGAAAAGAAGGTTATATCTTGTGGCTCTGAAATAGAACTTACATCCAGACATAATAATGCAGATACATAAAAACTTCTGTTTTGAAGAACTAGCTGGGGGGGAAAAACGATGTGAGATTTCAATATAGATTCTTTTTAATGTAGTTAACAGAGTGCAATATTAAGGACTGACAGTAAAGTTGGCCAGCAATAAATGGGAGTTATAGTTACCTGTTTTAACATGTAATAACTCAAATTGAAGTACTTATTCATTTTATGGGAAGCTCTTTTTTTCAAGCAGTGGAGTTCAGAAGTAACATTGTCACCTCAAAAATGAATGTATTTTTATACATGTTACCATATGTTCCTAATTTCTTTTTTTTTTTTCTGTTTAAGTTGAGCCTTCCCTGTTTCTGACACCTCCTGTTCCCGACCCTGCTGTTGTGAAAGGTGGGGATGGATGTCCTCTGGCTGGATCCAGGGGCTCGGCACAGTGCAGAAGTCTTGGCTATGCTGGGTCTAGGAAGATTTTGGAAGCCTGGGTGCGAGTGGTGCCTGCAGAGCTCAGGCAGGAGCTGGAGCCATGGGGGCGATGCCAAGGCAGAGCTCCGGGCAGCGGGACCAGCCTGGGTGCAGCCCCCATGGCTGGGTAGGAGCAGGGCAGGAGCGGGGACAGGAGCCCGCGTGTCCCTGGGGTCTCCGCAGCCTTTGGACGTGTCCGCTTGCCGGACCGGCTGCTGAGAACAGCTGGAGTGTGGAAGTCATTAACTTCACCCGGACGGAAAAATTGTCCTATGCTTGCACTCCAAAGGGAGCCTGCGGTGGCTTCCTGCGGGCGGCGAGCGCTCGNCGCCGCCGCTCGCCGACCTCGCGGCCGCTTCCTGCCGTCCCCGCGGTGCCCCCGCGCCCGTCCCGTCTGTCACCCCTCGTTTGGGCCGCTCTCATCAGCGCGGGGCCGCTGGCGGCTCCCCCGTCACCGCTCTGCGCCCCGGGGAGATCAAGGAGCGCCCGGACAATGGGGACATTGTACCCGGGTTTCTGTCCCGGGCTGGGGAAGCGAGCCTGTCCCCCACAGCGACAGCCCCGTGTCCCCACACCTGGCAGTTCACGGGCCGGATGATGCCGCAGACGTGCGGAGAGAAGCTTTGGTGGGAGTGAGTTATGACAGATTTTGGCTGGTGAGATAACTGAGGGGAGCCGAGAGTTTTGAGCAAACAATGCGATAAAAGGGGTGCAGGATTTGAGGTCCCCCCATGCACACAAATTTGGAAAGCATGTGGCCGTGAAGGTGTCTCTAATACAAATTGAATACATGATTTGATTCATAACTTGAGGTAAAAACTCTGCCTGGAGTTTTGGTGCATTTGCTTCTCTACTCAACACTTTCTTTTGGGTTTTGTTTTGGTTTTTTTTTCCCTCTGTTTTTTTTTACTGGCATTAGCTTCCTAGGAAGAAGGTTGCCAGAGAGCCTGCTGCATTTTCCAGGGGGTCTCTTCCTCTTGCTTTCCCCATCTCACCTTTCCACTCTTCCTCTCTCTTTCCCTTCTCTTGTGATACACAACCTTCTTTCAAACATCCCATCTCACTTGTGCTTCTCCTCTTGCTTTCTCTGGGGTTGCATCTGCTACACAGAGGGTTTATTCTTCCCCTCTGGCTGTGCTTTCTCTTGCCTTTCTAAGCATATTCCTGCCTTCCTCTCTTCTTTTTTTTCCTCATTCTCTAGATTTTCTTTCTTCTTCCTCACACTTTCTTCTCCTGTTTTGGGGAATTTTGTTTTCTATTCTCTTCTTCCTTGTACCTCTCAGGTTTGCCATCTTCCCTTGCAATGTCTGCTCCATGTTTATCAGCCCTTTCCTCCAGTCAGTTCTGTCCTCTCCTTGGTGTTTCAAGAGGCAATAGAAATAAACTGAAGTCCCTGGCCAGGCCAGAGGTTGTGTCCAGCGTGATGGGCAAACCGGATCCTACAAATGAACAGAGGAGTTTATCTGTGTGAGGTCATTAGAAATCACATCTACCTTGCCAGCTCCTCTCTCACTAGTAGAGGAAAGGTGGTGTCTGCTGATCAGCCTGACCTTCCAGTTAGGAAAAAGTGTTGAGCCCTGCCCATGCTTGGTGAAAGCAGGGACATGGGTTTGTTTTGTTAGGCAATGTGCATCTTGTCCCATGCTCCAGTCAAACCTCATCACCCAAGAAATATTGGAATTAATCAACTCAGATGGGAAACTTGCCTCAGATGCAGAGATGTTGCAGTGAGTAATTTATCTGAGGATGGTCTTGGCTCCCACTGGACGTGGATGATAATCCCATACAGCGGAGAACTGGGATCCAACCTCACAGCACTCACACCTCCACACTTCCTGGTGTTGCTTGTCACAGGACTGAGCCTGAAGAAACCCCACTCCTGGCCATCCAAGCCCAGTCTCAGTGGTTCAGGAATATTCTGTATTTTCTTTTTCAGGCTGTATATTTTCCCAGACTTTTCCTGAGTGTGTGGCATTACCTTGCTCCATCAGAGTCATATCTCACCCTAGAGATGGCTGCCTCTTGATGGCAGATGGAGTGATTGAAGCACTACTAAACTGGGCCACTGTAAAATATTCTTTATCAAAAATGAGCCTTGCAAAGAGAGCTGTAATTCTTTTGACCCCCTCCCTTTTTTTATTTTTTCCTGTAGGAGTATTTCAGCTATTTAATTAATTTTTTTTTAATATCTCTCTTTCCAGACTTTTTATTCTAGTCCCACTGCCTGTGATTCCTGCGGCGTGTGAGGAGGAGGGCTGAGTGACAGGCTAATAACCTGCTCTGGCTCTCGCTCCAGGCCCAGTGGCAGGTGTCCCAGAGCCCCTATTGAATGCCACCATCCAAAAAAAAATTATCAACCATCTTCCTTCAACAATGATTTATTATTGCCATAATTTGCCTTGGTACAATGAGCTGCAGAGTGTATTTCTGCACCCGACTGACAGGTATTTGATGGCTCCAGGTTCCTATTTTATTTAGTCTTGAGCCTAATATGATTTGGTTACCCTCTCCCCCTCCTTCCCATCCCTCTTCTCCCTCCCCACCCAACCTTTTCTCATTTTGTTTTGTTTTCTATGAGTGTGTTTCGCATAACCCTAGGCTGGCTGACAGCACTTGTAAAAACCAGAAGTCGATCTTGCAGTGGCTTTTCACCATTAATCAAGCTGCCTGGAATTGGAAAGTAACACTGACAGGCTTTTATCTTGGAGAGAAGGAGGATGGCAGATGTATTTTATGGTGGATGAGCCTTCACGGCTTCTATTAGACTGGGACTGCAGTGGTACAAGGTGGTGGTTTGGGGGAGGAGGGGAGCGAGGGGGAGGAGAAGCCGGGGAGCAGCCTATAGATAAATAGATCCGTCAGTCAGGCGATGTGGAGGTCTCCAGGCGGCCAGCCATTGTAGGTGACAGAAAAGGCAATCAAAGACAAAACAAATCAAAAGGTACATCTTATCAGCAGCAGGCCAGCTGGACTTCCACCGCACTCGGAGGCCCCGCCGAGGGCAGGAGAAATTAATCGTGCTGTCGAGGCCAGAGAAATTGTCGCCACTGAAGGTCCAAGTTCAGGCGAGCAGAGGTGGCCAACATTAAAGGAGAAGGAGAGCGGGGGGCGGGAGGAGAGGAGCGGGGAAGCGAGAGCCGCTGTCCCACCACCTCTCTCCCTCCCTCTCTCCCCGGCCGCCGCAGGCTCCTGACAAGTGCATTCATCGTGCGATGATAGCTCGGCACCTATGATTGGTACCTTTAATAATATAGCCCTCGCTCAGCTGTCACCCTGAAAGAACAATTTTTCCTCCCGCTTTCCTCGATGCAAAGATACATCTGTAATGAGAAGGGTGACAGAAAGTGGGAGCGCGGGGAGCCAAGGAAAGTTTGGAAGAACATTAATCAAAAAGTGAAGCTGGAGGTGATGCTGGCTGCCTGAGGTGCCTGCGCCTCCGGCGGGGAGCCAGCGGCGGGTTTGAAGCTGTTGTCGTGTTTCCTGGCCTTCAGCACTGCGGGGCCCCTCTGTGAAGGGAGAGGGATCCTTGGCCCACCCTTGGACAGCAGCAACTTTGAAAGCCACTGTCCTCCTGCATGGCAGAGCTGGTCGTGGTGGGAGGGACTGGCAACTAGCCCCACAGGCTGGGAGTCCTTGGTGTAAACCGGAATGACTCCATTGTGTGTGGGTTTATGCTGGGCAGGGATCTCTCTTTGCCTCTGCAGCCTGAAGGAAGAAATGTGTGGTTACAAGTCCTGTGACTTTCCCTGCAGCAGGGCCCTACTCACGTCCCGCTCTGGTCCATCCTTTGTATCCAGCCAGACTCAACCCACAGTGCCATCACCAGCAGCACCGTGCAGAAACTGCCTTATTTCCCCAAAGGAGGAGTTCTGTCTTCCAGGGCTTGATGCCCTTGTCTCTGGGCTGCAGTGTGGCTGCCCCTGCTTTACCCCAAAGCCTCCCTCAAGCCCTGGTGATGGACCTAGCTGCAGTGTCATGCTGCCTGGAGCCACTGCCCACATGTTCTGTGTCCAGGGCGGTCGCAGGAGGTGCCCAGGGATGCCACTGCAGGTGCCCAGCACTGCACACCCATCAGCCCCTCCAAGCAATCATGTGGGGGGAGGCAGCTGGGGAAGTTTGGGGGAGTATATTCCACCCCAGATGTAAAAGAGACATGGGCAGCCCTGCACTGGGGGTTGGAGAGAGCAGCAGGTGCCCACATCTGCAAGAAGCACTGAGGGGGCTCATTTTGCTGTATTTAGGGAACACACCTATTTTAATTTAAGGTATAAGCAGCAACGACCTCAAATGCAGTTCTCTCCTGTGGTTTTTAGCAGCTTTCCAGGCTGCCCAGCTGTGCTCTGCAGTTGTCAGTCCCTCCCTGGGATGAAGCCCCTGGGCTTGAATTCTTTAGCATTAGCATTTGGCAGTCGGTTCTCTCATTCTGTGCTCTCTTGTCCCTACAAATGATTTGCTAATCTGCATCTGTTTTTGTTTTTATCCTAATAAAAGTGGGGATTAGAAGAAGATCTGGATCAAACAGGTTGTCTGTAAAATCGGGGGTGCTGGTCTCTGTTGTCCACAGTCCCAAATCCCACAGGATCAGAAGAAAAGCAGGGAGGGTTAGGCAGCATCTCCGAAAGAAGTAGTTTGTTCTATCTGGTTTCCAAAAATTCAGTAGTGATTACTTCCTGCCTTCTCCATGGAAGCAGATAACTTCTGCAGGCAGTGGTTGGTGGGTGTGTGAACCATATGGCTGGGATAAATGTTAGTAATAAAGGGTGGCGAAAACTGTCTTTGAGGAATGTTTCCCTCATCCAGACGGAAGAGTTGAACCCAGAATGGACAAGCACAGCTCATGCAGGGAAGCAGAGCTCTGCTCTCCATGCAGATCTTACCAAGGACTCACAGGAGGGGAAATGGGTCCTGCACAGTGGGTTTAGTCTGTCCATGCAGGACGTCCAGGGGATCCTTAAAAGGATGAACCCTTCATCTATATTCTGCAGAGATGATTCAGATATGTTTTGCTGATGTTAAAATGAGTAAATAATGTTTTTGCCTGGTAACGTTTTCTGCAGTCCATGGCCTGGAGATGTAAGAGCAGGGACCTCTAACTCAAGTGCCCAAGATGATTTTGAAAACTGAACAGCAGATGTCCCATTCAGGACAGATACAAGGTTACCAGACAGTTTTTAAAAACTTTTCTGCTTTGCTTCATCTTTGTTGCAATGCTCTGGGGCTCAGTTCAGTTACCTGAACACACCTGGGGATGAGGTGTGTGTCTCGGGACCCCACAGCGGCTGCGGGGGTTGGCAGCTCTGACGGGCGGAGCAGCCTCTGCAGGGGCACAGTGGGTTTACATGGGGGCCCTGTGGTTGAGTGTTGGGGGTTTGTGGCAGTTGCTGCTGTCCTTGGGCAATGTCTCCATTTCCCCAAGCGAAATCGGAGCGTTTTGTGTTCTGTGTGATCTGGCAGTGCTGGTCTCGCTGTTCTGTACTGCAGCAGTGGCTTCAGACGGGCTCCCTGGAAGTCACAGATTTGTCTGAAAGCAAAATCTGGTTTGGCCCTGGCAGCAGTGCTTGATTCCTGCAGGTTACCACCATTGCTTTTGAGGGGGAATAATACCCCAGGGCAGAAAACAGCAAGCAGGGCATCAAGGGGATGAATCATTGACCCAGAACACAGCTATTGCAGTCCCAAGTGTGCTGAGCACCCTGCAAGGCAGAGCTTGTTGTGCCCAGGGGAGTTCAGTGCCCTGGGGGGTGGCAATTGCAGGGACAGTGCCCCAGGTCTAGGGGATCAGGCATGTGTTGGGAATGCTGCTTTTGTCCTTGCTGGCACTGGCTTGACAAAGGTCCTGAACAAGCAAATGACTTTTGCTGTGGGGAGCCCAGTGCCATCCCCTCCCCCTGCTTGCACAGCAGCAGCCTCTGCCAGGAGCTCAGCCCAAGGCTGGGTGAGGGCAGACCTGATGGTCTTGGCACCCCTGTGTTCCCAAAGCCCAGGAGCCCATAGCTGGCCTCTCGGACTGTCTCCTGTGCTGCTTGAGCTGGGTCTGGAAGTTGTTTTTATCTCAGCTGCCTTCAACAACCCCCGTGGATTCCACCTTCCCACAGGAGACAGGATCTGCACGGGGCTGTGGGATCAGAGGCCGTGGTGAGCAGGCAGTAAAACCTCAGGTTGTGCCGTTTTCCCACTTTTTATTGCAGACTCAGGAATGTGAGCTTTCTTTGGGAGAAAGAAAGCATCAGCTGCAGATGTGAGCGTGCTCTTTGCTTCCTCGCCGTCCCTGCGCCCCTTCCTATGCCTGGCTTCTGATCTGAAACGTGCTCAAATCTCTCCTCTTTCCCCTCGTTTGCCTGGTTTTACAGCAGAAAACCATCACAAGATCCCCTGGCTGCTGGCAGAGTCGTGGGGCCGCCAGCCAGTGGAGCTGGGCAGTGGCAGAACTGGGAGGCTGGTGCCAGGTTTGGAGATCGGGGCTGGGAGCCCAGCAGTGCCGTGCAGGCTGCACAGGTACAAGGTCAAGTGAGTGCTATGTCCTCTCCTGTTTGGAAATCCTGAATTGGCACCCAAAATAAGACCCCAAGTGAAGGTTGTTTACAATGTTTTGTAATAAAAATAAATTAGTTCTTAATTTTTATTGTTTAAAGGGGAAAAAAGTCTACTCTTTCTCTGGCCTGCTCACTTTATCAAAATGTTGCCACTAAATAGATTTTGTGGCTGTAGCTCCCAGGATATCAGTGCTGTTGCTTTGCTGGTGTCAATGACTCACTTGGACATGCACAATTAAATATGTACATGGATGCACAGGCTCCAAAGCTATTAATGGGCAGAAGAGATACAAATTGTGAACTGAGAGCCCCAAGTGTGTTTATGCTCAGCTCCCAGAGCTGGTGCAGAGTGTGGCACTTGTTCGTTCCTTTTAAAGATATCAAAATGTGAGGCAGGAAAAGCTCCTGTTTGCTTCAGGGAGTTCTGAGGCTGGATGAGAGCAGTGGAGTTTATTTTAAACTCCTGCTGGCAACGACTGTTGATTACCAGGGTATCTTCTGTCAAAAGAAATAAAAAGCATCATCATCTTCACCTCTCTGAAGCCTTTCCCACCCTGAGGAACGCTGATGTATCTCACACCCCAACTGTGTTCGCAGGCACCAGTACAGGGGAAGGGTTTCCCAAATGAGTGTTTCGCTGGCCCTGCAGGGTGTAAATCAGGTCATTGGTGCAACACCAGCACGTCCTCTGGCCATCCTGCAGCCTGAGGCAAGATAGTACCTGTGTCTTGTGCCTGCTGACCCACAGCAAAACTCTTTGACCTGCTGTGCTCATCCTGGTGCTGTTTGTGGGTACCCCACTTGCAAATGGTAAAAGCCAATGCAAGAAGGGAATCAAAGTTTTCACCACTGAGGGCATCTGGACCAATTTTTGAGATGGGAAGTTTTCAGGATGTGTATAGTCTTGAGTTTTCTTGGCAGCGGTGGTCTCCTGGCTGGGTCAGCTTTCACAGTATCTCCCGTTTTTCTCACAAAGGTTAATTGTGTTTTAAATGCTTTCTGCCACATGAAAACTAAAGACACGGCAATTTCTGCCCTCGGTGTGTACGAAGAGGGGGAATCAACTTCCAGGTTCTACCAGACCATGGCATCTGCATAGGAGGCACGTACACTGGATTTATGTGTATCCCCTGTCTCAGAGCAGGATCTGAGTGTGGCACCGCTCCACATTGAAAGGAAATCACAGCTTATAATATTCAACTGGTTACTATAACCCCCACCCACCCCAGGTTTAATATTAGAACTATTTTTCACGTTGAAACTGAAATAGTACAAAATATGGGCTTGCTGTAATTGTTGTTAGATTATGTGTCACCCTGATAAGATGTAACAAATATTTTCCTATACAGCAAGGCCTGTTTCCCTGCAAGTAATGGATGGAGAAACTTCTCACAGTGTGTAGGCAATTGGTCGTAAAAACTTCGCTGAGAAGATTAATGCATTAAGTGCAACCTTTGTGGAAAATAGGAAGAAAAGAATTAAAATAATCATTTGTTCTTTCACGTTTAATATTAATAACCAAACTTACTTGGTGGGAATGTTACTTGCTGCCTGTGCCTTCCTCCTTCAAGGGGCAGCTTTGTGTCAGAAGTATTTCTACTTTTTCTGAAGATCTTTCAGCAGCACCTATTGTCTATGGTGCAGTGATTCTTTCAACAGAACTATTTTTATCAGTAATATGAAAGACTTTTTTTCATGGGCAAAGCTTTGACACCACTAAGTCTGCCGGACGTCACTTAATGGGCTAGATAAACATTGGCTCACCATTTAGCATGGAAGGATTTTTCCTTTGAACCACAGCTCTACGTCTTCCTGAGGCACTTAATGGCCATCAGAGAGGTGGCACCCTGGGGACAGGGCCCTCCAGAGCTGGGGCAGGGGCTTGTTTGCTGAACAGACATGGAAGCGCAGAAGGGAAAAGTGGGGCCCTTCTGGAGCAAACCCTGTAGGAAACTGCAGCCCCTCCTGAGCACACCCTGCACTGACTTCTGCTGCTGCCCATCAGAAGGGTCCTTGCTCCTTTCTGGGGATTCTTTGGGACCAGCCACTGCTCTGCTGCGGACTTGGCAGATGGAAGGATGGTCTTACATGATGATGTAATGATTTATTTTTTTCTTAAATTGCTCAAGGTTTGGGAAAACTGATTTAGATGGATTGCTGCTGCTTTCCCCCCGTGTGTCTTTTGAGATCTTGTTTTCTTCCTAAAGTACACTTGTGTACCTGCAGTCAGTCTCAAGTGACAGGTACCATCAGTCATGAAGTCTGCTGTGGAACCAGGGTCGGATGGAGCTGCTTATTTGCAGTGTGTGGCACACAGTTCACTTCTTCCCAGGGCTTTGCTTGTATCTGAGGTCTGGCAGGCTACCCAGCTTGAGTTTTACAGAAAACCACTTGTTTTACCAGTTGTGAGAACAGATATTTCTCCCCAGTTTTACAGAGCTTGAATTTTTATAAAGAACATTTTGTAAGCAAAGAAACAATTGGCTTGCTAAAGGAGAACCAAGAGTTTCTGCTCCTTCCTGCTGAGGGTAAGTGGGAACAGTGGTCTTCTCAGTATTCCAGGAGGTACCACCCTTCACTGCCCCAGTAGGTCTTTTGCTGCAGAGTGAACAAATTTATCACTAAAAAGCCAATGCCATCAAACACTGATTGGGCCTTTGAACTGCTCTGGCATTCAGAATTATTTAGGGCTTATTCAAACTTCTTTCTAAATTGATCAGTCAGATATTTCAGAAAACTCCAAGAAAAATGGTACTTATATTCTTAAATAACTACATTCATCATTGCCAAGGACTTTCAAACTGGAACAGGAAAAAAAAAAGGTTCAATTTTGATCATGCAGCAGCTTAATTCACTGTGTCTCTTTCTATGCTGCCATAGCACTAAAACAGAATGTGCCATCCAACCACAGTAAAAAGAGATTTTAGAAGCACTGTGAAAATTAGTCTGATGGTGTAATTGCAATCTTTATTCATTTGGAGTCAGTAAGAGAGTGGATTTTTAGGTTTGAAAGCAGGAATGCTCTTTGGCCAAAAATATTCACAGATAAACAAAAAATCATTCATTAAATCTATCTGTCACTATTGTTTAGTTGCAGATGCAGAGAAAGGAGTAGATAGATTATTTAAAGTACAAAAGCTAATTAGGGCTGGCTGACAAGAGTACTGAATTTTGCTTTGAAGAATGGGACAGGTTTTTACATGACTGAGATGGTAGAATGTGATCAAAACATTATTAAATCCAAACTACCCAGCTTCCTTCCAGCTCTGTTTTTTTCTCCCCAGCAGTCTCTGCTGTCCAGTCCAGTTTCTGGAGCTGAAAAATCATTAGCAATTTCCACTAACATCACTTCAGCACAAGGAAGAGACGAGCCTCTAGAGCATAAAGGGGTGAGGACAGATTTTTAGCAGTTGGACTCCTTCCCCAAAGAGATGATGACTGAGCTCCTGCGTTTTAGAAGGCAGAATTCTCTGATTTAACAAGGGAGCTTTGTTACATTTGATATGTAGCAATTAAGCCATGTAAATATATTTTATACAAACATGCATTCTATGGCTTTGTGATAATTTTAGCTTCTTTAACTACCATGAAGTCTCAGAAGAAAACCTCTTACGAAAGGAAAATGAATAACAGAGGTGGATTTTACCTTTGAAACAAAACAAAACAAAAATCCCAAACCCTAACAGGCCTGTGACTGCCTAATGCAGTATTGCTGAGATTCTCCCCACATGAGGAAGCACTGACTTCCTGTGAAGGATTCATGGAAGGCTGAGTATCTGTTTGGTATTTGTGAGACAGTGTCTCACTCAGGAAGACAGATTTAAATTTTTGATGAGCTAAATGTATTAACTGAAAACTCATCCTCTTCACTTTGCAGATGCTAAAAAGGACATTCAAAATCAGGCTCCTGTGATAAGTTACTATTTTTTCCCTTCCCACCCTACCCCAATAAATGCTTATTTGTGTACATAGGGAGTTTTAAATCCCTAAAGGTTCTAAGAAGGAATGTGAGGTTATTCACTTGATAAGGCTTCTACAATCTTCCCCCAATACATCCATTTATGTGGTTACAGAGATTTGTATTTCAGTGTTACAAGGACCTAAATCTTTAATCATTTATCCTCAGAGTGCTATGAAGCAATCAGGTACCCATGCTTTACAAAACAAGGAAGCACACTTTGAACATGAGACTAAGCTGGAGTTCATCCGAAGTCTGTGCAGAGCGAGATTTTTGTTTTAGTTTGAAAGTTTTTCCTGATTCTGAGTGATCAAGAAAGTGGGGATAGTGGAAAAAATAGCTAATCATGATGGAAAGCAATTTTTATTTAATCTGCTTTAGTAAAATGCAAGAACAGTTTAAGTCACTCTGGGGAAAGGCTTTAAATAGGGCCAAGATAACTATTACGTATTTCTGCATTCCCCAAGGAAGTCTTTAGAAAATAAAACCCAAACCCTACAAAGAAGTAAACACTTTTTAAAAGTCCCTATCTATTTTTCCCTTTGCTGCAATCTATTTTTGTGTTGCAGATCCATTTTACTCATACTTGGCTTTGTTAATTCCAATTTATTTTGACTGTTTCTTTGACAGGCCAACACCCAGAGCAAACACACACACACTTCCAATATTCTTGACATTTTTTATTATAAAGCACTTCAGACAAACTTTGATTCAAAACCAAACAGTTCTCATCTGTAAAAGGAAACTATTACTGGATTCATAAAGAAAATAGACTGTTCTTAAGCATCAACTTCAGTTAGAGCTCTTCTGTAACGAAATCTAAAGACAAAACTGAGGGGTCAAGAGCTATTAATTTCATATATACTGATAAAAGGGAGACTAAGATGTTACACACACACACCATGGAGCATCTTATTGTTGATAATGAAACAGGAACACTCGATAGTTAATTCTGGCCTGACAAAGCAGTCCAACATTTAAATATTCTTCAGTCCCAAAAGAGACAAACCATTAACATTTCTCATTCAATAACTAAGCCAGCCCTGGCTAAGGGTTAAAGCTACTTCAAAGCATCTAACATGATAAGCTTTTCATTTCATGTACTTCTCCTGTTGATCAGCCAAGATTTTTGCTGAGGATTTAGCATCATAGAAAAGTTCATTTATTTCTTCAATATGCTCTTTCTCAATGCTGTCTTTCCCATTAATCTTGGCAAGCAGGTTAGCTGGGGTCAGCAACTGCACAGCGTACCTGTGATCAAACAGAGGCAGATGAGTAATTACAATTCAGTGCATCCCAGGGAACTGGAGATATGGAGGGGTGAGACATTTGCTGGGAAACACAGCTCTGCCAGCAGTATGAAAAAGTCAGCAAGCACTCCAGCACACAGATTCTTTAAAGGAGAAAAGAGGAGCGTTACCACTCTTCTTGTAATGATTGTTAACAGACCATGCCATTGTAAAGGAGAGGTTTGTCTCTCTTCCAACAGCGAGTTATCCTACAATGAGCGGATTTAGA
Organism: Edolisoma coerulescens; assembly: GCA_013397115.1. NCBI lineage: Eukaryota > Metazoa > Chordata > Aves > Passeriformes > Campephagidae > Edolisoma > Edolisoma coerulescens. The sequence goes on from VWZW01004088.1 coordinate 276,938, forward strand.
CTCAGTCATGCTTAACAGAAAAGTGTGCCCAACTTACCTTAGGGTTGTCTTGGTACCAATTTCCCCTAAGTGGTTTAGAGCTTCCTCGCTGATATTAATCCCTTCTGTCTGAGCACGAAGTTTTGTGATCTGTTGGGAAGAGTAAGTGAGGTATGAGCCCAAACAATTAACATGCTAAATTACTTAACGTAGCATCTGTAAACTGTTAGCTTAGAGATGAGACATGCTACAAAAGATGGTGTGGAGAGTTACCGTGGTGTAGCTTACCACTAAACCAGAATTTGTAGAATTCTAAGTCTTTGAACAGGCAAATACAATGTTGAAAAAGCTATTTTCACAAAAGGAAGGTAAAGTAACACATCTGGACTGCTAACCCTTCATGGTAACTCTGCATGGCTAGCAAAGCCTACCTACTAATAAGGAGCAGAATATGAGAACTTATACAAGAAAATGGAAAATATATGTGAGAAATCAGTGGCAGCTGGAGTCTTGTGGACACACCAGCTTCTGAATTCTGCAGTGTATCACTGATCCTGTACAGCAGAGCCCTCCCAAAAGCCCTACAGAAAGCTACACCCTTTCCTTAGCAGCTCACAACACACTTTTTATTCAATTGACAAGAAGATAGTAAAATAAATCAAAAAGTTACTTTCTATGATTCACCTATTCCTTTAAGAAGAAAAAAAAAATCACTAAGAAGAATCTAATCTTTCAAGAACAGTCTCAGGCTTGTACCAGTTTGAAGATCTTTACAAAGTTGGAGAGGAAGATATCACCAATAAGCCTGAGCATATAAAGCTGTAACAAAAGTGGCACAAGTCTCTCGGTAGTCTGTATTACCAGCTGAGTGATAAGGGGCAGACTGGATAATGATGTTGTGTTGTAGTGCTGAGATAACTCTGGAACTGCAAGCCTCATATAATACAGGTATTTTTCACTTTGGCAGCTTTGTAAACAAGATATCAAGAAGCACTCGTTTAAATTAAAGCCATAAAAATGCGCTCAGGGAGCCAGGGTAGGGAGCAGAGTAAGAGAGGGGCTTGAAATGGCAGAAAGTTGGTGCTAAGATATGTACACGGAATATTGGTAATGCTGCTGCAAATTGCAATTTCAGGTTGAAGATTTTTACTTGTAGATCACCTAGACATGCCCTTCCCTTCATTCAAACACTGCTACTTTGTTCTTCCTCTGCTACAAACAAGGTATTGAATGCCACATCTTTTAACAATGTTTTTTAAAATAACTTTTTATCTAGCAACCCGGTAGAACATTACTGAAGGATTGGGGCCCAAGCCATTAACCCACCAGCTTACTTACATACGCATTTACTATGGAAAAGGAAATCAAGTGTTTATCAGGTAAAATACATTAGGAACAAAACATCCCAGTTATAACCTCTAATATCCAACAGGAGGCACATATGCAAAGAAGTCTGATTATAACACCACCTGACTAGAATAAGCATAAAAGTGAATTTTTTCCCTATTCTGGTTTCACCAAGGTTACTGTGTGTTTTGTCTCAGAGCAGCACTTCACAACGTGATTTCTACTTTATCAACATGCACAAAAAATTATTTTGAACTGCTTATGAACAAACTTTCAGTAGATAAATGACCAGATTCTGTGCTGATAAAGGAATCAATTGTGAAGGCAAGGAGTCTCACACAGAAACATCAGCAGCAGAAACTTCTCCCTAAGCATGAAAGACAAATGAGAGCAAAAATAGAGAATTAAACTTATGGACGTCTTGTTTTTACCCCCCTTCCCCCAGCTGTACTCAGAAGCCAAAGTTAAATGTAGTAGCTCCTCCTCTTCTCCCATGAGAAGTTGCCATTCAATAGCCTTAATTTAAGGGAAGATGAGATTATCTAACTATGGGAAGATGATTTATGGGGCCCAGTGCTTGGACTCTTATTTTTAGCTTTAGGCAATGCTAGTGTGAACATTTCCTTTCCTTCAGCCCTGGGGAGGGTGGAAATAACAGCACTCACCCAGCTCTTCAGAAAATCAGCAGTTCAGAAAGTGTCTTACCTGCAGGGTAACACAGCACTACCTACACAGAATTCACTTACACTACAGGGAAGTGCACACAGTCTTTAGTACCGCCAGGCTGAGTAAAAGTCACACATGAAAATTTGTTTTGTATAGAGACTAAACCTAATTGTATTGTTAAATCACTGGGCTGCTTCTACTGCAGTCTACACTCTAATGCTTCAAAGTGTCCTTTAGGTACAAAAAAATCATCCTGAGAACAGCTCAGAACAGCATCAGTGAAAAGCTCCTCAAACCAAGTGAAATGAAGCTTTGCCTCTACGTTTATGTTCGATAAATGCCTCGGCTTCACCTTGGCACTTATCCAGCAGCAGGAGACCATTATCTGGTGACAACGCTCTCCTCCATTGACACTATCTCTTAAATAATACAAAGAATTGACATGGTGAACCCTAATGTCTTCTGCATTGTGTCACTTCCTGGCATTGAGAGGCTAATGAGGGGGGATCTTTGACACAATGTATCATAATGGCACCGAGCATTATAATCGATACACAATACACAAGTTGTGATGGCCCCACAGGAAAACTTCCAGGCATTTGGAAGGATATCTCTGCAACACTTGCTGTGCTCACATTTCCAAACGTGACTAGGCGCGTGAAAACTCCCTCGGTTTCAGGAGACAGCCCCAGTAGGTTAAAGCTACAGTACAGGGCATAAAGGCAAAAATGGAGCTCATGAGGTTGTATTCCTCAACCCCTTTCGTGTCTCAGGTGAGGGAAAAGCCCGAGGTCTGGGACTAAAGATCCCATTACGTGACACTTCATCTTACACCAACTGAAAAAGCACTACCTGCTGAAATCTGCAAACTACGGAAAGCACATCTATGCAAGGGATTTCTTCAGCTGACAGTTCATGCCTTCCTGCAAGTGAGGTGCCACTTTCAGCTCCAGATGTGCACAGCTACTCCTGAGTGGCTGGGTGTCAGACAGAGAAGTTGTGTGCAGTTTTAACCAGCTCACTGTATTGGCTCCTAGAGAAGCAAGCTTTAGACAAGCAGGAAGATTTCCGGCACAAGCCCTGGTGACCACAGAGTCAAACAGCTCAACAGTAACACAACAGGCAGAAGCTGTGCACAACTTTAGGGACTTGTTACAAGTTCTTTAAAATGCTGTGCATACCTGCTTCATTTCTTGGGGTGTATAGAGCATGGTTCGGATAATCATTACTCGATCCAGCAGGTCCAGTGGTATTCCATGAGGAGACACGATATCCTCTGTGCCTCTAGAGGAGAAACCAAACAGAAAGAGATCAGACACTATTCTGGGTTCAGTACACTGATTTGGTTAAAATCAGTAGAAAGTGACAATGCTAGTTTACAATTGTTGTGTGTCCAGAGAGACACACACCCGTGGGTCAGAGACGGAAACGTTCTGGTCTAGGGCTCATTCCAGACAGCCCCAGGGAAACAAATACTATTGCTGGAGCTCTTAAACATGCCATTCAAAAATAGTGAGAGGTGCTTTCCTGCCTTGTATCTCACAGTACAGTCTTATCTAATGTTCCAAGGTATCTTCCAGCAAGGAAAAAAAAATTCTTACTAAGTTGTTTAGCAGGATCAGCAGAAATTATATATACTATCATCCATTTGGAGAACATCCTCTGTTGCTGAGCAAGCCACTCTTTCCCCAGTCCCTCCAGTGAATAGTTTAGTGGTTTACACTCCATGCTTGCAATCCAGCAAACTGAGAAGTGTAGGTCTCTGTATGAAGGACAGAGTAGGATCTAGATCCTCAACCATTTTATTTGTTTGACATACAACACCCAACAGCAAAGCCTGCAGACACGTGTACTCTTGGTTTCCCAAGACCACCACAATCTGCTGTGAAGTCGAAAGATATCCAGATTTAATTTATGACAACTACAGAGATTGCAGTAAAAACAGTGAAGTGCTGGTAAAGAACTACATTTCTAAGTTCAGTGCTAGTATTTAGGCACTGCAACTGCTGTCATGGTCCTCCAATATCAGATGACACTATTATATGGAAAACTTCCTTTCTTAAATTGCAGCTTTTTAATAACAAGATCCGCAGTGAATCCATGCTGACAGATCTCTACTTCCTTTACTTTTACAAGACAGCCTTTTTATATCCTTGCAAAGAGAGTGCTGTAATGTCCACCTCAAACATTTTTGGAGGGCTTATCATTTTCACTTCTAAGCAATGCAAACAGAGAAATATTAATACCAGATGAGCCACTACGAGGGAAAGGAAAAGCTGGTTATACAGCTGAATTAAATCAATTCAAAGAGTAGCAATCACTGCTAATGACAGTTTGTTTAGACATAATTAGACCTAGACCACAAACTAGTAGTAGAACTTACAGGAGAGTCTGAAAGAGGAGCGCACTTTTACTGAACATGCAAAGAATGTGTTTTGTGGGTGCAAAATATCAAAGTGAAGGCACAAAGTGAAGTGGAGATGAAAAACAAGTTGAAAACAACACTGAAGAATCACAAAAAGCCAGACCAACATAGCAGGAAAAGGGAGAGGCTGAACTGTGACACACTTTAACAGTAAGAACAAGAAGCTGAAGTCTGATGGAATTAGGATAGCAAACAGCAAAATAATCCTGAAGCAGGATTATCAGAGGTTTGTAGCTCTGGTGCTTTTGATGTCCCTAATGTGCAGGCAACAGATGTACTGAGGTATACAATAAGAACGGTAACTGTTACAGATCACCCAGGAAGTGAAACAATTCAGAAGCTGTTAGAGGAGGACAGATGTGTTAGGGGAAAGGAGGAATTTCAGTCAGCCTGGCATTTCAGTCACCCTTGTCCCATCACGAAGCTCATGAGCAGCTCTTGAGCAGCGATGCAGCTTGCAATTCATGCAGAGGATTACCACAGGTGTCAGTGTCACAGACAAAAGCCTTCAAAGATTGTAACTCTACTGATACAGCTAATTCCAAGGTTTGTGGACAAATGCAAACTGGAAAGTTTAGATATCATACCTGATAATGCAGTTTCCTCGGTTGGAAGCAAAGATGACAATGGGGGAAATAGAAGATTCCAGAGCTCGGTGCAGGTATGTGAAACACTCAATATCCAGCATGTGAACCTCATCCACAAAGAGCACACCTGGCACTAGCTCTGCAATGCCTTGATCGATGTATTTGTTCACCACCTTATTTATCTCTCCTCGAAGTTTGTCTGAGAACAAAAAGAAACTGTTGGTTGTTCTGCTAGGGAACGATAGGTCAGTAGGTAAAGGTGCAAGCAAGGAAAATTCTTCTTGAACTTTTTTATGGTTTGGTATCTTACTGACACAAGGAAAATATCCGTGACACTAAAATTTTGTGGCATTTCATACTGTACTGGGGAGCCATCTGTGCAACAAAGCATTTAAAAATTGAATTTCTCCCACTTACGAAAAATTGATTGTTGTGGGTTTGTGGAGTTTGGCAGAGGGTGGAGAAGTCAGTCAAACATCAGTTTAAAACATGAAACTTACTGAAGTTTCCAAGCATGGCTGGAAAGAACATCACTGAAAGAATGAAATCTTGCTACTCTATTTCAGCAAAGAAGTTTCTGTGAACCTATTGCTCTCAAAGCTATGCCAGATGTTACATCAATAAATCTGGTATTAGAATAAGCAAAGCAACCTCTGAGAAAGACAAAATACTTCAAAAGACAGCCATTGAGTTAGGTATTGAAACAGATTTTGATTTAAATTTAGACAGTCACTTAGTGAAGCATCATTTCTTTCAAAGCAAAAAGGAGAACAGGTCTGTCTGTAGATACTGTTTTCTCCAAACACCTGTAGGTAGGAAGAGCAACAGTGCATGTGGAACATCAGGTCCTTAGACAGCTGTTCCAGAGGTGCCATTTTTCTATTCCACCAAAATTCAGTATGGTTGCTACAACATTTTTTAGACGTTGTGTCTTACTGCTGCTCAGTTTGGCTCTTTGTTGAAAGCCTGAACCTCACACTGTGGGCAAGAATGTTGTGGGAAGGGGGGTGGCACTGCCATTCTGACCTCTCCCCAGGAAGATGTGTGCAGAGCAGTGTATACATTTTCCCACTATATGCATGAACTTCTTGTACTGTCTCCAGCCACTGCAATTCTAGCAACTGTATCACTGCTTTTCAAAATCTGAGTATTTATGAATACGTATTATGAAGGCATTCATTTCAATATAATAACTATTTCAGTCCTTTTCTAACTGGACAACACATAGATTATACTGGTCTCAAAATACTATACAGGTTTCATACCAGTAATTTCAGTTTTCTTAGGCTTCATCAGCTGTCCCATCATAGAAAGGATGTCTTGTCCTCCCTAGGAAAAGAAAGTTGCAGATCAGCTATGAGGTCATGTAGTGAGCACACACCTTGGGAATTTTATAGATCAGGAACCGGTTAAAGAAGTTGTTTCTTACTGTTAACTTGACAGTTTATATCAGCAGTCTTTGATAATCTGTCAAAGTTTACGTCACTTCACCACAACAGTATTCTAAACATAATCACCTAGCTATCTCTTCATCCTTTGTTCAGCCTTGCTCATTTGGAGAGCATAAAAAATCACAATGAGACATCCTCTCTTAAAAAAACTGTCACAAAGGAACTTCTAAGGAATGAAATTGTCAGGGAACACAGAGACTTGGATTGCCTGCATGCACAGTAGGTGTCCAGCCTGTCAACATAGGAAGAATTATTCTAAATTTTATGACTTTTGAATACCATGATTTTTATCAAATAAATTATTTTTTTGTAAATAAGGAGGTTTATTTTGAAATTGAGTTAAGTTAAAGAGTTGTATTGTTATACTGTAGGGATTCCAGCCTTTAAACTTGTTAATGACTTTGTTTTTGACACAGATAGAATTCCCTCAAGAGTGGACTTACGTTAAGACACAGCAAGGAGTAACTCTCCTATTTTCTCGGGGTTTTTTCTGCAATACATGCAGAGCTCTACTGAAACTCACAAAGAAGTTTAACAAGTGGCTATGAAACATTTCTGAAGAAAGCGAGGACATCAACGGAATCTACAGCAGTCAAAAATAATTAGTACCACAGTCCTTGCAGCTTCCATTTCATGGCCACGAAACCATAAACGCAGAGCAGAATTTATTAACCTGCATTCAGAACTTCCAGTAAATGAAATGACGCAGGTCTGGCTGCTGCTACCTCACACCTGTAGGCAGCTTTCCTTCTGGAAAAAAAGCAATAATCTCTTTTCCTGGTCAAAGGGAACAGCCCACATCGCTCTTTTCCTGCAAGTGACGGGGCACAGTGGTGGAGGGAAAGAGAGCAGGGTCTAGATTATGCATTAACTGTGATGGATCCCAAACACCTGTGTGGAAGCTCTTCTACAACTCCAGCACCATTCTCTGTAGTGCCAGGAGTGTTACTCTGACCAGTATTCCATGACCAGGTGCATGAATCCTAAGGAAGCAACTGCCTCTTTAACCTCCATGGCAGGGTCCTGAGGCAGCCAGCTGCAGCATGACCTCCCTGAGGAGAGAAGAGCTAGACTGGCCTTCAAGGTGTAACACCTACTGCTTTTCCTGCAGTGGAATCTTTGAGGGTGAGCGAGTTAGCTTAACTTCCTACATCTCAATTATTCTGGTAACATCACATCTATGTCAAATAATTTTTCTGTAAAGACTTCATCTGTGAAGTCAGATACCTGAGGTCGAGCATTGGCCACATCCAAGTCATGCAGGGTGACATCCTGAATAATTTCCTTTTTCTTGTGCACATCACCTTTTGGCAAGGGAACATACTCTTCAGCTTCAAGGTCAAATTCCGTAGCATAGATATCACACCTGCCTTGCCTCTGAGGAACAGCAAAGAGAGACCCAGGTAGAGAATTAATTTCAGTGCTAAAACCCTGAGTGACATGAACTCGATAACAGGGTTAGTTCACAATTCCAGTTCTGACAATCCAGACATCCCACTCCCTGCTTAGCAACAGGCAATACCCTATCTACTGATCAAAGCTCAAAAACTCTGTTGAAAAACACCTGATATTTTCAGTGGCAAGAATATTCCATTCCTCTCTCTCCTTCTTTTAACCGTATGCAATTCTTGCTAAAGGACAAATCCAGCAGATTACCCAGAGATTGGGAGAACTGTTCAGGACTCCTTTGTAGGTGGGTGATTTATTATATGATAGAAAACATTATGCTCATCCATTAAACAGCAAGTATCACTATACACTACTTTCTAAATCAGATATGAAAAGAATGCTAACTAATGCAGTACTCCCTTCTACATGTATATATCTTGTGGAGAAAATACCAGAGCGATAAAAGAAAGATTAAATACACTGCACATGTCAGCCTGAAAATGACTAAAGTTGCTTGGTTTTTCCCCTCTTCCTTTAGAGATGCCTTGATCTTACAGAAAAGAAAACTCATCCAGACAGCATCAGTGATAGCTTCCATGCCAGATGACCTTAATTGTGAACCGGATCACCACGTTCTTCGGGTGCAAAAGAGACTTTGCTCTCCAGATAAGGAAAGCACTGGGCTCTTTTTAAAATTTCCATGTAACCATTCCATGTCAGTTAAGGTTAATAAATCAGAGAGCCTTCTGACAAAGGCAGAGAAAGGTCTGCAAGAAACATACACCTGCATAAAAGTACAGAACTTTTATTTTACCTTGACAGCTCCACTGTTTGCCTCAATATAAATTACGTCACCGGTTTCCACTCGCTCCTTCTGCAAGCTTTCAAAAATGCTCGGGTCCAGCTGGAGACAAGCAAACAGCACAGTTGGTCAAAACAGTTCCATATTGTTATGGTAATCAACGTAAAGAAATGCAGTTTGAAGCTCACTCCCACCAGACAAAATTAAACTGCAACTCACCCCGACAATACCTCTAGGATTTTATAAAGCTGTAACATTTGCAGTAGGGATAGAGAATAAATCCGAAAGATGCACAGAACTCGCTGTCTTACCAAAATAATCTGCTATCCAAAAGGAAGTGACAGTGCCAGAAATATAATGGTACCAGCTACAAAACATACCTCTGAGTAATATGACAATGTATTTACCCCTAGGAAACAGTAGCTCTCTAGCTTTCTAGGAAAACTTTTATAAAATATCTGGCTATAGCATTGAATTATGTTCCTTGATTTCTTGAGTCCTTATCCTCTGTGGAGCTCTGTGAGGGAGAGTGGGTGTGGAATATATTAGATGCCTTTGTTTCTCTTGGTACATGTTTATTCACTTTTGCTCTTCATTTCCTTGTCTTCAGAGTGAACAAATGAAAGATGATACTTAACAACAGAGACAGCTTTTAGTTCCTAGTCTGACAGGGAAATTGAATGGAGACAAGAAAACAAAAGGAAAGTGGACCTGAGCTGGCAACACACCAGCTCAATTTCCAGTTCTCTATCAAATATTCACTAGAGCATGACACCCCATGCAGAAAGAAAGGATGTGACAGAAAGAACAATTTATATTTAAACAGGCAATATTTCCCCAGCCATCCTCAAAAATTTGGTTCCTGACAATCAAGAAAACAAAACCAAACAAGGTCTTTCTCGTACGTTTATTACCACGAACATGAATTTATAGCCAGGGTCAGAGTGTATCACAGACTGAGACAGAACAAGGTTCAGATTGCCAACTCAGCCCATTTTTTGTGGTACTAGTGATCTACAAAACTGCATCAGGATCTCTTCCTACTAAAACTCACCTTTAACTCATTGAAAACATACAGTTGTGTGTACTGCCAAACAGAGAAATAACAGCAGCTGCTAATCTAGTGATGATGGGTTTATCTCCTATTTCAATTAGTAGGAGACAAGACCAATATCCAAATATTCTACATAAAGCAGATAAACATGAACAGTCAGGATAAAGTTGTCTAGCCAAAGAAAGCAGCCTCCTGGCAGCCTCACTTGACAGAGACGGGGATCAAGAGCTTGAAATGGAAATAAGAAGTGCTAAAAACAGAAGCTGCAAACTCGAAATACTTAAGGAAATCTCTGAGACTCTACCACACATACCTTCAACTGCTTGGTTCCCTTTGCAGTTTTGAGTCCTATAATTACGTGGCTGATGGTTTTGCCATATCCCCCCATTGGATTCTCAGTCTCACAGGGAGTTAGTTCTGTGACTTCTCCTTCATAAACCTCCTTGGTCTCTTTAATCCTCAGCCCTGCAAGAAATTGTTTAGAATAGTTTCAGTATACACTTAGGAGTCTGCTGCTTGACTGTCAACAAAATGTAACATATTGTTAGGCTGCATTACATTTCATGGTAATATTTTACTTTCAAAGGCAGGAAGATGAATTATTGTTCTCTTCTTCAATTTTAAGTGAGAATATTCATCCTGTGCACCAGAATGAAAGTTCAGCCCAAGTTCTGACCTGCTAAGAAGTTTATTAAACTTTCAGCAATTACTTTCTTCTATTCATTATTACTAGTTCTTGAAGCAAATGTTAGGATCCTCTGTCTCTTTTCCCTCCCACAAAGAGGGAATTTGCTTGATTTTTTCCCCTATGCTAAAGCCAGAAACACAGATCATCTTCTGAAACTAGTGACATTAATATAACAGTGAGTTTTACACAATTTTTGGACCATCAGAAAAGCCCTGCAAAGTTAACAAAAGACATTAAAAAAAAGTAACTTAATAAAAACTTTACATTTTAGCAACTGAGTCAAAAATATTACATAAACTGATTAACAGGTATTGTGCTAGAACATAATAAAATTACTAAAAGGTTAATGTATAATTTCAAATATTTTTCAAGTTAATAGCAAAAGTTGAGCTAGATAAAATTTAGCAGAAGCTGCTACAATGCAAATATAAAACTATTTCAAAATATCTGAAAATTACATCCTTGCTTTTTTATTTTTCAGACAGCCAAGCAATTATTAGAGTATCTGGGTACCTTCTGTTCTAGTCACAATTACTGTTTAAATAACTAGGTCATTTAAAATTGATAAATAATATAGAGCTGACGAGCTTTACAGGTAAAATCAAAAGCAAACCCACTATCATCACCACCACCACTACAATTATGTACGTTCTAACTACACAAAAGTTCAAAGAATCCACATCTGAAGAAACTCTATAAAGTATTTTATGAGACACACATGCCATACCAAAAATAATGAATGGGCTGTAACAAGATATAAGGAAGTCATCCTGCCCAGTCTGAGGGTATTGTGACTTTATAAAACTTTCCTTGTTCCGTAACTTTTCATTTTGCTTTGAAATAGATCAGACACTTCACTAGTAATTTTGAGCTGCTGATAGGGGCTATAAAGACCTGACAAATACGAGTCTGTCTCCCTCTACTGGGCCCAGATTCAGACCAGGATCTGAAATGCAAGAAACAGCTTAACTGTGGATAACATGACAAATTCTTGGTAAGAAATGATTGCTTTCTCTTACTTAAGATTACATAAAAAGTTGTGTATGAAGTTAATTTCAGTAATTTAAAAAATGTTTTTCAGGTATGCCAAAACACTAGACAGAAATTAATGAACCTCTGAGTTATAAAACTGACCTAGACAAGGCTGCATCACACTGGCTCACATGCAAGGAGTGTGAAGCAATATGGGAATCTGCACACTGAAACTGCTATTGCCACAAACTGGACCAGGTTTGCTTGTTCTTTTTGTTTTGCTTTTAAACTAGCAGCACAAGCTCTATTCTGCTCTGAAAACCTGGCAGCCTGTTTGTGTTTAGAGTACAATTTGTATGCTGCTGAAGCATGCAATGAATCTTCCAGTTCCATTTCATCTGAAAAGAATCCAGTTCACGTGCTCATTCTGTTCCACAACACAAGTCAAAGCCAAGTCAGCAAGTGCAAACCCAGGGATTTGCTTCAGAAGCCTGCCTCTAATCCAGACTAGTGTGCTTTTAAGAGATGTGTCTGTAGAAAATATTTACAGATGAACATGATCTGAACAAAAGTAATTGATGCTTTGAACTTGCTGCTGATTATCCTTTGATTTCAAATTAATCTGCATGTGTCAACTATGAACTTCATTCTCAAAAGAGTTCTTAGAGAGATCTACTTCCAAACCAGACACAAATCCAAGGCAGCAATTGTGGGCTAATTCATGTTTTGGTTCAACAGCACTCCATGGAGCTAAACAGCTCGACTCACTGGCAGGTACAATTTGGCAACACAAGGAACAGTTACACTGTTGAAGTGGCTACTGCAGCAGTTATTTTTTATTTCAACTGAGTTCTAACACTAGCTGCAATCACCATCCTCACGAGCTGCTAATGAGCTCTATACTGGATTAATCTCTCCCAGGTTAAATTTCTTTTAACCCATACAACAATTCAATCTCTTCATTTCCCACTCTGTCCTTTTATATTTCTTACGTATTATAAGCTCTCTACTGCATCCCAAATACTACTTGGCCACGAGACTATGTCAAGTCCGTTATTAAAAGACTCTCAACAACAAAAATTCTGTAAACTCAGCATAACTCCTACTTTCTCATGAAGTGATGGGTCCAGACTCTGTAGTTTCCAAGAAAAAAACCCCAACCATTAAGTAAAAAAAAATTGATATTAACATCTCTGGTAATTTTTAAAAATTCAGGCGGCTGAACCCCTTGAAAGTAAAATGCATGATACGAGCAATGATGATGTACACAGAGCCTGCTACCAAGGAGACACACAAACAAACAAAACGCAGTAAAATCTAAATGAGTACTTTAAGTACTGATGGACGTGTGAGCTGAAGCTTCCCTTGCCCCCAGACCCAACTACACTGCACAGAATCTTTTTGTAAAAAATGCACTCTTGTTAAATATTTCTTTATCAAGCAGGGAAGCTAAAACCTGCCTGAGATTAAAACCCAACTGGAAAGTGCTTCATTACAAGAAATGGTGGTTACTAGTCTTTTAAAATATTTCAGAGAATTTTTCTTTACACTCATAAAAATATTCAATAAAGGCTGTGTTATGAAAATGTGACGTGGAATTCCACAGAAAGGAATAAAAGAAGTTCCATCTTTCATTAACATTAATATTTTTTTAGAAGTGGCTCTCTATTGACATTCAGGGAATGCAGGGAACTAACAATGTAGCTGGCTGTTAAACCTCAGAGAGTTAAAATACTGCTATCTCTAGAAATGACAACATGGATGGCCTAAGTTTCATCCATTGGTTCAGGTTTCCAAATCTCTGACAGGGAACTTCATCACATCAAGGAAATTTTGCAGACTACCGAGTCTCGGTCTTCCCTCCCCCAGGCCCTGCCAGTTTCATGGTAACCAGAAGACCAGAGACTACTGAAAGTTGCTTTCTTACAAAAGTCAATGGAATACTTTTGTTTCACTGAAGAACTGACAGACTTTTTCACCCTGCTGCTGCCAGATGAAGTCCAAGAGGAAACGTGGTACTGAAACAGGAAAATTAACTGTTAATATGTTAAGGACTAAAATCAACTGGGCTCTCTTTAGGCAATCCTCATAGAAACAAGGGCCACTTCTATCTGCATTTATCAGCTGTCAGCAGCAATCACATAAGAGATTTTAGACAGTCACTGAGGCTGTACTGCAAATTAAGCCAATTTACATCAAACTTGTAAATGCACCACGGAATCAAGGAAGATATTAAGTTAAAGTGCTTGTTTAGTTGGCATGGAACTTTCTTTGTGCTCGCTGGAACAGTAAGTCAGGCTAATGCTGCTGTTTGGGAGCTCCTGATTAAGACTGTTTAGTAGCGTGAAATCACTAAAATAAAAAATCCAGGAGGAGCATTTTTCTCTCTACAAGTATTTCTGCTAATGTAAGAAACTAAAAATTATTTTTTCTTTCAGCTTTATTCAGTCACAGGCAAAATGGAAAGGTGAACATGGAGGATGAGAGAATAATTTGGTGAAGTATAAACCATAATACAATAATCAAGTCACAGTTTGTAAACAGAAAACCTGACCCCACTAAGTGTGAAAGAGATTCACTAAATTAGGATCAGCACTGAAGAAAATAAGCATACAAAAATCTGAGAACCTCATGACCACTGGAAAGTTCTTCATTTTAAGATGACTGGGAAAGAGCAAAATAAGTATCATGCAAATACTTAATTCTTTCTCTGAAACTTACCAATTGCACGTCGGAAGTTTTCCATTAGAACTTCTGTTTTCTTGATCTCAGTGGAATAGACCTCACTTCCAACCATAGGACAAAAGGGAACTTTGCTTCCCAGTTCCTGAGCAATAGCTAAAGCCAAAGCAGTCTTTAAAATGAAAAAAAACACCAAATACAAAACCCAGATATTAATTTTGAAGAAAATTAAGGAAGGATTCTTTTTGCACAAAGTTAACTTTCCTGATTATATCACCTTCTATATACCAATTATCAATTCAATGGTAAGACTATTCTGTCTGACATATATTTCTCATACATAACAACCCTCCTCCAACACAGGTGACTTTGGCCGAAGACTTTTAAAAAACCTTAGACACAATACTGGGCATTTGAATTTGACATCTGATACAGATGCAAAAGCCTTAAATAGCAGGGGGGGGAAAAGTAAACCAAACAAAAACTATTCTGGCTTTTAATATAAAAGTAACTTCCAAAACTTTTTCAGAGCCCCTGTTACCTATGTGTTTAGTCACCTACAGGAGGCGGTTTCACATTAAAGATGCCGAACAACCACTGGGTACTGCCAGCGTCGATGATACGGCAAAAGTAAAACTATAAAGTAGGAAACTGTATCAATACACTGATTGAAAAAAAATTCTGGTAGATGAAAACATTCTAACCACTACCCTAAAACGGTTTGGACAACAAACTAAAATAGATCTGGAAATACTTTATTTCATAACAAAATAGAAAAAGAATACCTTGCCAGTTCCAGGAGGTCCTGCCAACAGCACAGCTCTGCCAGCCATTTTCTTGCTTTTGATCAGCTCCACTATAACCCCACATGCCTGTAAGTTAAGTAAGCATTTACACTGTTAACACAAGAATTGCTATAGTATCTTTTGTTCCAACACTACTTAAAAGAGTTTAAAAATAATACGTCTTACAGAAAGTAAAGATTTCAATTTCATGCACGCAAAAAAGAAAGACAAGATCAGAAAAACGTAATTTCTACAATCATTTTATCTGACACAGACATTAAAAATCACAGACAAGATAACTCCATCTGGGAGCTCTGACTCCTTTCCCCTCCCGCAGTCCCACACACAGAGAGAGGTTTGAAAGTAAAGTAGGAAATTAATCTTCGCTGCCTGAGCCGCAGATCCTCTACAGATCCTCTTTCACGGCCAGGTTGGATGGGGCTCTGAGCAACCTGGTCCAGCGGAAGGTGTCCGTGCCCACGGCAGGGGGCTTGGAACGAGATGATGTTTAAGATCCCTTCCAACCCAAACCATTCTGTGATTCTACGATGGTTTTATCCCGACACTGCATTGAAACGGATGCTCCAATCCCTACTTCCATCAAATCTGTCCACTTCTGGTCGGTTCCGTTGCCTGGAACACCCCGATTTCTACGCCCGACACCCGGGAGGCCGTCACCGTCCTTGCGCGAAGCGGGAGCGGAGCAAGCATAGCCCGGCTCGCCCCCACCGCATCTCACACCGCAGCAGCGACACGGGGNCCCGTGACGGCGCTCTCGGCGCTCATTGGGCGCGGGGCCTGCCCGTCATCCGTAGGGGCACAGGTTTTTAGGGTCCGCCCGCCCGTTTCCGCGTGCGGCGCGCGCGGAGGGTCCGGGCGGGTGCGGGCGCTGCGGAGGAGTCGGGCCGGGAAGGGGGGGAGGTGGCCGAGTCACTGTCCTTGGAGGTGCTCAGGGAAACGCTGGACGTGGCACTCGGTGCCAGGGTCTGAGCCAGAAGTGGTCTGTCATGGGCTGCACTCTGTGCTCTCGGAGGTCTTTTCCAACCGAAGTGGTTCTGCGATTCTCTGATTCGGCAGGGGCGGTTTGGGGAGAGGCGAGCGGAGCCCTCCTGCAGGGGGAACCAGCTCGTTCCTGCCCNGTTTTATCCCGACACTGCATTGAAACGGATGCTCCAATCCCTACTTCCATCAAATCTGTCCACTTCTGGTCGGTTCCGTTGCCTGGAACACCCCGATTTCTACGCCCGACACCCGGGAGGCCGTCACCGTCCTTGCGCGAAGCGGGAGCGGAGCAAGCACAGCCCGGATCGCCCCCACCGCATCTCACACCGCAGCAGCGACACGGGGGAGCCCAAGCTCGACTCTCACTCGCCGTCGGGACTTGTCAGACGCCCCGGCCCGGCCCCGCGCTCACCTCCCGCGCATTCTCCTGCCCCACGAGCCCGGCCCCCGCCGGCTTGGCGGCGCCGCTCTCGTCCAGCCCCAGCCCCTTGACATGGCTGTGGGCGGCGATGCGCTGGGTCTTCGAGGTGCTCTTCACCTCCTCGATCTTCATGGCGGGGCAGGGCAGGGGCAGCTCCGGCCCGGCCGCCCCGCGCTCCTCGCACGCGGCCCGCGCGTTACCGGGGCTCCCGGCGCGCGCCCGACGCGCCCCGCCCCCGCCCCGCCATTGGCCCCCGTGACGGCGCTCTCGGCGCTCATTGGGCGCGGGGCCTGCCCGTCATCCGTAGGGGCACAGGTTTTTAGGGTCCGCCCGCCCGTTTCCGCGTGCGGCGCGCGCGGAGGGTCCGGGCGGGTGCGGGCGCTGCGGAGGAGTCGGGCCGGGAAGGGGGGGAGGTGGCCGAGTCACTGTCCTTGGAGGTGCTCAGGGAAACGCTGGACGTGGCACTCGGTGCCAGGGTCTGAGCCAGAAGTGGTCTGTCATGGGCTGCACTCTGTGCTCTCGGAGGTCTTTTCCAACCGAAGTGGTTCTGCGATTCTCTGATTCGGCAGGGGCGGTTTGGGGAGAGGCGAGCGGAGCCCTCCTGCAGGGGGAACCAGCTCGTTCCTGCCCGCAGGTTTCTTGGCCCCGCAGCACCGTAAGCGCTTTCTGCCCTCCTAGGATCTGATTTGGGGCTGGAGCCAGCGTTTCTCCCCGCTGCCGGGGCTGGGGGAGCCCCGGGTGTCCCCGGCTCGCTGTGGGGCTGCTGCCCCTCTCCCTGTCCCTGGCTTGCCCGCCCACAGCCGCTGACTGCGCCAGGAACCGTGAGCCTTATCAAAACCTCGGCTGGCCTTAGCTCACAAAAATAAGCTGAGGCTTTCCAAGTTTCCTAAAACTTTGTCAAAGATTCACAGAGTTGTTAAGGTTGGAAGGGACCACTGGAGATCATCTAGTCTAACTCCTCTGCCAAGGAAAGTAAGGGTGGTCTCTTACCCGCTCGGTGTTGCTCCTTAGTTTTTAGCATTCAGTGAAATTGCAGCATCATTCTATTCCACATCTCGAAAGCCTTCCTGTAAGCATTTGAGGCTGTGACATGTACTGCACCTACAGCACGCATTCCTTATGAGCTTTGAGCAATTGAAATGGGTAAAACCACTCCAGCTTCTCAGCAGGTCATTTCATGGCCTCACAGAAACATCCATGTTTCCTGAGGTCGGTGATGTTACAGCTCCTAACCGTGGTTTGGTGGTGATTCTGCTGCACCTTCTGTGAAGGGTTTAAAAGCTTAACATGGAGATCCCTCCCAGTGAAATTTTAGATGGGATCTGGGAACCTGCAGTTCCAGTGAGTTCTCCTCATTTGTAGATATTGTGATCTCTCCCACAAAAAGGACAGGGGACTCTTCCCATGGGTGTGTAGAGTTGTCTGTGATTATAAAACCATGGCTGTGTCTGCAATGTTTAAAGCCAGTGGATAAATGTGGTATGAGGCAGGACTGATGTCTGGTGCCATCTTGGCTTTCCTGTGCATTGCCAGGGGAATTGCAAAAGCAATCCTGTGACAGCACAAGCTCAGAGAGCAGTTTTAGGGAGGATGGGAGTTATGGTTCAGTTTACAAAAGCCCAGTGAACCATATACATGCTATTCACTCCCTCTTTGTTCAAGAGCTTCCATTAGTTCTGTTATAAATGTCATTTGGCAAAGAAAAGACTTTGCTATTTGTTGCTTTCTTTTTAATTGTTCTGTCAGTTTATATTTACATACTCTAGTTTAAAAATGTAATTACAATATAATTGCACACATGTGTGGTTCAACACCTTTGTAAGGGTATCCTGCTATACAACTGTTCAGCTAAGAATTTTTGACTAACAAATATGAGCTATTCTTTAAATAATCAGAAAAGTATGCATGCCATTAGACTCCGTACATCCTCTCAGGGTCATATTAGTCACAGAACACAAATGCCTAATAGGTACTGAGCTACAGACTTCTTCCTTTGTAAGAGAGCAAATATACAACTTTGATTTCTCCAGTGCATTAAACTGCCGCAAGTGCTGTGGGTAAGTCTGGTCAGAGTTCAAGTTTCTGCCAGTTCTGGAAGAATAATTAGCAAGTCTGGTAGGAGCTCTGAAGGCAGTGATGTTGCTATCAAGGGGTTCAGGCTAGGTATGACCCTCCTTTTCCAAAGGGTGAAATACATAATAATTTGTTAACTTAGACTGAAACCTATCCATATGGTCCATGTTATCTTGTTTGATGTTGCAGCAAGACCTGTTTTTGAGATTATGGCATTTCAAAGTCTATTTAATAATATTTGCTTATTTATTTTTGGTGAAATTCAATATACAGGAATGTAGGTGGCAGGAACAGAGAATTGCTGTTAATCTTCACTGTTACTTGGAGGAAGGATAGAAATATTCTATGTATATAAAATCAAATATGCTACATAAAGTTCTTTAACTTTAGAAATACTAATTAGGGATTTTTCCTGCTTAAAGTGGATAAGAATGTTAATTGTTTGTCTACAGCAATAAGATGTCTCAAACCCAGAATTTAGAGACTAAAACTTTTGTCTGTTAGTGACCATTGCTGTTCAGTAAATAAAACCTACTGCCACAATGAAGGTACAATTTTAATATTGACCTGCAGAAGATGTGATTAAAATTATTTGGGTTTGTGTTTGTAGTAGAAGAGGATACCTCAATAGAAATAAGAACAAGTAAAAATAGTTTTCTGGATAAATGTGAGGCTGGCTTCTCCCTCTTTTTTGCTCACAAGTATTACTTAACTGTGCCAGGTTTGGCATTGCTCATTGTATTGATTGTTTCACTCATTCCATTTGTTGTTTGAGTGTTGTCCTGAAGTTGCAGTTAAAGAGGGGCAAAAGAGAACATTCAGATGAGGGAAAATAAACAATAATCCTTTAGACCACACAGGATTAATTGTTTATTCCTCAGGAAGAGCAGAGTACAAGTAGAGCTACTGGGAAGTTTAGAACTGAACTTCCATAGTGTAAATCATCTTTTATAGCTGGTGTCTTGTGTTGTGGTGCATCAGTATGAGAAAATATTGAACCTCAAATTTTACATGATTTTAAATTTTTTTTTTATAGTTACCATATTAGAGGGGGAGGATAAAATAATTCAATTGCAAAGCATGAGTCTTCTTTCTCTTCTGTCCAGGCCACCAGATGGAACATAAGTGGGTTGTGCGACCGTTCTGCCCAGCTCATTCTATGGATGCTTTGAGTATAATTTAATATTTCACTAGCCAGCTAACCAGAAAAAATAATACCTGTCACTAACCGTCTGAACTGTTCTTCCCCAGGTTTAATCAACTCATTTTACCAACGTTTCTTTTGCCCCCTGGTTTGAGGTCTCCTATTTGGCACAGACGTCATGCGATACCCGATGTGGGAGCTGGAGACTTGAGAGCTGTTTTCCTAGACTAAATGTTTGAGGTTACAGGACGTGGCCTAGTTTCACATAAGCTTTCAAATTTCAGTGGGACATGCTGAATCCTGAAACTGTCAAATAGTGTATTATTTTTGGAGTGAGAGAGAGTACGTGTGTGTGAGTGTGTGAATGACCTTTACATTTTTACCCTATCCCAGAAGTCTGACTTCCTGCCCTTTCTCCCATGAGTCCATAAACTTTAGCAATTAAAGTGAACATGTTTTAAGGAAGAAATTCCATATAGGAGAGAACAACTGGGAAGGGGAATGGTGTATTTAGGGGAAAACAAGGAAAATAGCTAAATGCTACAAATTTTATGAGGAATATAGAAAAATCTGGAGAAGTTGGGATTCTTTCATTTTGCCAGGTTCCCCTCTCCCTCTTAGTAATACCAAGACCTTTGTGTGGGGGCAGGGAGCGGTGGTGGTAGTGGTCATGTCTTGCTTTGTTCCCTGCAAAAGAAGCTGATTTTTTTCTCCTCTTCAAAGCAATAGGAGTGATGTGACTTACCAAATGCCACATCTTAATTTCCAAATTTGTAATTAATTCAAAAACTTCGTAAACTAACAGAAAGGACCTTTCTAAATGCTGAATGAAAGTGCTTATGTCTGTCTTTATCAGATTTCTTCTTGATATTGGTGATTTAAGTTATTCATTTCAAAGGTACTATGCACATTCTAATATTTCCTCAAGTGATATGTGGCAAAATCAGAGCCACAGGCTCTAAAATCCTGGAGACAGAGGTATGATCTCAGTGGTAACAACAAAGCTGTAGGCACTGGGTTTTTGTCCTTCTCTCTACAGAAGAGCAACTGCTTCCCCATCTAGAAAGTTGCAAATCTTTTCTGTGTCTAAAGGGAGAAAACCAAACCCTCATTTCTACCTGATACTCCTCCTCCTTGCAGGTCACTCAGGAGTAAAAGAAGGGCCACCATTGTTATGTGAGGAGTGGAATTATATCCATTTTCCTGCTGATTTTTATCCTCCTTCCTTAGCTATCCTTAGCAGAAAGAATTATCTTTTTTTCATCCCATAAGTTCTATCCAGTATCCCTCTAAATTCTGGCTGAGCAAAATGCATCTCTTTGTTAAGCTGGCAGACCAAAATGGATCTCACCTGAGCTCTGCTGTGGCCTCTTACACTGCAAACATTGAAGTGGGACCTCCTTGACCTCATTGCCAGTTTTCTCAAGAGTTGTAGAAACTTTTAGACTTTTCTACTTTGTCAAGCCTTGTTGAAAATGGCTGTTATTTTAGAAGATTTGGGAGGATCTCTGGATAATACCTTTTCTGGTTGAGAATCAGACCTTTTCCCACCTCTTCCTTCTGAACTTGTCTAGAAATGGTAAAAGAAAAGAAGTAAAGGGTAATGTGATACAGGGATATCTGTGTGGATTCTAACTGTTTAGGGCCTTATGGGAATTGATGTAAACTTTCCCTTCCCTTTGCAAGTGCATATTGATGTGACAGATTCAGCACAAGGAAGTGCATATGAGCCTTATGATTTAACAGGAAACTATTCAAAGCCTGGGAACTTGGTCTGAAAAGTGACATTATGCTTAATTTGGCTCCCATGACAGAGCTTCCATCAGGCTGAACTATTCTGCTCAAGAAGCTGATTAGCCAGGCTAGCTCAGTATTCCTTGTGAGTTCATGTCTTTCCTTTAGGGAGACAGTTGTCTCTCAAGTAGCACTGAGTGCTAGGAAGAAATGCAATTTTTCCCCCCTTTTCATTGAGTCATTGATTCTGTCCTCTTGACTTCCATGTGTTTGGGAAGGAGGAGTAATTTGCATCCAGCTTTAAACCAAACTCTTGTATATTGAAAATGCTGTTATATAAAGCAGCTTTCTTTGTAAGAAAAAGCCTGGAGTTTGGAGTCAAAGCCTAAAAACCAAATCCATGATGTTGACAGTAGCCTTAGGCAAGTCATTTTACACTTCTGGCTCATTCATTAGTTATTCAGATGTGAATGTTATTACTATGAGCAATATGTATTACTGCACAGAGTGAACAGAAAAGCAACAACACTGCTCTCAAAGAAAAAAAAGTAGAATATAGAACAAGTCTAGTCTACTTTAACACCTGTGGGAAGTACATGACATAGTCTTGGTTTCTTGGTTTGTAAACAGCTGTTAGCATTTGAAGAGGTACTTTGGGCTCCTTAGTCACTACCGAAATGCCGAGCACACGTGTTAAGCTTTATCCTGTAGTGCATTTGGCCCCCTGTGCTCCCTGGGTTATCAGTGAAGCCAAGTGACTTAAATCAGTGAAGTGATCCTGCCCTTAGCCTCTGAAATGCCCTCAGGCCTCTCCAATGTTCATCTACCTGTTGTTGTCTGTTTTGGTGGTGGTACTGGTGGTTTCCAGGAGAGCTGTTCATCACTGTTAATAATCTTGGATTCTTAATCCATTAAGGATCTGATTTTTAAAGCAGCATCTTACCTAACTTGAATATATTATCACAGGAATCTGAACTATGCAAGCCTAGAATTTATTAAGTGTAAGGAGAGTAAATGATCCAGATGTGACCTGCTTTTTCACATGGGTTTGCGATGTCCATGCAACTTTGAAATCAAACCAGGTCATCACAGTTCCAGCAGCACCTGGGTGTGCTTGGGGGCAGAATGGAGGGGGTGATGTGACAGTGAGCGGGCTTAAGCAGCCCTGCGGTGTCTAATGAGCGCGGGCGAGATGAGAGCGAAGGTGCGGATGCTCAGGGCAGTTACAGTGCCCCCTTGCCAGGGCTGCTGGCTCGCAGCCCTCCCTGAGGCCGGGCACACAGCGGGCAGGGGGCCCAGCTGGTGGGCATGCGGCCATCCAAGTAACCTGTGAAACTGCCTCTCCTTGCAGGGGTGCCGGGCGGGGGCAGCGCGGGGCAGAGAGGTGAGCTGGGGCGTTTGCCAGGCCGCTGGTTCTCGTGGCCGGCCGCGGCGAGGCCGAACCGCGCGGCACCGAGCAGCCCGGCGCCGGCCCTGCCCAGCCCGTGCCCCGCCGGCTCACCGTGCGCACGGGCCCNCCCGCGTCCTGAACGTGAACGTGGGAGTGCTGGGCCACATCGACAGCGGGAAGACGGCGCTGGCGCGGGCGCTCAGCACCACAGGCTCCACCGCCGCCTTCGACCGGGCGCCGCAGAGCCGCGCGCGGGGCATCACGCTGGACCTGGGCTTCTCCTGCCTGCGCACCGCGCTGCCGCCGCAGCTGGGCCCGGGGCCCGGCGAGCTGCAGTTCACGCTGGTCGACTGCCCGGGGCACGCCTCCCTCATCCGCACCATCATCGGCGGTAAGGGGGGCGCGGGGGTGGCCGCCCCGGCCCGCCCCGGTGGCTGTCGCTCCTCCCGGGGGGCCCCAGCCCTCGTTGGGGTCCGCGCCCCGCGGGGCTGCGCCCGCCCGTGTCCGTGGTGGGAGCGGGGCCGCTGGGAGCCGGGGTCTCCGGCTGCCCCCAACCGAGGGGACGGGGGGGGTGTCAGGTTTTTCACGGACCTTAAGAGTTTGCTACACTTTCTCGTAGTTGCTCTTCAAATAAAGAACCGGTGCTCATAGAAGAGCACTTTGTACACGTTAGTTGTTGGGATGCTGTTTGGATGGTCAGGTGTGCTCAGGTTTATTATACTTACTGAAAAAAAGTTTTATTTATTCTGTATGGAGGCCCTATTAATGGCATCGAACGGCCCTATAAATTTCTATTTTCTTGCCTGCTAAAGCTTTCAGAGTTTGATGTTGCCTGTAGTTGAGAGCTGTGATACAGTTGCTGGACATGCCCATGTTGTCTTGGAGGACCAGGGAGTTCTAAAATGATAATTTTAGGCTTAGAAATAATTTCGTGGATTTTGGTAACTCGACATTTTAGTCTTTGTAGGTGATACCGGCCGGTTAATCTGGTTTGCATTAGGACTCAAATTAGTTTACCTTGTTCTGTGTCCCCCTTCCATTTCTTCTAAAAAGCGTCAGGAGGTGGTCGATGCTTGACTAAGGATGTGATGGAGTCACAGCTGCACGAGTTTAAAGTGGTCACAGGTTGATGCAACTGCGGGGATCAGCATGCAAGTTCAGTTCCTCTGTGTTTTCTCTGCCGGTGTCTCTTTAGTGACAACTTGGGGTAGTTTTGTAGGACAAAGTTTCTTCTCGGCTAGACTGGGGTTCAGGCTGAGTTACTTTTCACGATGTATGAATTGAACCGCTTTTTGAACAGTTGTGTTATTTGTAAGTTGCATTAGTGGTAACCGACTGCATTGTGCTGTTTTTGCTTCTTGTGGGTAAGATAATAAATATTTACTTATTTGTCGGTTGCACCAGCAGTAAAATGCTCTGTATCATCAATGTGTGCTCCACAGCTGCGAGGGAGGAGTGGCTGTGTGCTTAATTCCATGTTGTGGTCTTGTAGTCATCTCTTGTACTTGACAATCCCTTATCATTCTTCAGTAATTGTAAGCACCTGATTATCTTCTGAAGCACAAAGTTTACTTTGGCAAGTGTTTCTTGGATGTACTGAAGAGTCACTTATAGTCAGACATTCCTTTCTGCCAGAAGCAACTAATCTGAGTGGTGTAAACTTTCTCATGAAGGGGGCATGGGAAAACTTAAAAATCATCTTTAACCAGTTTCATTTTTCAGTAACTTTAACACTTATTTGGGGTGGTTGTTTGATAGACAGACTTCTCGTTGCTTTCTGGTATTTTTATGAAGATCTTCAAAGTATTTAGGCACAGCTGTCCACATCAGCTGAATAAATTATTCAGATTTGCTTATTGATAGGCCGTGGATTGGATGAGATGACATGACAGAGTTTTCTTCCCAGCAGAAATGATTCTTTACAGATGGTAGTTCAGACACATACGCACATCAGACTTGCTTAGTTCCAGTTATACCAGGTTATGGATCTTAGTGAAAACAGTTGATTAGTGTGACTTACTGCAATTCTGTGTGTTAAGAAAGGGTTGTAGAGAAAATGCAGTTTTGTGTTAATAGTTTAAAGAATTGGGAAATTCAGTTTTCTGCTTGATAACATAGATGTATCTTGATAGTGGATGCTTTTTTTGTTTTTTACTACCTGGTTGGAAAGGTGAAACCTTGATGATAAAACCTGATCTGTGCCTGTGGGACTGTTTAGGTGCTTACAGGTCTGGTATGGTTTGGTGAAACTCAAACTGAAGTGTAGCATGTCTTGTGTAACAGGATGCATTCTTTGGTGTTCATGTGTATTTCAATAATGCCAACTTCTTCACCGCTTCAGGAATGGAAAGCGAGTCCTCCCAGATAATGATATTTGAAAAATTTAGGTTATTTTCATCCACTTCCTTGTCGTGAAGCATTAAGGGTTCACTGTTCCAACCATTTTCTCTGCAACCAGGAATGCCACTACTCTTTTCTTTTTGATGGAATCTGTGATTTCCCTGTTACTACATGTTTTCTCTATATATGGTTTTTAAATAAGACATAAGTGCAAAAGTACTTTATCTTCCTGTCTTTATTCTGCACCTCATATTTCCCTTACCTCTTTAAAATATCACTGTTCTGAATTCACATCCTGGGGTAGCTATAGGTGGAAGTTAATCTGCAGAAAAACTAGAGGTAGGATGACTGTGGGCAAGGGAGCTGGTTGTGAGGATTTGGAAGGTGGAATGGCAACAGAGATGAGAGGGCTTCTTCAGAGCTCTCTGTTAGTCAGGTGCATGCAGGGTTTGCAGGAGAAGCTACAGCTGTGAAAATGTTATTGCATCTTCTTACGGTTTGAAGCTCTCTTTTTTCACTGAAGATTGTCTTCCCCTTGAGTGATCCCATCTCACGGAAACGCTGTCGGCTGTGGCTGGGTAGCACCAGCATTGTTCACTCAGGTCTCCCATGAGGTCAGGAGCTCAAGGGTTTCCTTCTGAGGAGTCACTTTCTGGCTCTTCTCTTCCAGAGTGCCGTTTTCACCAGTGGTGTCCCAGCGTATCTGTCTCTTGTAACTGCCATCTTTTCTGTGCTCACAGACTGTTATAAGGGTTAATTCCTTTGCTGTACATAGCTGATAAATCTGCTCACAGATCAAATGTTACTATTTACCACTCTTTAACATATTTCTGTATGTAGCTAATTCCTGAAGTGGATTTTTTCATGTCAGAATCAAGTATTGCATTTTTGTCGTGCTGTGCCAGTTAGTGCTTGACCTTGTGAATACTTCTCACAGTCACTCACAAGATACTTGTTCAGACACAATACCTTAGGATTAAATGAATGCAGAATATTTGAGCAGTAACCAAATGGAATGAAAAATGGAAGTTGTATTTCATTCTGTGTGGCTACATTTTTCTTGTGAAGCTTGTCCTTGAAAACAAAACATATCAAATGTTAAATCAAAAGTGTTTTGTTTTGGGTTGTTTTTTTTTTTTTCTTTACCTGCATGCTGGGAATTGGAAATGTTGCAGACAGTTTCACCCAAGATGTTTTGTTTAAGTTTTGGCTGGAAGGTGATAGTCAAGGTTGGAATGGAATAAATAATAGTCACTTGTACTGCATCCTGCCGTTCACTTGCATTCAAACCATACTGGTTTATATTCTTTTAAGGCTCTTCTGTGTCTGTGGCAGGAAGGCATTAATATAGTGGATAGCTGTATGGCTTGGACTGTGCTATGTATTTCTTTTTGTCTTACTCTTTCAAACAATAAGAACAGAACTCTTTATTTTAAAATAAACTTTCAGACTTTCCCTGTGCTTTAGCAGGATCTTGTCTCAAGCAATGTGACGAAAACAGTATTTACAGCTGTTTGTGTCTGACTTGCTGAGGAGAGCAAACAAACCTGAGTAACTGAACCTTAAGGGCCAATTCTGAGCTTGTCCCGAGCAGTGAGAAGCATCCACATCAGCCTTACGCTTGGTTTGTGCACTGAAGGAATGAGTGCAAGTTGCAGGACTGATATTTTTGTCATTACCGCATTCTTCTGTTGCTGTAGAGATTTAGGGTGGTATTTTTGGTAAAATTTCACACTGAGATGGGGTAGTTTCTGTCACAGCACTAAGGGGTTTTTTAAGCTTGTGTTCTTTTGTTAATGTTCAGCTCCTGATCTTCCACAAAGCTGATGTTAATGTTGTTGAAATAAAATAAGAGTTGCTTTTACGTTTGTTTGTCACAGACCTGTGCACCCAGTAGGGTCTGGAATAGTTTCTCAAATGAGTTCAGCAGGAAGGGATGCCTGCAGAGAGGTTAGGCAAGTTAATCTGCCAGAAGAAATTCAATCCCCATATTTCATTTTAAGACCACTTTGCGTAGCAAAGTAGTTTAAGCAGTAGCAGATTTTTTCCTTGCTGATGGTTAATTTCATGCCCTACAAAGGGTCAGCACACTAATACAGGAGAACATGATTACCTCATCCCAGCTTCCCCCACACAGGCAGCCAAGGGATACCAAGTGTTTGCTTTAGGTGAGCTGTTGTCAGATGCCCTTTATCTGTTTGATTTCAAGATGGGTCCTCAAAAGAACTTCTAAATCAGAAAATTGTCTCTTTTTTTTTTTTCCTGTGAAGTTCAAAGGACAGAGTATCCTTATAGGGTTTTAATTGGAAAGCTACTGCTTGACCCTGGTTGTCTAAACCTGGGCTGGGGGGAACTCTGAAAAACTTTTAGTTTTGTAATCCTTATGCCTGTCTGAACCTTTGACCTTTTTACTTTATAACCGGAGCTTCATTGTCACCATTTGTCCCTGCAGTTCCTTTCAAAGAAAACTGCCTTGCAAGTGTCTGTTTCCACTTTGCTGCTGTGTTCGGCTAAGGAAGGGTATTAATTCATACCTGATACATTGGAGGGGCCAAGACTTTTGAACTTGCACTAGAGCTTGGGGAGGGGGAAATAAGCGTAGCAAAAGCATGTCTTGCTGATGCAAATGAGTACAATGAAAACAGGCTTGGGAGATCAAGGGAAATGTGGTTTTGCTACCAGCATTCAAATTCAGTCAGATGCAGATTATTTGTAAGATTAACATATCACAAAAAACCCCCACCTTTTATCACAGATTAGTTGTTTTGCCGAGTTTGTTGTAAGCTTTTAAGAGGATTTGTAAACTCGGGGTTACCTTTGCATTACTGCAATGAAAACACACTTGTGTCGATGTGAGCTTTTGTTTGTTGAGACCTTTGTGAAGATGTGACAGTTCTTGTTTTTTTCTGTTCTAGGTGAGTGAGCAAGTAGAGTTTTATGGCTGTAGATGTATATGTGGATGACTTGCTATTGAGTGCAGATGTTGAATGAAGGGAAACCTCTGGAGGAAAGAGTGCCTTGTGTTTAGTGGATATCATTCTGGTCAGAGAGAAATCACTGGAGAGTCTGCAGATCTTTGGCTGCCAGCTTGAAGTGAGAGTAACATAATAATGAGCCCTGTTCTGGTGGGGAAAAAAAATTAACATACAACTCTTGTGTAGTGTAATTCCGACCCACAAACCTTGATGTAGTCGTTGATGTTATGGAAGTACTCACAGGTCAAGAGACTTCAGCTGGCACTAGTGGGAGTGTTTTCTAAAACCTATTAGACTCCTTGGGTTCATGGTGCTTGTGAATTGCTGACACTGCTTTGTTTCAAAATTTCAAATAAACTTTATTTCCGTAAATGAAATTGAAACAGTGTCTTTTTTTTAATCACTATAATTTGGCTGGTGCCAGATACTTGCTTGACAACACAAAGGAGTATTTTTATTGACATTTTAAAATGAGAGCCCCCCCCCCCCCNCATGAAGAAAGGAAACCATAAAATAAAAATAGTATAAAAATTTTGTTGCGTGGTCTCCACAACCCCCGAAGTGGAACTTTGTCTTCTGGATGTTGCAGTGCACAAGAGGGCAGTGTTTGCTTACAATGTAGGATCTTAGGGATAAGTACGTGGGGTAACAGGTCAGCGTGGGGGGAGTGACCTCACTGTGAATCGAAACAGAATTAAGTAGAAGATTTGGAACACAACTCCGGGTTAATTTTCTCATTCTTAAAGAAAACATCCTCTGAGTTTTAAGGAAGGTTAGTCTTATTTCATCTATAATTTATCTAGAAGTGCTTTTTATACCTTAAGCAATAAAAACGTATGGGGTGTTGTCTTACACGTGACATGAGACACAGATAACAGGTGAGAAAAAACAGGTGGTTTGATGTGGGAACCATGGAATTTAGTGTGCACAATTCCTTTATTTCCTTCCCCATTTCCCCATGTCTTAATAACTGGGCAAAAGCAAGCTAGTTCTACTAAATCTGCTTTGAACCACTTCTGTGTGAAATAGGATTTGTTGTGTGAGATTGGGTAGAATGAAACTTGGTACCAGGGTACTTTAAAATAGGGGTCTTGTGGAATTTTTATCTGTCTATATCATAACTTTAATGGCTCTAACTTTCTATGTATTGCATTGCTTCTTGTTTCTGTGGGTTTTGTGAGTGATGTGACAGTGGGACTGCTGCTATTATTTCTGTTCTATGCCCTTTTCTGCAGTTTTGACTTGAAGCTGATTTCCCTGTTAAAGTTACCCATGTTCAACAACTTCCTAAACTTACACAGTAACTCTTAGTTAATATTAGAGACTAAAGCAGGAGGAGTCTTCTGTTCATTTTCTGGGTCAAAAAGTTTAGAAGGAGCAAGAGACCCATTGTCTCCTGATATGAAAAGTTATAGTGAGTAATCACATTCTCTTCTGCTTCTTCTTAGAATCCTATAAAAAATATACTGGTTTCTGTGTTCTGTTTAAAAAATAAAAATAATTGTGCATTTCTTGTTTGGAAGATGTTATTTATAATGGAGTTCTCAATTTTAAGTGTAGATTTTAACCAGGAGTGGTTTTATTGAAACTTGTTTGAATGTTAAATTGTCCCTTGCTAACATATGACAGTTTTTCTACAAAGCTTCTGAGTGGTTGTGTTTGTTTGCTTGTATACAACAAAATTGTGCTATTTGACACAAAACTATGACAGCTTTCCAGGAAAACTTAATAACCAAGCACTGTAATGGTACTGTTCAAGTCTGTTTGTTCATTTTTCCTATTGGTTTAAAAACAGAATTTCTTTGTTCTAGCATACTGTTTGCAAGAATTCATCAAATAACCACTTTTCATTTCACTTTTGCTTCATGGTTGTTCTTGTTTTAAATTATTTTGTAAGCTGCATGGAAGAGTTGGGAAGCTCTGTTAATCAATTTTTAGATGTTCTAAAATAGCAGCTAATGTAGTGAAGTATTATAAATAACTGCATAACATCTAGAACAACTTACTGTAAAATATGAAGCATGTTTATAGTTAAAATTATCCTTGTCAAAATAAATTTAAAGCACATTTTTCAAAGCAGCGTTTTTACTGATGATGGATATGCTTGCTTGCTAATTTAGCAATCCAGTGGTCTCCTAATCGACAAACCAGCCCTATAAGGTTCTACTGTATTTGTTCTGTATCTTGATTTAGAAGTTGTCTTCAATTAGTAGATGCTAGATATAAGCTGAATGATATGTTGCTTATGTATAAACACATTTTTAATAGCTAGTTAGCTTGATGGAGCCATGAACTGAATTTCCTTAATGTATTTGTTTGGTTTTTTTGTACTAGAAATAGTAATAATACATATTCTTGCATGTACTGCTTATGAAAACCCTTAGAAAAACAAAATACAGATGGAAAAATCGAGGTTATAATTGTAAAGCAGATGTGCAACAGATCTCACTAAGTGAGCCAACCAAACCTGCACACTGTCATTGCTAAAGTCCATTAAGTGTAATAAAAAGTTGTTTTTCCTTGTGGCAGTGAGTCGTTTTCTGTCTGGGAACCCTAAGGTTGGCCGGGCAAGCTGAAGAGCGAGGACAGATGTTCTGCAGTGGTGTTTTCCAGCTGGATTCTTGAATGCGTTGTGCTCCGTGGGTCGCAGCTCATAATGGGGTAAAACTTAGTGAGAGCTTCAGCAAAGGGACTTGAACAGCTCGTACAATAGCTGGGACTGCAGAGCCTGCTGTGCGTTCTGTGAGAAAATATTCCTTGTGCTCTCTGTAAAATTCAGATTAAGTAGCTGTTCTGAAGTGCTTCCTTTAAAATATTTGCTTCCAGAAAGTTTTGCAGGCTAAGTAAATACCAATAATTCTTATTTCCCATCTCCTTTTCAATTATTTTACCAAAATGTTCTTGCACAGTTTATCTAATCTCTTCAAGTGAACATGAAATGGTTAGTGTTGGCTTCCAAATTGAATTACAATCTCGGTTTCAAATTTAAGATGATTAATCCTACATTAGATTGTAATTATCAGCATTACCAGCACTAGGGGTAGTTGGGACCAGACAAGCAATAATAAATAAATAAATAAATATATGTTTAATGTAACAGCAGAGGGAATTGGTGAATAGTAGAAGGAGGAAATGGGATAGAGAGTAGCTTAAATAAAAATGAATAAACTGTATTCAGGAGCATCATGGAGGTAAAGGATGATAAGGGGGAATGAAAAATGAAGTTTGAATTTTGAGATTTATAGAAGTTGATCTGGCTAGGAATCCAGGCTCCTTCACCTCAGGCTCTAGAGAAGAGATGATTCATTTGGGCTTATGGTTTTGTTGAGAAACTCCTTTTTTACTTCATTTTATAGAAGGATGATGATGACGACTCTTTTGTCCACTGCAGATCTGTTCTTTTCTGCAGTACTGGAAAAATGAATTTAATACAATTGCCTGTAGCACTTGTCTTTTGTGCTTACATTTTCCTTTGTTTTCTGTCTTATTTGGGATGCAGCGTATGATTGGCATATGAGAGTAGCTGGTATTCTTGGATCTCAGGAGCTCTTTTTAATTGTAAAACTTTGCCTTAATTTTTTTCAGCCAAGTTTTACCTGTCTTGTTTCCATTAAACGCATTGTAGAGCAGGTGAACATACTTTAGATATGATTCTCCTGTGTATGTAAAATTTGTAATGGTCTTTAAGAACCTGTTGGGTAAACAAAAACTATAGAAGTGTTTGAGAGTTGTTGATAGAACTATCCTATCATATTAATAAGGATAGACATGGGAAATGGTTTTTTTGGTCATAGATGCTTAGTCATGCTTAAATCTACTTTGCTTATATTAAAAATTGGCCTTCCAGCAGTATTACTTTGGGGAAGAAAGTTTTCCCAAGTATGCAAAAACTGCATTTCAGAGAGAAAAACAAAATTGTAGCTTTCTTTTTTAGGATCAAGAAGAGGGGGAGGGAAAATGGTTTCGTTGTGTTTGACTGTGCTATTGGATGGAAGACAAAGCTCAGTCTCTCTTGCTGACTAATGTCATCATCAAGGCATTTTTTTCTCCCACAGAGCAATTTTGTCTCCATTGAGACCCCCACAGCCATTGGCAAGACCATGGCCTGAGATTAAATCTCACGCTTGGGTGAAATTCTAATGACTGTAATTGTTTCCTCTTTTTAAGTCTGTGGTCCCTCATCAAAGAGTGGTGCGGAAATTATGCATTTATGTTGTAAAAAGAGAGGTCATGATTACCTGAACCTGTGGTTGACTTGGGGGGATTCTGTGTCGTGTTCTGGCAGTGGTTATCCACGCTGACATTCCAGTGTGTGAAATGATTTAGAGTGTGGCTTAGAGTGTACGTGCAAAGTACCGGTGTGGCACAGCTCGGTCCTCGCTGGCTCTGGGCTGTCGCCGTCGGGTGAGCGCGGCAGCAGCAGCTCTTGTGTGTTGGTCACCTGCTGACAGGAGAGAAGAAATAGTAAATGTGGGCTGAGGGAGGTTTCTGTGAATGATCCCTTGCAAAGGGCTTGAGACCCATCAGCAAGTGATGTTGTTAGCCCTGACAGTGCTTGTTGGAGGTGTTCAGGATCCTGAAGGACGGCACCAGTATGGTGGTGCTGGTCATGGAGGAACCAAACATAAGCGTGGATTTGTAAAGAATTACAGACAACTTTGTAGAGGTAGATTGCCCCATCCTGCAAAATCAGAATGTACGTGTGCAGCAGTGTTGCTGTGTGATGGAAAGATTCAGATAAGTATTTTGTGTTATTTGGCTTTATTGTGCAGTTCAGTATGTACACAATTTTGGGACTGTACTGTCCCCTAACTCTGGAGATTTATGGAAAAAATGATGAACTGTGCATGAAGTAGAAAACAGTTTGAGTTTGTACTCTAATTTAGGAAGTATCCTTTAAAGACATCAAAAGAACAGACCAAGACACATTTCATCAGAGAATAAGGAAAATGGTTCAAATAGTACCTAATTTTAGGTGTCTAGGTTGCATTTAGAGACTAAAGAAAGCCCAAAACATCGTCATTCTTAAAACCATTCAGCACAAGAATCTTTCCCTGATCTCTGAAATAATGAGTATTCAGTTTAGAGTATTAAAAGGTTTATCAACAAAAAGTCACCAACTGTCAGCAGTGCTGCTCACCTAAGGGACTAGCTTTGGGCATTTGACACTGAAAGTGACCCCTGTCTAGCTATATTATAGCTTCAAATAACATGATAATATGCCTAATTTAAAATATTCCTTAAAGCCTGAAAAGCAAGTTTTTACACTGAAATTATATCTGTTTGTTTATGTATATATAAATAAAGCAAATAATAAAACCATTGAAATAATTGTTAATATTTATTCTTGTGTATGGCTAAAAATTCGGAAGTCACAAGTCAGGCATCCCTGACAAATTTTTTTAAGGAAGTAATTTTGTTCTTTGGATTTGCTTGCTGTGTGATAGGTTTTCACGTTGTGGGAGGGACCATCATGAGTATTTTTTTCCCTGAGTGGATTTTTCACCTAACTAACAACTTTCATTATTTCAAGTGCTGTGATAAAGTTGTGGTGGCTGGTGGTGTTTGCCCCTGTGTTTGTAGTTGAGCTCTCCCTTTGCTCTCTCTGGTGTGTATTGCCATATCTAGCAATGGTGGCTTTTTCTGTCTAAAATTGGTGTTGAACTGGAGTCTCTGGTGGGAAGAGATTCACCTGTCTGTGGTGCTGCATAGTGCTATTAGGGGAAATACAAAAAAAAGTGTATTCGGTACAATTGAACTGTACCAAACTTAGTGTAGAGAAAATACTTTTCTGCTTAAGGGAACAAAAGAGTTTTGAACTGAAGCTAAATTCTTTTCAAAAAAATCCCAAAAACCATAACAAGTGACTGAAAATTCAGTCTTTACAGAAAGTTTGTCTCAGATGTGTTTTTATTACTGAACTGTGTTCACTAACAAATTATGTGTAGGCGGATGTTTGGGAGTTCTTTCAGCGTATGTCCCTAAATGTGCTTTTCTTTTTTTGTTTTTTTCTTTTGAAACTTTATTTACAGTATAGAATAGTTGATTATTCTAGTAATAGCCAGCACTGCTTTTGTGGTGTTTAATGTTTTCTTTGTTGTAATTTAAAGCCAAACAAAGCAAAGTGAAGATAAATTTAGCTGTCTGTTTCTTTACTTACCCTGCACCAAGAAACCAGTGAGTCCTAAACTTACTATGTAGAAGAATGCTGTTTTTTTTAAGACTTGCAGTCAAATTGATGCAGGGTATGAAAGTTATTTTGGTCACTGTACTTGTTTCTTTTTCCTTTGCATTGTAAAGATATTTATTTTTGTCCCATTAAGAAAATGGTGGAGTGTAGCTAGGAAGAGAATAGATCACATAAAAAGTGATGTCAGGTTTATGGAATTTTTTGTTATGTTCTTGCATATAATTGAGTCAATCCTAGGTAAAACCAGAAATGAGTAGTGTGAAATTTAAATTAGTTGACAATATCCTTTCAAAGCTTATGTACTGTTTTAATTTTTTTTGCAGTAACTTATGAGCTCCTGTAAGAACAGTTGGAACAAAATAGTTACAAGAACGTTTGAGGTGAAGCTGTCTAATATTTATTTTAGTAGTATATGATGGTTTCACTTTCTGTTGGAGAGGTAACACTTTTGTAGCATCTCAAGTGCACCTGTATTTACTGTTGTTATTGGATGCTGAAAATTTTCAGGATGACACAATGAAATCATCAAAATGCACTCATTTTGGGGATGTTATTCCATTTAGAAGCTTTATGTGAAAGAGTTATACTTTTGCCCAGTTCCCCTTTATGCAGTATTTGTTCAGAAGTAGAATAAATAAGTTCTGTGAATGAAAAATCTGTTTCTGCTAAGAGGATGCTAAAGTGGAGTCCGATGTTCTCTAGCAATAACAAATTAATTTCTGGGTCATACATCATACAGTATAAATGCAGTAAAAGCAGCCAAGGTGAGCTCAGCTGCAAGAGGCCATTTATGAGAACTTGTCATAAGAGTAGAGTTGTGTGGTTAAGTCATGATGGAAATACGGGATACTTGGGCATAGTCTATAGGTGGCAAATGTGATTTTGTAATAGGTCAGCAAAATATCCAGCCAGTTTTTCAAAATGAAATTAATTCTGGAAAATATGTTTTTCTGTTAAGTGGTAATGATCATTGTAAAATACTTTAAATGCATGAGTTGTAATCTCTCTATTTCTGTTAGCTCTGAGCACCTAAAAAAATTCGGCTTTAATCACCAAGGCTGTATTCTTTGTTGGTGATTTCAGCATTTCATTAAGGAGTGATTAGTACTCTTCAGTTATGCATTCATTTATCTTAGTGATGCATTTACAGTTAGAGATGGTGTTGGTTTATTGAATTTGGCTGATGCCAGGCAGTTTCACCAGATTTTTTTTCTTGCCATGTAAGAACACGGAAGAAAGCTGTAGAGAGGGCTTAATAGCCTTAACATCATTTTAAATGATAATCTAATCTGATTTTTATGAAAAAAAAAAAAAGGGAAAAATGAGGCTTGTTTTTGGGTTTTTGTTTATTTGGTTTTTTTTGTTGTTTTCTTTTTCCCACCGCTTTGGACTTCTAGAATTCCTTTCTGAAGTCCATCTGCAAAGGCTTTGTCTGCAGAACATCAATGGTTCATGGTGTGCCTCTTTCAGGTACAGGGGAATAAGCTCTGTAGCAGGCTGGTCTGGAAGCTTGTACTTGGAATAGATCTTTCTCTATGTTCATAAGCTGGCAGTTCCAGAAATGAATTAAAAGATCTTACTCACCTAAAGGGATGTCTGGGAAGAAGGAGAAGAGGAGGAACAGTGTAGTGTGAAATGGGACTGAAGACCAATTTCTTGATGTTTATATGGTGTCCTTCCCTGTATGAATAAGAGGGAGAAGAAAAGGATCTTGATACTTTTAAAAACTGCCCTTGTTTGTTTTGTATCATAACTGGGGTTAAATTCAAGTGGGCACTGTTGGAC
Organism: Edolisoma coerulescens; assembly: GCA_013397115.1. NCBI lineage: Eukaryota > Metazoa > Chordata > Aves > Passeriformes > Campephagidae > Edolisoma > Edolisoma coerulescens. The sequence continues at coordinate 312,819 of VWZW01004088.1, forward strand.
TGAGAGTTACGGTGGTTTGTGGCAGGGGGAGTTGGGTTGCTGATAACCCACGTTGCTTCACTTCTGTTTGTTTCATGTTTTCTGTTTACATGTTTTAAAGTTATCTGATCGGTTTGCTTCCAGGTTTAACAGTATCCGAGCCTGAGTTCCAGTTTATTAAGAGAGCTGCAGTGAAATAGGCTTCTCTGCCTGCCCAGTGCTGCTGCAGAGGGAAGAGATTGTTGCTGCGCTCTTGGGACTGAAAACTTCAAAGCTTTCATTTTGCTGGTAAAGCCCTTCCTAAAACTTGTGTACTTTGAGATGTTGTGATTCAATTTTCCGTGGACCAATAGAATCTAGGTCCTGGAGAGAGGCAAATCTTCTCGTTGTACATTGAATTCTTGTTTTTCTGAGTAACAGAAAACATTAGGTATGTTTAAAACATGGTGAATACAGATGAGAAAACAGTTTTAAAAACTTTTTTTCCTTCTTGTGGTGTCTCAGGTCTCTCCCCAGCCCCGATGTATACCTTGCTTTTAACAGGACGCTAGAAGTAAAACGCATGTAAATGGATGCTATTATTACTTTATTAAGGGAGGAAAAGAATTAAATATCCATTTCTATGATTATTTGATTTTTTTCTTCTGTGTATACCAGCCATTAGACTATTTCATTTTATGTACCTACATACATTTTTTTCCTCTTCATATGCTTTATTTCAATGTTATATTTTTACAAAATGGCAAGATAATTTTTTCCTCAAAAGCAAATTAACTATGACATTTTAAACATAATTAATAAAATAATTTATTGGAAGTACTTTAAGGAAATCTAACAAAATTTAATTTAAGTCTACAGTAAATTGTCAGTAAGAATATACTTAATAAAGTTCCATTGTATTTCTCTTCCGTTATTATTATACAATTCTTCAACAGCAGTTGTCTCCATCGTTTGATGTGAAGGCCAAACTGGTTAGATAACAAATGAAGTATATTTACTTAAGTTCATTTGAAATTAAATTCTCATTCTGAGTTTTCCATCCCTTGTTCTGTAATTCTAGTTCTTACTGTCAGGAAGTTCAATTTAGAATCTGTTGTGCTCTCTGAGTCTACAAGATATGAATGGGAAACAAGACCTAACAAAATGTGAAAAGCAATAATTAAAAATATTAAAAAGGCTTGTACAAGGCAAAAGCATCCAGGAGGGGGTTTTGCAAAAGAGGGAAGTGTGTAATCTTTAAATATTCCTTGTATACTTGATATACTTTTGATCCTGTTTTGTATTCATGCTTAGGAATTTCTTCTCTTAGTCCCAGAGGTTAGATTGGCAAGGGCAGATGACTTTACTGGACTTCTGGGCACTTCTTTTCTAGAGCCGCATCCAAGCTAGAGAGTGATGGCTCAGTGCCTGCACTTGCTGCTCTCTGAATTTTTGCTGGGACTGGTGTTTTCTTAAAATGTGAAGTTAAATGCAAATTTACTGTTACAGCTTTGCAGTAGCAGCATTAGTGCTTTGCACTCCATGTTATTTTCTTGTTTATCCAGGATTCTTGTGTGTTGCTTGTTTCCAGTGAATAACTTGAGCAGTGCCAGCATTCCTGAGAGCTGGTCACATGAGCCTGGCAGAGCAATGTGTATTCTGAGCAGACTTTGTTTTCTGTAGGCTTTCTTCCCACTTCCCTGGGGATGCTGTCAGCCTTTGTTTTAGCTTGAAAATTTAAATTTCAATTTGTGAGAAAAAAGTGGTTTTTAATCATCAAATGAAACAGGAGGGTGAGTGTGGGATGCAGAACTGGGAGACCTGCTGTACTTTGCTTATGATGATCCTCCTTTGTCACAGTTCTGTTCTCGTTGAAGGTTTTGAGCTTAAGTGATTTGTTTAACCCACAGGTGTTACTGCTCACAAACTTAGCTTACACAAACTGCCACTACTGCTTGTAAAATGCTTGTACCTTTGTGTCAACACTTGTGTTTTATTCAGTTGTTCGCTCATCCTAGAGAAAGTGCTGGAAGGACTTGCTCTGAATTACATTGAAATATCTTATGATTAGCGAATAGTGTTCTGGTTTATATAGTGTTTGGGCTGTCTTATGAAATTTCTGTGTAAGATTGTGTTGAACAACTTTGCTTTTGGAAATTCTTCAAAATACACAACTGAAAACCTTTTTCCTTTATTTATGAGGGCTTTTAGAGATAAGGGCCTGGTTTTGTATGTTGATGGTTTCTGTGTGTTCACTTCACAAAGGTCTATGCTTTTCTAAGTATAAAACTTGAAACAATAAAATAATGTGGTTGTGTCAGAGATTAAAATACTTATATTATTTTAGGGAGCAATGGGTCTAAATTTAGTCTGTGAGCTTTCTGAACCTAGGGCCTTCTTTTGTGTTTGTCTGTGAAGTGCCATGCACACTTGCAGCTTTGTAGAAGTAGCAGTTCAGTGCCCATCTGGGTGTTCTGAATCCGTGGAGCCTTGCAGGAATGACCTCAGTAAGGGAGAGGGCAGGATTAAGGTCCAAACCAGTATGAAGTTAGACCAGGTCTGTATTTTGCTCCTTGGCTTCATTCACCTAAATATCTAATTTTAAATAATAAAATATATAATTCAAAGCATTTAAAATATTTATTTTTAAACTAGTACTCTACCAGTGAAATCTGGAATATCTTTATGGCACTCACTCTGCTGTAAAATTTTTTTTAAAGAAGTCATCTGGCTATAAATCATGATAACTTAGATTTTTCACCTTGCCTCCTATTAGTACTATGGAAAACACTTGCTCAGGCATTGCTACTGTCTCTTATCTCTGTGTGGTTATAGATCATTAAATTCCAGCCCCTCTTAACAGAGTATAAATTCTGATCTTGGCAAGTATTGTGCCTAGTTTTATTTAGTAATTAAACTTTGCACAGCTTTCCTCCGTTACAGTGAGCATCACCTTTTATATTTTAGTGGACTTTTATTAATTATATGGAGAATGTAATAATGTGAAACACAAATGCCGTACACCCTGCAATTTCTGGAGAGCTTTGTGGTGTTGGCAATTTAGATAGCACATCCACATGATATAGTTTGTTTTGTCCTGAAGTACTGGGATGTGAGATTTACATGACTGTTGACCCCTTGGGACTTCTCTGAAATGAGGTGTGTATCTTGTGCAATCCTAGTCAGCAAAAATTTAAATAAAAATAAATACACTGTCAGAAGCCCTTGTGCTGGCCTGGCAGGAGGTATGAAATAGTACCACGTGCTCGATAATGGCCTCCTCGGAGAAGGGTCTCTGGCACAATGTGATGTGACTTAGTGGAATGACAAACTATGCAAAATGCTTGCTGTTGTCATGATTAGGTAGTGAATTGTTAGGCAGGGCCTGATGTCCGCCATGGACTGAAGGCCAGAGAACTAAATACAAAATAAATCTTTAATGAAGTTTAGTGGTGAATCCAATTTATCTTTTAAGACAAATGGAAGTTACAGCCTTTGTGCACAAACATGGCAAACTCTGTCAAAGTGAACTGAGAATAACAGATCACTGCTTTGGCTTTGTTTTCAAGTGATAAGTTTGTGGTGATTCTTGCTTTTAAAAACTTCCCTAGACAGTTCAGTATGGAGTCTTAAAACCTTAGCCAGAACAATGGCAACATTAACTCTTCAGCTGCCCTTCTGTTGAAATTTGTAAGTTAGCAACTTAGCATGGCAGCAAGTCAGGATAACTATCTGCGGCCTAAAATGTGTCCAGAAAAATTTGTTTTCCAAAATATTGCTGTTTACTTTGGCTCTAATTATCTGTGCACACTGCAGAGAATGAAAGTATTCTGTTTCTCAGAACTGGAATCTTTAATGTGTTTGGGACTGATTTGTTTGAGATTTCTTTCTGCATGCTGCACTGCTACAGCTGTGTAGTAATTTGGGTGCCTGAAATAAAGCTTGACATAAAAACTGAGACTGTTTGCAGGGTGTCTTTCTTGAGAACAACCTTACTTTTTTGACATGAATCTATTTTTCATCCTTGATCCAACTACTGTTCTTGTAAAGATTATAATTCTTGTTGGTGTTTGGAGATGGTGAAGGTTTGGAAGTTAGAGTGTTAGTGTTACAGAAGTCTCACAGAATTTTGGATCATGACATTGAATTAATTTCCCAGTTTGCACTTGTGTGGAGTTGTATGCTGAAATATATGACGTAAGAAGTAACATAATTGTTCTCTCTTTGTATTTTTGCTTGGTTATGTTCTGCAGCAGGAATACCATCACAACAGTTTTCTGCACTATCACAGAAATCAAGAAACTTGCATCAAAATTGGGGTTTACCATGCTCCAATGTACAGAAGACTCTAAGGCAAAATGTAATATAGTCTTGGTAACTCGAGGTAGTTGTCTTCCAGCTTCCCACTGGGTATTAGTAACTCTTCTCCTCATTGTACATTGACCTGTTTAAGAGAAGCAAAGCTGTAGTTGAGTGTATGAAAGAGATATAGGCAAGAGATTTTAACTGAAATAGGCATGTTTATTGCTGTTAATTGTAGGAGGGTTCTCCTTTGTTCCTTGTTATCCCACTCCATTTAATTCTCAGTTGTAGTGAGATTTGCCCTTGCTTGGTTGACAGATTTTCAAACTCTCTCCATAGCGTTCTGTTGATGCAGGCAATGACTTGACTTTGCAGCCTTGGTGTCACTCTGTAGCTGGGCACCACCTCTGTGTTTTGGGCAAGCTGTCCTGACTCCTGATCAGAGCTGGGGCTCTCTCTGAGAGGAACTTCTTGACCCTTTGTACTTTGTACAGTATCCGCCTCGCAGGCGGACTCTGGAGCCGTTGTCTGGAATGCGTGTCTAACGCGTTCCACTCGGACCTCAGTTCCATTCCATAATGTTAGCTTTAATTGGCTGTTTTTAAACTTTCATGTACAATTTGGTTGTACACGGTAAATTACCACCCTCTTCACCTTTTCCTAGGAGCACGAAAGTAGAATCCAGACTCTGCTTTCCCTTCTGGTATTGCCCTTGAGCTCTTTTAGGGACAGCACTGGTGGGTAGTGTTTTTCAGAGGACAGACTTTTTTTCTAGTGGGTTTTTTCTTTTTACCTCTAATCTTCCAAAGACTGTACCTTTTAAACATTGTGTTGTGTTTTTGAACTGAATTCTGCACTTGAAAGTTTAAAAAGAATTAATACTTCTTGCCCAAAGAAGTATCTCCAATTTAATAACTGTTGCCTAACTCTTAGTGTGGCTAGATAGCCAGTGTGTCCTCCAAGTGATTTATCTTTTCTTTTAAATATTCCTATATTTTAATTTTAGTTACTTTGTTTGAGTGCATGAGGACTTCAGGGCAACACCAGTGATATAACCAAGGCTGGTCTTTACTGTGTAAGAATGCCTTTGTAGGTGCTTCTGAAGTGTCAGAATGTGTAGTGTGGGCAGAATGAGTCTGTTATTGTACAGGTTTTATCTAGGCTTGAATGCTTGATCAGAGCATCAGCAGAAGCTATTTTTGAGGAAGAGGGGTAGTTGAGTTACATGAGGAAAAAACTTGGCAGTGCTGCATACAAAACAAATTTTGCAGTTCAAGCTCAAAACAGTGATGAGTCTCTTGTTCGTACTTGGTATGAATGAGGTAAAACAAAGCCTGCCTTTATCCTCCACATCAGGCTTATGAGCTCATGTTTCGGCTTTTCCTTTCCCCTCCCTTTCTGACATGGACTCTGTCTTTTTTTTCTTTGCTAAACAGACGGTAACTCTCCACAATATTTTTAATCTCAACAAGACGTCCAGTGGCTGATGATGCAAAAGTGTTGCATCAACAAAGAGGGGATCATAGCTGGAGCATTCCAGGTCTGACATTTTTGGCTGAGGAGCTGTGTATTGTGGCCACTGATTCCTCCCGGCACAGCATGCTTGCTTTGGGCAGGAGACTACTTTTCATTGACTCCTGTTGTGTGCCTCCCTGCTCCTTATTTTAGGCTTCCCCAAGAAGTTATGACTGGGAGTTTCATGGTTTTAGATGAAAGACCCTGTTGTCTTGTTGAATTATCTCCTTTCTGTCTATCTTTAAAGCAAAGTTGGCAGGTTAAAAAAAAAAAAAGATACAGTAAAACAAAAGCTCTCTTATGGTAACATCTGAGGCTAGGTTAGAATAAAACTGAAAGAATGATTTAATTTTTTTTATTTACATATTTTGTTGAGGCTGATTGTTTACCTGTAGTCGATTGGCACCTGGCAGTGGAACTGTCCTCATTGGCATTGACCTTAAGATGGGTTCCTGGACACTGGTGGGATCTAACTCGCAAAAATTTTTCCATTGAAGTAGATCATGATAAGTATTAGATTATTTGGATTAGGAAAAATTAATATTATGGAATTTTAAAATAATACACATTTGTAGTCATGGATATTGAGTAGCCATGTAGTGTGCAAGTGCTTGTGCTCCTAAATTTTTGAGAGAAAAATTACTTTAAACCTAAAAGAAATATTTTCAATTTTTTAATGCTCTAGTGCAATATTTTAAGCTAATGGCATTTTTTATTGACTGAAGTGAACTCAACTCATGAAACTTTTCATTCCCTAAAAGTATTGCTGATGCTTTTAAAAAGTAAGGACTTAAGAACTTCCTCATGACAGCTAAACTTCTTGAAACCATATTAAAATCTGCTTATACCATAATTCAGCCTTGCAGCACTGGTTTTATTGTGTGAAGAACCTATCAGAAATTGATTTAAAAGCTCGTTGTTCCCTAGACATGCCTGTTTGTTATGTATGACTGGTCTTGTTCATAGTCTGTGTTCCTTCACAGCATAAAACCTTCAGCCATCTCTGCAGCCGTGTCTTACACTGTTTCCATCAGGTCATACTTCCAGTCATGAAGTTTTCCCTATTTTAATAAAGGTAAGGTGGGATAATTTGTTGATTGCTACCTAAAAGCATCATTAACCATTGCAAGAGGGGAAATTAGGGCATGGGTTTGGTGTCTTTTTCTTTTTTTTTTTTTTCAAATCTTATTTTTGATGCAAAGGCAGTTCTGTCGCCAGCCAGTCCAGCATGCGGAGACTCTCCCCCCCGCCATAAAACAATGAGCACATTCAGGCACAACTGGTGTTTTCAGTTATTAAAAAACGCAGCCGTCTGTCTCTGCCTGTGACTTTAATCTTTAAGCCTTTATTCCCTGTACCCCACCCCCTCTTTCTTTCCCCAACCTTTTGTTTGTGAAGTGCAGAGCTACAGGATATGTGGGCCTGGAGTTTCTGAATGTATTGTACATTCCCCTGGCAATTACAGATGTTTATAACCCTGACTGATGTTATTTCAGTATTGTGGAGGGTGAAGAGAAAATTCAAGAGTGCATTTTTCATTGCCCCTAGCAATCTTCAAATTTTTTTTTTTTGAGGACAGGGGA